>CM044105.1:19081010-19235933 GCA_024174645.1 Lemna minuta
TAGGCCACATGATACTTGCATACTAAAGGGATCAGGTGGACTTGGTCCATCAGATTGGCTGATTCTCCCATTGTCATGTGCCCATATAGTGTTAGTCCC
The DNA here is from genome assembly GCA_024174645.1 of Lemna minuta. Taxonomy (NCBI): domain Eukaryota; kingdom Viridiplantae; phylum Streptophyta; class Magnoliopsida; order Alismatales; family Araceae; genus Lemna; species Lemna minuta. The sequence goes on from CM044105.1 coordinate 19,081,110, forward strand.
ACATGGGAAAAAAAGAAACATCTGGGCTTTATATACGTGGCCTATTAAAACAAATAATTAATAATAAAGCTCATTAGGGAATAATACTCCCCTTTGATGATGCCACGTGTGCATTAACTAGGCGCCATTTGGTGTCATGCCTTCACGTCACGTGTATGTTCTATCATGTTAGCATGCCACGTAAGCACACATAAATAAAATTGATTTTTTTATTTTGAAAAATCCTTGAAAATTCTAAAAAGATCTTTAAAATATGAAAGTTATTTGTAAAAATCAGGAAAATTAATAGAAACCCTGAAATCTTAAAATATTCATATAATTTTATAGACAAGTCTTTTTTGGATGAAAATTTTTGTCATTTTGATCATTGTTTTGTCTTTTTCTTCTTCTTATGTCCTAAAACAAAATATGAAAAATGAAAAGAGGGATAATTTTTTATTCTAATTCATTTGTCCTCTTCAATTCTGATCATTTCTCGTTCATTCCTATGATAAAAAAACTCATGCACACATGATTAAAACGTGAATTCAAACATCAAATATGCATAAAATTAGATGCAATTTAATGTGAATTCGGCTTGTGAACAAGATGATAAGATAAATGCAAAAATTTCATCAAAACATGATATTATGCACAATAATGACATACATCATGCTTTAAAATGTCAAAGAATAATGAACTAAATGCTTAAAATGCATGTTATCTATAAGCTTTTTGAATTTTTTATCAAAACACCAAATTTAGTAGAAGACATTTAATTAATTATTCAATGGGATGTGAAACCAAGAACAAACCTCTAGAAGTATCCATACGATTGGACATCTTCAAAGATCTTCACCAAGCGAGAAAGAGAACAAAGGGGAGAGTTTTCAACTAGTCTCTCATAGGCATTCTTAGGTGTGGTCATTGTCCCCCTATTTATAAAATTTTATATCAAAAAATTTATATAAAGTTCTCATAATTATGTCAATGTCCACCAACATCTATCAACTTTCTAGCTGGAATCCTCTAGGTCTAAACATCTCGCAAGTTAATAACTCTCTAGACCTTATAACACATATTTTTCAATCTCATTAACTAACTATATTAACATATATATTAATTTATTAAGGATTAGTTTTACCCAATTGACATATTGAGTTGCTAGCTTGTCTGGTGTCAAGGTACATCATATGCTTTAGGAGATATGAAAAGCATAAGAACTCCCATATAGAACCTTGCCATCATCGGTTATCATGCATATCTAATCCTTCATATGCGTGAGACTCATGAACAACTTAGGATATGATCAATTGTCTATTGGGATTTGAGTTTATATAAGCTCTTGAAACTTTCTATCAGAGTAAAACTTAATAAGCCCTTATAGATGCATTAGTTCCATATGAGACATATTCTCTCTCTTCTGTCTTTTATATAAACACACTTACTCTTTTGTTTTTATTTTATCAATTTGGATTTTCTCTCTCCATGCTTTCGATCAAAGCCGCAAGTGAAATAGAAGACGTTGAATCTCACATTCAATGCGATGAAAAACTAAGAATAGATGATCCTACCATCTATTGTAGATCAAAATTCATACTTAAGGGTTCATTTAAGGAGTTCTTGAAGCTCTAAGAGATATTGTGTATCATAAATTTCTTATGAAACCTTACCATCACTGGTAATCACGTACATATAATCCTTTGTCCACACAAAACTTAGGTTATGGTCAAATGTCAAACATTAATGGTTTAACTCAAGGAATGAGATGTTGTCGAAGCCTTGGCCAAGGTAGTGAAAATATCAAGGAGTTCTTAATGATCTAATCATTGACCTCACAATTACCTTTGAGAACTTCATGACATATCTTATCTCTGAAATTTTCTAGATCTTGTGGCTAATGATTTATAATTCATTGTCAAAACATGATCATCTATACTCAAGATATCTTTGGTTTCTCAAGTGTACGGATCATTTACCCAACCGTGACATGAATTGACTTGACTGATGGTTGGGTGTAATACCATTCACCAAGTCACACAAATCAATTAAGTGAATTCTTTATCTAAAGAGTATCAAGTATCTATCATTGATGTCTCCACACTAATGGTCATAGGATTAGCTATACTCATCATATGAGTAATATTAGATAGTCTTATTCTTATTAAACTTTTTGATATCCTTCTTAAATATCTCTCGGATAAGAATAGTTAGAATATATATTTAAAGACCAATTATTGTTGTATTATTACTTAATTATTGCATACGTTGATGGACTTCATTAAAAACATCACCTAAGAATGAAAAAAATTAGTAGTTTATTTTGATGCATATAAATGAGTGATGAATGTGTGATTGTCTTGTAGGTCCCCCTTAATATTTATAAATCTCTCACTTGGACAAAAGCCAATCACCTTAGTACAAGAACCCCATGCTTTTGCAATGATGCTAAAAAACTTCTTGAGAAAAAAGCTTAGTCAATGAATCTATAATATTATTGGTTGATGAAACTCTTTCTATCTCTACATCTCCTCTAAAAATGATATCCCTAATAAAGCACATTAGAATGTTCTTTGACTTATAATGAGACCTCGTTTCTTTTGCTTTTACCATTGTACCATAGTTTTCGAACAACCATGAAATAGATTATGAGATTGATGGAACGACAATAAGGTTTGTGATGAACTTCTTTAACCATAATACTTCCTTGGAAACATCACTAGTGGCCATTGGCTCAACTTTTGCCATTGAATCTACAGTTGTGGTTTGCTTAGAACTCTACCAAGTCTCTCAACCTCCATTCAAAGTGAACAATAATCTATATCTAGATTTATTATCATTTGGGTCTGACTGAAAATTCGAGTTAGTGTAACCCTAGAGTTGTAAATCTGATCCTCCATAGACTGGAAATAAATCCTTTCTCCTTAAGTAATCATGGGCACAGTTCATGACATCCTAGTATTTCTCACCCTGGTTAGCCTAAAATGTGTTCTTAACACGTAGAGCTAAGGTGATGTCGGATGATTCGATACAGTTTAATGATGATGAATGTCAATAAGAGGATTATAAATGAGAGATGAACGAGTCTAGGATGAGTTATCAAAATGATAAAATTCTAAAATCAATCCTAAAATATGCAAGAGGATCTAGGAAAGATATCACTATGGATTGGGGTTTATCACTGTATCACTTCGGATATTAGTTAAGAGATTGAGATCCAATATTAGAAATCAATCTAAGTTGGACTTATTGATATAAGATTCAAACTCTTGATCACTATAGAAGTTTAGAGGATGAGTACCTTGGATAAGACGTGAAGTCAATGCCCTTGGACTCACCAAACAATCTGAATTATCCTCGAGTTGCTTCTTTACTTTGAGATGGATGAAAGGGACATCAAGGGGGAAGAATAGAGGAGGGAGATAGAACTCGGATTTGAGAGAGAATGAGGAGGAAATGGGAGTACACAAAAGAACACAAAAATTCTCCAAGGAAACCAATTTCATTCAAAAAATAACATCCGTCACTGTCTTACAATTATCCCTTTTATAGGGTGAAGAGAAGAGAGAAGTTAGAGTGAAGAGATGCATCAAAGATAGAATATGCAGTAATTGGTAGTTACAACATTTTTTCGAGGATTGCTTCATGTCTCCTCAATGCTCTAAGATTAGTAGAAGGATGAGACGTGGAATAATCTTTGATCTCATGAGAATCTTTGGTGGTTGTGGTGGTTTGAAGGTAGTTACTTGATCAGTTGACAGAAATCAGACCAAGTCTTCATAGTCTTCAAAACCGTGGAGGTCTTGTGACGGATCGAATTGATGCAGTCATTAATTGCACACCAATTCGTGTCAACAATAAATCCAAACTTACCAATTTTATAAAATTAATTCGAATTGAGGGGTATAATGGTAAATGAGGGTCGAATCCACGAAGAAATAACGAATTTTTGAGAGATCTTTTGGAATTCGATCAAATCAGACGATGAATTGAGGTGAAAAATTAGGGAAAATCATAGATTTTGAAAGAGGACTTAAAGATAAATCCACGAAATCAAAAATCAATGAATTTGACTTTGATTTCACGGAGAAATCAAAGATTAAACAGAGAGGATTTTTCTAAAAACTAAAATCACAAAATTACCGAAATTAAGACTGAAATTAAACTAAATTATGATCCTAAACTACAAATTGATGATACATGACGAAAGATTAGAGGGAAACCACATAATTTAACCCGAGATAGCGATCGAAATGATCCAATTAATCGCTAGATTCAAGGCTTTTCATTCCGCAATTTTGAAAACAATCATTGGTGTTCAAGAGACGAATTCTCCTTAGTCAATCGACGAAATCTTACTTTTAATCACTCTGTGGATGCGGAAATAAGTTTAGAAGTAATTAGAAGCAAGATATTCAAGGATGGAGGTGTTTAGATAGATCAATTGAGTGAAATCATCCTAGAATGCATTACAAATTCGAAGAACATCTCAATTTATAGCTAATTTGGGCGTAAGCGTCCAATGAAACGCTTCATCTTCGATCAACGGCTCAGATTGATCGCATTAATGTGAATCGTTACGGTTAAGTCCGGTCTGTTGGATCACAAATGGAGCGCTCAGATGAAGCCACGTGATCGCGTGAAGTTGAGTCGTTGCATAACGCCTGCCATTCGATCTTCTTTGGACGTCTGCGATGTCTCCACGTGTCCACGGAAGTCCATCGGATGCGTTAAATCTCAGCCGTTATAACTCATTTGATAAACGGCTGAGATTCAAACATTTTAAAATACGATACGCTTTTAATTTAACGCTCGATCGGATGCTCCGCATGTCGCCACATCACCTGCACGTAAAAACAAAAACAAATAGTCCCACATGGCGAAAAATAAAAAGAAGACACGTGTATATAAGTAGTGCATAAATAAAGAGTCAGCTTAAATCCTCAATATGATGCTTCCCCCTTATTCACATACGTGCACACATGTGCGCACACGCGCACACATGCGCACTCACAAACATGCACATATGTACACGCATGCCACACATGGTGGTCTCGTAGATCGCCACGTGGTGCCGCTATTTTAATTCATGCCACATCAGATGCCACATCATCACGCAATAAAAAAAATATTTTTATTCAATTTAATTCAAAATAAATAGAATTAAATTCAAGAAAAAATTAGAAAAATTCCAAAAAAATCCCTAAAAATTAGAAAATTCATAACTTTCAAACTTCAACTCCAAATTAATCCAGATTTTTTTCATTGGATCAGAAATTCAGTGATCTATCATTATAAAAAGTCAAAATCTTTAAATAACAAGAGGATTAATTTTCATTTCAAAAATACACTCATTTCTTCTTGACAAACAAAACTTTGAAAAATAAATGAGTGTATATAAATGATAACATGCAATCTTAAAATGATAAAACATGATTATTAATGCAAAATAAGGCATAAAACATTCCATTTATATGCATGTTATCATACTTTGAGTGCATTTCTATCATTTCATGCAAATTTATGTTATAATCTCAAAATACAATAAATTAGGGTTAATTGTGATAAATTAAGGATAAATGATTTTATAACCTATCTTTACTTGAAATTATAAGTGGTTTTTAAAGTTAAATAATAAGAGAAATTATTTTTATAAACATTCATTTAAATTTCTAAACTTAAAATCTTAAGGAAATGAGTGTATTTTTGAAATATAAATTAAATCTCTTGTTATTTAAATATTTTGAAGTTTTATAATGATAGATAATTGAATTTCAGAGCCAATAAAAAAATCTGGATTAATTTGGAGTTGTATTTTAAAAGATATGATTTTTACAATTTTTAGGGATTTTTCTAGATTTTTTCTGATTTTATTTTCGATTTTAAACCGTTTTTAAATAAACAAAAAATAAAAATTGAGCTTATTTTGGCGCGGGCCCCACGTGGATACGATGTGGCACGCAAGGCCACGTGGCAGCGCCACGCGGACCCGCGCAGCGCCTACGTGGCGCATTGTATACATTATATATTTTATTTATACTATATATAAAGGGTCTTCAGCCTTCCCTATATGGGAAGGGTTATTAACCCTTTAAACCGTCGGGTCTTATAAACCCGACGGTTTTCTATAATTATTAACATGTGGGACTAATCCACACGTTGTACTTACCTTTCAGGTGACGTGGACGCGTGCGGAGCGTTGGATTGGGCGGCGCGCAAGATCTCGCGCGTCCATCGCGTGAGCGCGGTCCACGGATCAGAAATCAACGCACGTGCCTTTTAATCAAGTTATAACGGACGGATTTAGTGAGACATGGCAGCATCACACGCCTCGATCGCGTGGACAGGCGGACCACCGACGATGATCAAGACACGTGCGTAAATTAAAGCGTTATAACGGCTGCGATTAATCGGGGCGGATCGCATCTGGACCGCCTGATCGCGATCCAACGGCGTCAAACGATGCGTTTTTTTATAACGCTTCTCATCAGAGCTCATCCGGACCGTTGATCAAGATCGGACGGCCGGGACTTAACTGTAACGGTTCGTGATGAACCGTTTCATCACGACCGTTAATCAAGGAGATCGGACGGTTTCGCCCTATTTGGGCTATAAATTGACGTGTTCTTCGTCGTTCTATGTATTCGAGTTGGATTTCAATCAAATTGAACTGCCTAGAAACCATTCCACTCGTTTCTCTAGATTCCATCCTCTTCATCTTTCATTTCCGCATCCACGGAGGGGTTGAAATCAAGATTTGGTGGATAATCGAAGGAGAAATCGCAGCTTGAAGCTCGTCGTGATGTTCTTGATGTTCTTCGCGATTAATCGGTTTAATCGCGACGATTTGATCGCTAAACGGGTTTAGTGGAAGCGGTTTTTCCTAGATTATCTTCCTATTATGTTTAATTGCTTTTTAGATTAGGATTTAGAGTTTAATTTCATCAAATTTTAGGTTAAATCACGATTTTTAACGTCCAAAATTTTCTCTCCACTTCAATTTTCAATTTCTCCGCGAAATCAAGTCCAAATTCGATGATTCTTGATTCCGTGGATTCGTTTTGAAGTTATCTTTCTAAATCCACCATTTTCCCTAATTTCTCACCTCAATTCATCGTCCAATTTGACCAAATTCCAAAAGATATCTCGAAAATACCTTAATTCCCTGTGGATGCAACCCTTATTTACCATTATACCCTTCAATTCACTCTTAATTCCCCAAATTGGTAAGTTTGGAATAATTTTTGACGCGATATCGTGTGCAATCGATGACCTCGCGGTTTCGTCTCGTCAATAAACATTTTCTCTTATTCTTTAACATTAAAACTTAATTATAATCTCAAATTTAAAATATATTCTTAATTATGCATAATTATCCCTAAATTAGTGTATTTCGAGATTTATAACTTAACATAGCATGAAATGATAGAGATGCACTCAAAGTATGATAACATGCATAAAAATAGAATGTTTTATGCCTTAATTTGCATTAATAATCGTGTTTTTGCGTGTTAAGATTGCATGTTATCATCTTGCTTCATGTAGGGAATAGTTATGGACTGAATTCGTGGCTTTACCCCTTAATTTTAACTTCCTCCATGCTTAGTTGTCATCATAAATACTTTGACCAGGCCTTGACTTTGATTTTCTTCATGTATGGGCATTGACTTCATGTAGAACCCAATGATATGTAATTCAGCAAGTTACTGAAGTATAGATCTCTCCTATGCTTCTAACTAAAAGTGGTTGATAAAAGAATTAAGGGAATTTAAAACAAAGATGTTTCATATAAACTTTGAGATCATTTATTTGCACAAAGGTACCTATGATATAGTGATTGGAATTCTAAGTGTTCTAGGGATTAGGGTTTACTTCATATGACCAAGTCAACATTAGATCAGAAATTAAGTGGAAAATGAGGGAACCTAAGTCCCCTTGGATCTACTCTCTCTTTTCTTTCCTTAGAGAGGTTTTCTTCATTCATTTCATGAATGGATAATTTCTCGAATTTTTGAATGAGGAGAAGCATACTATTTTTTTGTTCCTTGGAATTGGTTCTCTTCCTTAGATCATACCTAGGCTCACTTGGAACCTGATAACACGCAATCTTAACATGATAAAACATGATTATTAATCCAAATTAAGGCATAAAACATTCCATTTGTATGCATGTTATCATACTTTGAGTGAATTTCTATCATTTCATGCAATTTTAACTTATAATATCAAAATTCATTAATTTAGGGTTAATTATGACGAATTAAAGATAAATGATTTTATAACTTATCTTTACTTGAGATTATAAGTGGTTTTTAAAGTTAAATAATAAGATAAATCAATTTTATGAACATTCATTTAATTTTCTAAAGTTAAAATCTTAAAGAAATGAATGTATTTTTGAAATAAGAATTAAATCTCTTGTTATTTAAATTATTTGACTTTTTAGAATGATAGATAATTAAATTTCAGATCAAATGAAAGAAATTTGGATTAATTTGGAGTTGTATTTTGAAAGTTATGAATTTTCTAATTTTTAGGGATTTTCTTGGAATTTTCTGAAATTATTTTCGATTTTTAAGGATAAAAAACAATTTAAAAAAGATTAAAAAGGGGGGTTTATTTTCGCGCGGGTCCCACGTGGGTGCGACGTGGCACGCAAAGCCACGTGGCAGAGGCACGCGGGCCAACGCGAGCGCCTGCGTGGCGCGGAGGTGACACGTGGGCAATATTTATATTTATCATATATAGGTTTTATAATATATATAAGTCTTTCGATTATCGGAAGACAGATTATTAACCCTCACGTCCGTCACACTATTTAAACTGAAACCTCTCTTTAATTTTAGTCGAGTGGGACTATGTTCACTCGTGTTTTAAACATTGCAGGACACTTGGCTTAATAAGATGCGTCGGATTAAAAAAGCGCACATCATCGCGCGTTGATGCAGTGGACACGAGGTCCACTGGATCACCATCAAAGCACGTGGTTTAAAATAAAAGGTTATAACGGTCGAGATGTAACGCGTGAAAACGTATCATGATCGCCGGATCGCGATCCAACGGGCGCAAATTTGATGTGTTTTATAATGCACATCGCGAGGCTTCATCCGGAGCGTCCATCCGCGATCCGAAGGCCGGACTTTAACCATAACGGTTCGTCTTGATGCGTTTAATCTGGACCGTTGATGCAGATTAAAACTCATCAATCGGACGGTTACGCCCAATTCGCTTATAAATTGAGGCGTTCTTCAATTTTGTAAGATATTCTTGGTTAATTTCATCAAATTGACTTATCTACACCCCTCCATCCTTGAATCTCTCACTTCTAATCTCTTCTAGACTCGATTATGCATCGACGGAGTGATTAAAAATGAGATTTCGTCGATCGATCAAGGAGAATTTGTCTCTTGAACAGCGATGCTCGCGTTTGAAATCTTGGAATGAATAGCCGTCGATCCGGCGATCAATTGGATCGTTTTGATCGCTACCTCGGGTTAGAAAACAAATTTTCCCTCTAATATATCGTCGTGTATCATCAATTTGTAATTTATGATCGTAATTTAGTTTAATTTCATTTTCAATTTTGGTTTATGTTCTTCCGATTTTTGGAAATTTCATCTCACTTCGCTCTTTGATTTCTCCGCGATTACTAATCCAAATCGAGTGATTTTTGATTCCGTGGATACATCTTTGAGTTATCTTTCTAAATATATCATTTTCTCTAATTTCTCACCTCAATTCATCGTCCAATTTGATCAATTTCTAAAAGATCTCTCGAAAATACCTGATTTCCCTGTGGATTCGACCCTTATTTTATCTATTTGTTATTAATTCGTCAAATTGGTAAATTAGGCTTTATTTTTGACACGAGACCGTGTGAAATAGACGACCTCGTGGTCCCGTCTCGTCAGAACCCTTGTGTCTTTGTGTTGAAATGATTCTCCATTATAAGGCCACATTTGGTATTATACATATCATTAAGTAGCAAGATATATGGACGTAAAGGGTCATACACACAAGGTCTATGGAGGTTGGTAAATATACACAGAATTATGAAGGTTTTTGTGAAAATTTTACATACCTAATGTATAAATAGGAAGAGAAATGACCACAAATTAAGGTGCCCATGAAAGCCTTATGAAAACTCTCTCCTTTTTTCTATGTATCTCTTGCTAAAGAGCATTAAAGAGGAGATCCAACTGTACAACGATCATGTGCATATTGCTCTCAATTGGACTCTTGAAAAGCTTTTAGAACTCCTTAAATGAACCTTTTATGAAATTTAAATATATACTAGATTATAGGGTCATTGGCTCTTGGAGCCTTAGTGTTTTGAATCTTTAATTCACTATGTTATGCTGCATTTGATATTTTAATCAAAATTTTGAGGGCCTATCAAGCATCAGATTCAAAAAAATTTGTTTGTTGTGTAGAAGTTTGATAATTTATTTGTTGATCCATTGGTGTTTATGAAATATAATATCAATTAATTTGATAAGTTGATTGATCTTTTTTAGCCAAAAAGATATAAGAAATATATGTATTTGCAAGACCAAGTACTGAAGTCTTGAGCGATTGACCCTCATCAACATCAAAACCTCATCAACCTTCAAACCTTTTATGCTGACCATGGTATCATCCACCAAACCACATACCCTTACACCTCTCCAAAAATGGTGTTACATAAAAGGAAAACACTACATTCTACTTCACATCACCCATATACTACTCTATGATATACATTTGCCACACTTTATGTGGTTTTATGTCATCATGACAACAAATTTTCTCTAGTTTTGCCTTCCCTCTTCTTCGTTGGGTGGTGTGATCCCCCTTAAGCATCTTGTGTTTGATGCCTCACTATTTTGCCTTACCACCCCTTGTTTTTGGGTGTACACCTTTTTCGAAGACCATACACCATCTCTATCCAAACTTGCTCCTAAATCGTTAAAAGGAGTACTCATTAGTTATTCACACACATAGAAGGGTTATCGCACCATTTCCCTAGTTGTGTCGTTTGAGTCATTTTTCAATATGTATCATAAAGATCTTCAAGTATTTGAATAGTAAGTGGCTATGGTTCTTGAATATTGTGCCCTAATGCATCGTGATACATGAGACTTAATATCACGCCCTATTAATGCAACAGTTGTGGTTTCCAAGTGGGTTTTTACCCTTAAATATCATTCTTAAGGCACGGTGGCTTCCCACAATGCTCGATTGGTGGCCAAAAGATTCAATCAAGCTTAAGGCATTCAATACACTAAGACCATCTCTTGAGTTATCCAGATGAACTCTATATAGGTCCTTTTATCTCTATTCATCAATCAAGAATAGTCTCTTAATAAAATAAATAAAAATATTCATCAATTAATTTTCATGTGTGTTGAGACTCTAGATTCAATTAGCCAACGGAAAGTTCTTATGTCATCGAAATTTGAATCTGCACCCAAGTTTTATTAAATTGATCATTGTTTCTCATTTTTCCTCATTTTTTTTATATTACCTTCGTAATCATTATCAATACATGATCATTCCTAGTTAAGGTCTTGGAAACTTTTCTAGAACCCCAAATCTTTCCCCATATTATATTTTTTAAAGGTTGACTCATTATTCAATCCTTTGTCTATTATTTTCATGACCCAATAACATCCTCACTAATTTTTATTTTGTCTTTGATAAATGTAAAATCACAGCCTCATTGAAAAACATAAGTTTATGCATAAAAAATATATCCAATCTTTACATTTAGAATAGTGTTGAGTTGAGGTTGAACCTACAAGAAGGGTGGAAAAAAGAAAGAATGAAGGATTATTTTTGTATTTTTAGATTAAGAAAGCAAAAACGATCAATGAAAAAGGGAGATGTACGCAGATGATACGATTATTCGATCAGACATTTCTAAATCTCTAATTGAGGATATGAAATTCTTGATTAGATGGTGGAATAATGCTTTAGATTTGAGAATATGGATTTGTGGATCGAAAAGATGATGAAAATAGAACATATCAAATTCAAAACATTCTAGTACAAAGTTTCATAATCATAAAATGTACTCTAGCCATGGTCTCTGATCAATCACACCTTCAAGAACCTGGTGGCTTGCATTGAGCATGATAAATGAATAGAAAATAGAAGAAACTCACTTAAAATGATGTTCCATACAAGATAGACAATTGATCAATGATGTTATTCCTCTTGCTATCCAATGCTAGAAGCAACAAAATAAATGTCAAAAAACCTAATTTTTCTACATCAAAACTTAAATCAGCCATTGTGAAGACAGCATATAAATTAAAGATCATGCTCACAAAAATTCAGCTCAAACTTTGTCAAAATCACACAATATCATGATTTCAATTTAGAGCATTTTTTGCAGTTGAGTTTTCTTTGAAAATTACCAGATTGATCGCTAGCCGTCCGATTGATCTTGATCAAGATATGAGCCCTAAGATTGTGGCATGTGTCATCTTCTTATTCTTCATGAAGAGAGAAAGATCAGAAGAGGCAACAATCGTTAGATCTTTTTTATCAAGTGTGAGAGCTCTAGGATTGCACGACGTGGCGAAGGAAGAGGATATCAAAGAGAATCAAGCCCACTCATCTCATTGGCCATGGATCTAGTTTCTTGCTAAGTGCCACATGTCCTGCTATGAGGAAATGCAATTCGCTGAACTCGGTCCATGAAATCGAGCAATCCATTCACTACCATTTGACCCTACGAAAAGAAAATATTTTAATCCCACATCTAAAGTATTAAAAATATATATTAAGTTACCTTAAAACCCCCATTAAGCATGCTAGAAATGGTAATGATGCTTATATACGTAATTATACACTAACACCCTCCTTGATGGCACCACACGAGTGTTGACTATGCGTCTCGTGGTGCTACCTTGCCGCGCCACACGTACATGCTATCACATCAGCATGCGACATCAGCACGTGCAAATAAACCCTTTTTTCAATGTGAAATCCTAGAAAATCCTTATAAAAATCCAGATTAATAGAAAATATTATAAAGTTAGAAAAAATATGAAAAAATCAGAAAAATAAATATTTTTAGAAAAACCCTTAAACTTAATTTTCATATATTTTCATGGACAACTCCTTTTTGGATAATTTTTTGTCATTTTCATCATCTTTTGTTTTCTTTTTTAAGTTATCACCCAAAAGGAAAAAATATAATTAAGCTAAAAAAATTAAATCTTCATTAAAAATCATTTGCTTCTTCTCTTCTTTTGTCCCTATCGTTCTTTGTTCACGACCTACGATCACAGAACTCATAAAAATAATATCAATTCATCCTTGTTAGAACTTAAAAGAGGTTAAAATTTATTGTGCTTTATTTCAACTTCATCTTCTGAACGAAATGAAATGATGAATGTAAAAATATAATAACATGTGTTAAAGTCATGTGAACCATGCCTCAAAATCATTGGAGTAATAAATTATACGTCAAAATAAATGTTATCAATCTTTCAATAATTGCAGACTAGAAAAGGGATTGGTTTTGGTGGCAAAAAAATCAAAGCATTTATATACTTTTATTGGATGAACTATATTGTCATACTCATTTCATTGACCTTCATTAAATAGTCTTCATTCCTTTAGCATTCCCATCTTGTCCAACCTTTAATGTCCAACCTTCAAATGAGCACTTCCATTTGTATCACCTTATTTCTCTTTTTTAAACAAAAAAATAGCTTCTTAATGTCATAAATTATGATGTTTGAATTCTTGCATACCATCTCCAATTGTGTTTTCTAACTCTATTGTGTTTGCTGATAATTTCTCTCAAATGTCATGTGTTTACTTGCTCAAAGATCACATCCATGCCAATTAGATAGTGCTAACTTTTTTAATGAAATTATTACCCAATACATGATTATTCCAAAAATTATTCACAAAACTAATTTTTTGGACTTAACGAAAAAAAAAGCATCAAAATTCTTTGTTGGGTACCATTCATTAAAAAACCTTTCCTTAAACTTAAGAACAAATAGCGTTATGGAAAGGGGAAAAATGGCACATTCCGATATCACTAACACACCTTCACTCAAGATTGGGATTCATCATTACTTGTGGATCATGCAGCTTTAACAACCACATTTGATTTATTGTCTTCTCTCAACTCATGGTGAAGGGATCCCTCTATGCTGCCTTTTTCTGAAAGCTAAAAAATTATGTTTACCCACAAGTCTTTAGATGTGGTGCCTTCTCCCATGATCTAAATCCAAACCTTAGTAAGATTTCTCCTAATACCATCAAGTATGTTTTTTTTCACCATCTTTGGCTTAGAAAATAGATCGCATTTGATTTATGACACCAAGAAACATGTTGTATTTTCTTAGGTCACTTTCTTTGATTCAAGGCACAACTACACTTGATCATCAAATACTCCTTCCCCCACGCCCTATCGATTCTTGGAAAACTTTCTCCTATGAGGGTGGTCCTTGTCACTAGATTTCTCCTACATTGGTCCACCTTATTATTGCAATAAGTGCTCTAAGATTGTACTCATGATATCTTTGATCGTCTCCAAAGTCCATCACCATTGTTCGGGAGAGCATCATGACCACAAAGTGAGTTAAATATTCCTATTGACCATTTGCAAAAGAAAATTGTGCATTCTATCCCTAATTTTGTTGTAAATAGTCATCTTTCTCACGTAAGACCTGTGCCTTTTGCTCTGTCTAACCATCTCTCTTGAGTCTTCACCAATTTGCTTTACTGATGATCCTGCCCTAATCTTGCGGGCTGCTCCCTCCCCGTTCTTGCTGGGGTTGGACAATCATGATTTATCGAGATCAATTGACAAAAGGTCAACGCCTCGATCAATCAAATTGATCTATGCATAATCGATGTCCTCGATATATCGTCGATCAATCAAGGTCGACGATCATGAAGAGAGAGAGAGCCTTGTTTCTCTTTCTATTTGTGAATACAGTATTGTTGGGGGAGAGAGGGAGAGGTGCTGCATTGTCGGTGAGAAGGAGAAGGGTTAGAGAAGGAGGTTGGCGTCATCTTCACTTGTAGGAGGCTTGGATGGAGGAACCAGATCACTGGCAAGTTCGGATGGAGGAATTTTCAATAGCTTCCTCCCAATTGAATTTTTGCACCTCCATATTACATTGGGTTTTTGTTTTCTTCATCTTATGTTGTCCCCCATTTTCAGTGAAGTCATAATTTTATTGTTGCCGTTGAATGGCTGCTTCTTGAAAGAGGTAGTGAATAAAAAACTCAAGAGTCTGGGAGAATAATGATCGGAGTCCAATGTGGCACCATCGTACTTTCTTCCAGATCGTAGCAGGAACCTCACCAATGGCGGCGATGCTAGACGAAGAAGAGGCTGCGACGAAGCGGCGATGCAAGACGAAGCAGCGTTCCGCTGTGAAACGACTGCCAGGGGGGAGAGGGGGGGAGAGAGTGTCGATCAATGATCAATCGACGATCTGCTAAAAAGGACTTTACTCAGGATCGATCTAGCGAAGATCGACGATCAGATCGTTGACTAGACAAAAAAAAAGACCATCCCTAGGTCTAGCCATCCAATTCCGACCTGACGTCTGAACCTGCTGACCTCCCCTCTGTCTCGTCAACAAAGCTTCCTAAGAAGCCGCGTGGAGGGGATCTACTGTCACATCTTTTTCCACAATCCCGGCACGTCTGGTATCTGATATTGACTTTTGCACAATCCCGGCGCCTCCATACTTCTGTCCGTCGGCATCCTTCCTATGATTGACCGATTAGCTCTGATATTATACTCGCCCTTAGCCGGCGGGCTGCTCTCCTTAGCCGGCGGGCTGCTCTCGCCCTACGTCGGTCTGGCCCCTCCGATATTGACCATATGTCTGCACGTCTCCTCCTGCTCACCTCATCTCTCTCTCATCAACAAAGCTTCCACAAGAAGCCACATGGTGGGGATCAACTATCACTTCTGTTTCCACAATCCCGCGTCTCAATTCTTCGAGATTGACCGTAATTCTGTCCGTTGCGATCTTTCTTACTGTAGACGGATCTCCTCTGACATTTTACCCGCCCTGAGCTGGGGGGGGCTACTCTCGTCTTGATTCGATCTTGTCTTCCGATGTTGACCTTGTTGGGGAAGTAACAACCTCCGGGTCAAGCAGTTTGCCGGTCCACGAAGATCAACCGGTTCAATCTGGTGAACCGGTTCACAACTCTAAAGATTCACGTAAATGACGTGGACCAATAGGCTTCATTTACGGAGAAACGGTTATAACCGTTTCTCCCCCTTTTCGTCTATTAAATACAGCATGTAAGCAGGTTTTCAAGATGTATGATTTCTGTTCAAGATTGTCCCCGATCGAGTATAGCAATCTTTCTTCCTCTCCTCTCTCTCTCTCTCTCTCTCTCTCTCTCGTACTTCTCAAATCTCTTCAGACCTTACCTCAATTCTTCTACAAATCCCGCGCCTCCGCTCTGCCAAGCCAACTTTCTCGCCGCCATGTTATCCATGGAAAGAGCTTATTTCCGGCTTCAGGCTCCTCCCTTGAGACCCATATCGATTATACCGCATGGTACTACGAGGGGCGCCGCCGAGGCCAACTTTACAGCTTTTTCGGGGCCGCTCTCAAAAAGGGTATCTCCTCTTCTAGCCATCAATTGGCCGATCTCCGCTTGCAATGCGATCGTCCCTTGTGAAGTAGACGAAGAAGAGGATAGTGGGTCGCTGCCGGTGAGGATTTTAGTTGTCGTCGGACGAGGCGCCGTCAGTCCCCTTAAAGAGGCCTCCTGGGAGCAGGTTATGCGCCATACTGTAAGTATGGTTCCTGTCATGACGGAATTTCGCGTCCTGGTTATTGAATTGTGATTTTTTTCACGGGTTTTCCTTCAGATCAATATCAGTTGTAGTGTCTGTTGATTGGTTATTGTCGTCGATACATATTCCTGAGAGTTTTCTGGAAATTTCAGTAGAAGATTATTTCGAGGTTTTATCCTCTCATCGTGAAACCGGGAAAAATGTTTGGCCGCATTCGCTTTGCAGATACATGGAACTAAAGAAAATACCGCAGAAGTTTTTGCTCGAGTCCTGCATTTTTTTTGTTCTTCCCCTTTCCTTCTAAACTGTTTCTGCCTTGAATACATTTCTGACGTCCGTTTCCCCTCTTTCCAGGCAGAAAAGTTGAAGTGGGTTGACGAAGATTACCAAATGGTGGTGTTCACTGATGAAATTCAGGATGAGCTGAGAAGTGAACTTTCCCGTGCAGACATGCTCTTGACAATTGCAGTGTCTGACCCTGAAACCGTAAACTGGGTTCAACAAAACAGCAAGCACATACCCAACGTAATTTCCTTCGAATCGACGTCCTTATTACTGAATAACAGGCTTGGGGGCTCATCTCTCTCAGTAGATAAAAACCTGACCTTGGCTGAGGTTTTTAATGGAGGTCTGAAAGGAGATAACCGACGAGAGTCTCAGAAAGTTCTTAAGACCCTGTCTGATGCGTGGGAACGCCATAACACCGATGACATAAGGTTCTGCATCCTGGTGATAATCAACGCGTACATAAGACCAGTGCCCACGCTGAAGAATCTTCGAGCCAAGGGTTTCTCCACCTTTAACTGCATGCTCAAAAACTGCGGGTCCGAGGTCCTCAACTGCCTTCTCGACCCTGACTGCAGGAAAGCCCTCCAGTGCCTCGACCGTTGTTCTCCCACAGACCAGGTCTGCAGCTACCGTTGCATCGCCTCCTATGAGAGCCAGATCTTTGATGCTTTCTCTCTCTGCGTGCTTCAGAAGCACAATTGCCTGGAACTAGACAGTAAGATCCCGGAGAAACCTTTTGTGTTGCCGATGGAGAAGTTCAGGGGAGAGCCTTTGAGCCACGAAATGGCGGAAGACTTGTTTGTGGGCTGGTTGGGGAAACTGAAATGGAGCTGGCGGGTTGTCGCAGGCCAGAACCCAGCATATGATCAATTTCCCTGCCAGTATCAGCTTTACTACAGAGAAAAGGCAAAGGGTATCCTCTGGTATGAGCCTGTGTTTCAGGTGAAAACCCTTGAAGGGAAAACTGTGTGGAGGAGGAGGAAGCATAGAGTGAGGAGAGCGGAGAAGCCAGGGATCTTCAATTTGTCCGTTCTCAATAATGGAATTGTCTCCCAGGAGTTCTGGACAGTGGTTGACGTATGTGATGACCTTAGTTGGGGATTGTTCCATTACAGAGGAGCGGCGGCAGCGGCAGGACAGTCTTACACCGGCGCGATGCTTGTAACCCCCGACGGCAAGTACCCGCCTGAAATGGGCGGCAGCCGCCTCGCTTCTGCCCTTGAAAAGTGTCACATAAAGAGCTGGGAACTCTATGAAGTTTCTAATGATGATTGTTGTTGTGCGGATGCGCCATTGGAGATCCCTGAGGGCTCAAGCTTTCATTGGAACGCAGATCATGGAATTCCTAGAGACGAGGTATTCGGGTTAGAGACAAGGCATGGAATTCCTAGAGACAAGGCATTCGGGTTAGAGACAAAGCATGGAATTCCTAGAGACAAGGCATTCGGGTTAGAGACAAGGCATGGAATTCCTAGAGACAAGGCATTCGGGTTAGAGACAAGGCAATGAATTCCTAGAAAGGATAAAATCAATTAATACAATTTTTTTTCATCTTTGAGTGGTACGAGAATCAACACAGAACATAGTAGATTCAATCGATAGTTCTCATAGGGGAAAATGAAATGTAGACCCTTTTAAGTGCGAAAGGTCTGAGGGCTCTGCCCATTTAGAGCTTCTCCTCCATGTAATGAATTAAAAGTTCCGTAATAACTGCGTTCATGTCATGCTGTTATGAAGGATACGATGAATTTGGAATACAGAGCGTTGCACGCGATATGGTTTATAATTTTCATTTCTGCTTCTCCCATGAGAAACTGATGGAATCAATGAGCAAGTCAACCCTCCATCCGCTGAACTCAACAATGGTCCCGTTCATGAAAGCCAATCGAGTCTACATCCGAGAACAAGGCGCATCGAACTCTACCGTAAGAGGGTGACCATCTCATGAAAATGAAGGCTCCCTTCCGAGAAGAGCTTTTGAGGAGTCAAGGATCTCCCCACAAAGGACTTCACTCAAAAAAGAGTCCAAATCCATGAGAAGTTGCTAGAGGTAGAGGAGCATAACGAGGCGTAACACCCTTTGACTTTTCATGCCTTTGGGCTGGGTCAACCAATTCCCTGCATCCCCTCCCTTTATTATTTTTAACCTTAACCTATCCAAGAGTCAATGATCCATTAGTTAACCACTCTTTACCCCTAGACTTGCATTCAGTTCTTTATTTACATGCCGCATGAACATCTTCACCACTTAAAGCATCTGAAATCCTTCCTTAGTACTTGTAAATCATCTATCTCTCTCATCTTCATATCTCATGCAAATTTCTCTCCCAATAAAAATATGAGATTTTTATAACATAAAAATATTTTCGATTAAGAACTTCTTGAAATGTCTCACCCCTGAACTCTCTCACTCCATATCTCTCCCTCTACATCTCTATGTTTTTCTCTCAATCTCCTCTTCTCGGTCCTTACCCCTTAAGTCTCGCTCTCTACCCTCTCAGACCCTTTTATAAGAAAAACAATAAGAATCTGGGACAATCGAGGTTCCCATCAATCTTCAAGAAAACTTGAGTCTCCAATAACTTAGGCTTCCTCTCCTTTTGTGATAATTAATCAATATTGCAAGTCCATTTTGCTCTTGGATCTTTAGTGATAATGTGATTTCCACTAAATTCATCATTTTTAGTTATTTGTGTTGCACAATTTGGGAAGCCACAATTCATTAATAAGGTAATCAAATAATCCCACTTCTAAATTTGAAGGAGTAGGTTTGACATCTATACCCTCTTCGATTTCCCTCAAGTCTTTCACATAAAGCCATTTCTTAGATTTTTTTTAATTTGATGATATTCTGATTTTTGTACCGCACATCGCTAAGGAATATTTAGCCTGAAAGACGCAACAAGGTTACTAGAGTGATGAATTGGGTATTACATGAGATGAATTTCAAGATAAGGAGATAGCTCAATTTGCTAAAAGTACAATAAGATGCATGATTTTATTTTTATGCGGTCTATGTTCATCAAGATTTAGATGATAAATAACTCAATATTAAAAGAAGAATGGCATAGCCTATTGGAATCAAAGGTGAATGATAGAAAATGTCAAATTCCAAAAAAAATCTAATCTAATTTGATATCTGAATGGTTTTGGGGAAGTTTTCTTGATAAAACTTAAACATTTTGTGGTTAGCAAGAGGAGAATAAGAAAAAATGGGAAACCACATCATCAAGTTACAAAAAAATTTATGTACAAAAAATTATGTTTTATGGAGTAGGGCCAAAACAAAGTATGTGAAAAAATAATTAAATTAAAACATATAGACACCTTCACACTCAGACACATCTCTTCACACTCCTCTCAAGATGCATCATTGATGTCAATTGTAAGAATTTCTCAAATAAATTATAATAATTTCTCAAAACCAATGTGTCAAAAATTAAATCATAAAACTGATGAGTTTAGGTGAAAATTTCTTCTAGCTACTCCATAGTAGAATCATAAAAAGTAGAGATTAAGCCTTACAAGGCCTTATATCAAATAAATAAAAGTTGACCCCGAAATTTTTTTGCTCTCATGAAAGGTACAAGTTTTAGGGATAAAACTAGCCCATTGATCATCAAAACCATCTCTATGGGAATCTCAAGTGAATTATTCAGCTTTAAAAGATATTTTAAACACATCATCTTAGATGTCACTTGAGCCATCAATCCATTGTTGAGATCTAAGATTGATAGGCCTTCCAAAATTTCAATCAAAACATTGAATGCAGAGAAATAGATTCAATGAGATATTCAAAACACTAAGGCACATGAATTGATGAACCTTTCATTTAGTATATATGAGAAAATATACTTAAATTGTTCCCTTGAAGGAGTTCTTGAAGTTTTTCAAGTATCCAGCTTCTACCTGTATTTACATGATAGTCGGTTGGTTAGATCTTCTCTTTAAAGCTCTTCACCAAGAAAGAAATGAGAGAATTCTCATGAGGCTTACATGGGCACCTTGAGTTGTGGTCATTCTCTTCTTGTTTATTGATATTTGATCTATAATTTTTTTATATAAAACCCTCATAATTATGTCTATATCTACTAATGTCCATAGACCTTATACGTGTGACCCTCTAGGTTGACCTAATTAATTAACTATATTAACATATATGTTAATTTATTAATAATATATTGAACCTAATTGATAGGTTGAGTTGTCTGCCCGTTGGATCATTTTGAGCGCTATCTCGGGTCCGAATTCGTGTTTTTCTCCTAATCTTTCTTCTTATAACATTAGATTTCAATTTTGAATCATAGATTAGTCAAATTTTAGATTTAATTTTGACTTTCTCTCTCTTCGCATTCGGATTTTCTACCTAATTTTTTATCGTTGATTTCTCTATGAATCTTCATCCAAATTATGTTATTTTTATTCTGTGAATTCGTCTTTGAGTTATGTTTCTATAAATATTAAAATCCCTAATTTCTCACCTCAATTCATTCTCCAATTTGATCGAATTTGAAGAAATACTTCGAAAATACCTTAATTCTCCGTGGATTTGACCCTTATTCACCTCTATACTATCTAATTTATGATTATTTATCAAAATTGTGATTTTGGAACTTGTTTTGACACGTGTCTACGTGTTTTCAACGACCTCACGGATTCATTTCGTCAATTATCAATCTAGGGAAGATCATTTCTAGAGTAGTTGTTATGGTTAAGAGAGTTCCATCAATTGATAATGTGGCAAATCTATTAGCTAAGCCCTAATTTGATCTTACCTTCAACTATCACCTAAAATTTATGGGCATATTGAATAAAGGTGATTATATTTAGTCCAAGTGGGAGATTATAAGTAATAAGTGGCCTACAAGCCATGGGACTATGCATGTCTCATTCACTTTGTTATAAATTTATATTCACTATCTTACATGAGTGATATTTATAATAAAGTCCAAGAATATGTGCAATGACAAGTAAATTATAATGGGATTATTGTGATTACTTATCTAAAAACACATATTTCTAATGTTGATATTCATAGGATATTTGAGAAGGACATCAAATAACAATACATCCTCTTGCTCATATGATGAGGACAATAGAGTCTATGACCATTTGTGTGGAGAAACTATGACATAGAATTAGATACCATTCAGAGAAAGAGTGCAGTAAACCAATCCATTTGAACACGGATGATATTATACCTAACTATCAACCAAGTTCATTCATGTCAAAATTGTATATGTGATCCTTAGACTTGGGACATCTTGAAACAATGGATGGGTGGTTGCATTTTTATGTTGATCTACGAGTCTCTAACCACGAGGCAATACAATGAAAAAGCTTAAAATATAACAAGATATCTTTAAAGGTAATTTTTTGGTCAATATGAGATCGTTGGCTAAGAACAGAGAGACTTTGGAAAGTGGTAAATGCAAGTCCTTGGCTAAGGCAAAGGAAAAATATCCAAAAAATGAGTTCTTTTGAAAGTTTCACTCATTCTAACAAGAATGATCAGTAATTTTGATACTAAACTATGCCCAAAGTCATTCAAGGAGTGTTGTGTAGATGAGAGATGATACATATATAGTAACCAATAGCAAAAAAGTTTCTTTTCTTGGTAGAGACAAACCAACATTGGGAAGTCATTTAATAAACGTGATTCTGAATAAAAAAATTTCTAACTTACCCATAGTAATGATTAATTAAGTATAACTATGGTTACAAATTGAATCCACAAAGAACTAGGTGTAACATGCAATATTATTCAATCTAAGCTAAGCATGTTCAAATGAGATGATGAAAATGTTTTTGATTTTTTGTAAATGGCATATCTAGAAAGTTAACTTCATAATCTTTCCAATAAATTAATCTTTACCAAACTTAAATCAAAGGATAAATTGAAGGGAGAAGTTAGAGAGAGAAAATCACAAATTAGGAGAGAGAAAATGAAAAGAAAAATAAAATAAATTAATCAAAGATTCATAAAATAAAACTAACTTGCTGAATAGAGATCACTACAAGATAAGTCCAAATCAACTTGCAGTAACCAAGAAATTGACACGATAATTGCCAAATCTAAGACTTTTCAAACCAAGATGTTCTTGACATTTTCTGAAATTCAAGTTGCTAATCTTCTCTCATTTTTTCAAAATCTTGATTTCTAGGGATCAATAGAAGAGTAATTCTACAAAAAAGTTGAAATAAGAGATTCAAGGATGTCAACATCACCAAAAGTTGATTTCTTAAGTATTTTTAGAATATTTTTTAATGAGGAGATAAACAAATTCCAAGTGGAAATGAGCCCAAAAATGTCCCTCGCATTCAATCTTCTTAGGTGACGACCACTTGAAGTGCTCATGCCAAATTTCTACATCTATTGAAAAAGAGTAAACACTACTAATCATTGGTCATTGGATTTGAGTATAACAATCATGGTGAAACAACATCAAAGAAAGAAGATGGGGTCTTGCCAAAAATAAAACCATTGACTTGTTCTTGCTGGAGATCAAAGATTATCATCGTGCCATGTGCTGAAAATTTTGGGGTCTTAACCCACATTTTTATGGATATTATGTGGCCTATAAGGTAAATCATAATTTTATTAAAATAAAATTTATTCATTGTTATTCTTATGTGATATTTAAAATGAAGTCTATGAGCATTCATAATGACTAAGTAAATAATGATGAGATCATAATATAATGATCATTCACCTTTAAAGATATGTTATAAATATTCATGTTTAAGGGATAAACGAGAAGAACATTAAATTATCTAGAAAGAATAGCACTATGTGATCTGACTCATATGATGAGTACGATTTATCTTATAACCATTAGTGTGGAAACACTAAGATAAATATGGCGTAATCTTTTGATATAGAGTTCATTAAATGAATCCATATGAATCCATGACTATATTTATACCTTAAGTTTCAATCAGGTCTATTCATGCCATGTTATGTGAGTGAACCTTTGGCCTAAGACACTAAATACATCTTGTGGATAGATGATTTTGTTTTGATTATCACAAATGAATCCTTGACCACAAGATCTCCAAAATTTCATAAATTCAATACGACAATAACTCCTTGAAGGTGATTCAGAGGATATTTACTCCAAGAATGAGATGCAGTTAAATATTTGGACAAGATAATGGCAATATTAATGAGTCATCGATGATTTCCTCCAAGAATCATTAGTGAATAGAATGACCAATTATGATTTGACAATTGACCATATCCTAAGTCGTTTGAGAGACTCAAATAGATGAAAGATTATATATGCACAATAAATGATGATGGCAATGTTCTACAAAAGAATACTTATGCATTGTTTATCTTCTAGATCCCGTTGGGTCGCTTGGCACCCAACGAGCTGGAAACTCAACTTGTCTATTGAGTCAAATTGATTATCAATTAATTAATCTATATGTTGATATAATGATAAATTTGATTAATAAATATTATTTGGGTCTATAGAGTTATTAACTAGAAAGATATATAGACCTAGAGGGTGGCACACTTAAAATCTTTGGATATTGATAGATATAAACATAATTCTAAAGGTTTTGTGAAAATTTCATATACCCAATGACCAAAAATAGAGAGAAAGACCACGCTTAAGAGTGACTGTTCGAACCATGTTAGAATTTCTCAACTTTCTTTTCTCTCTCTTTGATTAACTAAACTATATGTATATATAGTTAATTAGTAAGCTCAATCAATAAGTTATTTAGGTTTATAAAGTTATTAACTAGAATTATAAATGGACTTAATGGGTCACGTACATAAGAGTTATAGATGTTGGTAGATTTAAACATAATTTTGAGGGTTTTTGTGAAAGGTTCATACACCCAAAGTCTAAAAATAAGGAGAGAATAACCACATTTAAGAGTGTCCATCCAAACCTTGTTTGAAAATCTCCATTTTCTTCTCTTTCTCTTTGAATAGTTAATATATATGTTAATATAGTTAATTAATAAGGTCTACCAATAAGTGTTTTTTGGTATGTCGAGTTATTTACTAGAAAGATATATGTACTTAACAGGTCATGCACATAAGTGTTATAGATGTTGGTAGATTTAAACATACTTTTGAGGGTTTTTGTGAAAATTTTATATACCCAATGTCAAAAAATAAGGAGAGAATAACCACATCTAAGAGTGTCCATCCAAGCCTTGTTGGAAACTCTTCTCTTTCTTATCCTTCTCTCTTGGTGAAGAGAGTCACAAAGGAGATTGAATCGTCCAACAATGATGTGGATATCATTAGTATATGGACACATAGTACCTTGACGAAATCCTTCAATGAAACTTTTATACATCAATTTTAATCTATGCTAATGCATAGAATCATGGGTTCTTAGTGCTTCAATATTTTGATCGTAAGATACATTATCTTCTTCTAAATTCAATGTTTTGATATAAATTTTGAGGCCTTGTCGAACCTCAAGTCCTAACATATCTTACTCATGATGAATAGGGCATCATCACAATCCCCTCTTGTCAAGCAAGTAGATGATAACATGCAATCTTAACATGATAAAACATGATTATTAATGCAAAATAAGGCATAAAACATTCCATTTATATGCATTTTATCATACTTTGAGTGCATTTCTATCATTCTATGCAATTTTATGCTATAATCTCAAAATACGTTAATTTAGGGTTAATTATGATGAATTAAAGATTAACGATTTTATAACCTATCTTTACTTGAGATTATAAGTGGTTTTTAAAGTTAAATAATGAGAGAAATCATTTTTATGAACATTCATTTAATTTTCTAAAGTTAAAATCTTTAAGAAATTAATGTATTTTTGAAATAAGAATTAAATCTCTTGTTATTTAAATAATTTGACTTTTTAGAATGATAGATAATTAAATTTCAGATCAAATGCAAGAAATTTGGATTAATTTGGAGTTGTATTTTGAAAGATATGAATTTTACAATTTTTAGGATTTTTTTGGATTTTTTATGAATTTATTTTCGATTTAAATTGATCAAAATAATTCAAATTAAAGCAAAAAAGTGGGTTTACTCCGGGCGGGTCCCACGTGGATGCGACGTGGCACTCGGGGCCACGTGGCAGCGCCACGCGGGCCCACGCGGCGCCTACGTGGCGTATACATATACTTATTTAATATATCTTATATAATGGGTATTCAGCCTTCCGTAGACCGGAAGGGTATTCAACCCATGAGTTCGTCGGGGGTTATAAACCGACTGATTTCTTTCACTTTTTCCGTGTGGGACTAAGTCCCACACAGTTGTCTTAATTGCAGGCCACGAGGAGCAATACCAGGCGTCGGATCTGCGGCGCATTGGACATCCGCGCGTCGATCGCGTGGACGCACGGACCACTTGATCAAATCAAGCACGTGCTGGAAATCCAAGAGTTATAACAGTCAGATTTTATGCAACGTGGCGGCATCACACGCGCCGATCGAGTGGACGCACGGTCCACAGATCACAGATCGAGCTCGTGCTCTTTAAAAAGAGTTATAACGGCCACAATTCAATCTCGGGGGGAGCATCTGACCCGTCGGATCAAGATCCAACGGCGGAGATTAAAAGCGTGTTATAACGCATCTTTTTAAAGGCTTCATCGAACTGTCATATCGCGATCCAACGGTTACGAAACGACGCGTTTTTAAGCGCATATCAAGAAGATCATCCTGGCACTCCATCCGTGATCTAACGGTCGCAATTTAACCATAACGATTCGATGAGATGCATTTAATCCAGACCGTTGACGCGGATTAAACGCATCAACCGGATGGTTACGCCCAATTTGGCCTATAAATTAAGGCATTCTTCGATTTTGTAAGACATTCGAGAAGGAATTCGCTCAATCGACCCATCTAAACCCTTCCTCTCTTGAATCTCTCACTTGTAATCGCTTCTAGACTCGATTTCGCGTCCACGGAGTGTTTATAAGTGAGATTTCGTCGATCGATCGAGGAGAATTTGTCTCTTGAACACCGATGTTCACGTTTGAATTCGTGGAATGAATAGTTTTCGATCCGGCGATCAATTGGATCGATTCGATCGTTATCTCGGGTTAGAAAAAAAGTTTTTCCTCTAATCTATCGTCATGTATCATCAATTTTTAGTTTAGGATCTTAATTTAGCTCAATTTCATTTTTAATTTCAATTTATGTTCTTCGCGATTCCGAAAATTTCATCCCACTTCACTCTTTGATTTCTTCGCGATTACTAATCCAAATGGAGTGATTTTTGATTCTGTGGATAGATCTTTGAGTTATCTTTCTAAATCTACCATTTTCCCTAATTTCTCACCTCAATTCATCGTCCAATTTGATCAATTTCCAAAAGATCTCTTGAAAATACCTTAATTCCCTGTGGATTTGACCCTTATTTACCATTATGCCACTCAATTTGTTATAAATTCCCAAAATTAGTAAGTTAGGATTTATTTTTGACACGAGACCATATAAAATCGACGACCTCGCGGTCTCATCTCGTCAGTAGATATCCACAAATCTTCATTAATCTCGTGATCCAATGGATCCAATTACACAATGTCATTCAAAGTCTTTGACCTCTATGATCTGGCCACATCTAATGCATTTTTATTGAATTAGTAAAGATAAAATTATTTGTATTGAATTTCTCCTTCTAATGCTTTTGGGTGTGTGAAAATATGTCGATATAATGGCAGTAGTGTAATTCCTCTCATGTCCTCTCATATGTACCTCTCCTTTCTCTAGTTGATTTCTTTTGGTTTCTAGACTCTTCTCTGCCGCATGGTATTAGAGCTCTAGGTTTTAGAACAACATATGTCTCCCTTTGTTTCACGTTGTCATCTCTTTGACTAGATACATTGACTCTAACTATGTAGGTGATCACCAAGACTAAAAAACTACTTCTACATTTTCCACATATGTTAGCAGCAACCTTGTGACTTGGTGAAGTTATACACAACAATTTTTTTGTCTATCGAGCACGCAATCCAATTGTAGAGCCATGACCTAAGCTTTTTATGATATGCTATGGGTATGTTCACTTCGTATAGAGCTTGGTTTTCCATTTTGGGTCTAGTGCCCATATTATTGACAACTAAGCGGCCATCTTTATGATGAAAAACCTAAATTTTCATTAGAAGACCAAGCATATTGAGATTCATTTTCATTTTATTCGACATCAGATCATTTCTGGCCTCATCTCTACTCCCCGGGTTTGTTTCTCGAACCAATTAGTGGACATCCTTATAAAAGGGCTAAGCATCACCTCTTACAACACTTCAAGGAAGTTGAGCTTGCTTGATGTTTATACTTGATAACATACAATTTATACTATTAATTACACGATTATTAATGCAAATTAAGATATAAACATTTCATTCTTATGCATGTTATCATACTTTGAGTGCATATCTATCATTCTATGCAACATTAAGTTATCATATCAAAATGTACTATTTTTAGATATAATCATAGATAATTAAAGAGAGATATTTGACATAACATTATTCCTATTTTATACTTGACATTATAATTAAGTTTTAATTACAAATAATACGAGAAAATATTTTTTTATATACTCATTAATTTTTCTAGTTTTATTTTTCAAAGGAAATGTGTATTTTTTTGATAAAATTTATTTCTCTTGTTATTTATTATATTTTACTATTTATAATGATAGATTATTTAATTTTTGATAAAAAAAAGGATTAAAAGGAGTTATATTTTGAAATTTCTGAATTTTTAAATTTTTAGGGATTTTTCTAATTTTTTCTAAATTTGTCTAGATTTGGAAAGAGAACTCGAAGGCGAATCCACGGAATCAAAAATCTCAAAATTTGGATCAAGATTCACCAAGAAATCAACGAGTGAAGTAGATAAAAAATTTTGAAAATGAGAATTACGAAAAACTGAAATTTAAATTGAAATTGACTAAATCTATGATTTGAAATTGAAATCTAATATTATAAGAAGAAAGATTAGGACAAAAACTCAAATTCTAACCCAAGATAGCCCTTGAATTGATCAAATTCCTCGCCGGATCAAAGGCTTTTCATTAGCGAATTCAAAAATGATCGTTGGCATTCAAGAGTTGATTGCGTCCTATTCTCTCAACGAAATCTCACTTTCAAACACTCGGCAAAAACGTAAATTGATCTAGAAGCGATTGGAAGCAAGAGATTCAAGGGATTTGGTGTCTAGACAGTTCAAATACTCGAAGAACCGAAGAATGATTTATAATGTTGAAGAACATCTCAATTTATAGGGCCAATTGGGCGTAACCGTCAGATGAAGTGTTTGATCTTTGATCAACGGCTTTATTGAAATGCAGGAGTGCGAATCATTACGGTTAAGTCATGGTTGTTAGATTGTAGATGGACCGTTGAGATTTTGCCACATCGCACTCTTTAGAAGTAACGCCTAAAACGCTCGCCATTTGATCTTGATCTAATGCTCCAGATGCATTTCATCGATTTTAATCTCAAGCGTTATAATTACTCACATCAACGACTGAGATTAAATCGTTTTAAAAAAATTCACCGACAAATGAGATTGCGCCGCGTCCCCATGACTTAAGTGAAGATCAACGATCTTCGTTTATCGCGCGAATCAGACGCTCCTCGTGATGCCACATCACCTATGCGCGTTTTAAAACAAAACAAAGTCCCATAAAATAAAAATCAAAGAAATGGGACGCGTACATAAGATATGCGCATTATGGAGAGTAGTGTTATCGTGAATAAGGAAGTTTATCCCTCTCATCACACGCGCGCACGTGCGCACACACACTTGTGCACACACGCACACACACATGCGCATACAGACGCACATACACATATGTACACACGGGCAATGCCATGTGGCGTGTCCATACGCTGCCACTTGGTGACGCACTTTTTCTTCTACGCCATGTCACATGCCATGTTAGCACACATGATAGATATATATATACATATTTAATGAATTTAATTCAAAATAAATTGAATTAAATTCAAAAGAAATTCAGAAAAAAATCTTTAAAAATTAGAAAATTCATATCTTTTAAAATATAAATCTAAATTAATCTAAATTTGTTTCATTGGATCATAAATTAAATTATCTATCATTCTAAAAAAATAACAAGAGAATAAATTTCTATTTAAAAAATACACTCATTTCCTTTGGAATTAGAAACTTAGAAAAATACATGAGTGTATATAAAGTGATTTCTCTGATTATTTACCACTAAAGACTAACTATAATCTCAAGTAAAGATGGGGATAATCTAATATTTAAAATATTCTTCTTAATTTATCATAATGAACCCTAAATAAATGTATTTTGATGTTATAATAACTTTTTCATAGAATGATAGATAAACACTAAAAAATATGGTAACATGCATTAGAATGGAATGTTTTATGTCTTAATTTGCATTAATAATCATATATTTTTATGTATAATTTGCATGTTATCAATGTCTGTGTGTCACATGGTGCACGTGTATACATGTCACATGGCGCTCTTGTATGCATGCCACATGGTGCATGGTGTGTGTGTATGTATGCTTAATAACATGCTAATTATACATGATAATAAATGATTATTAATGCATATTTAAACATAAAAGCTTTCATTCCTATGCATGTTATCGTATTTTTTAGTATTTATCTATCATTCTATGAAAAAGTCATTATAATCTCAAAATACTTTAAATTAGGGTTAATTATGATGAATTAAAGATAAATAATTTTATAACCTATATTTACTTGAGATTATAAATGGCTTTTAAAGTTAAATAATAAGAGTAATCATTTCTATAAACATTTACTTAATTTTCTAAAGTTAAAATATTAAAGAAGTAAATGTATTTTTGAAAAATAAATTAAAACTCTTGTTATTTATTAATTTTGAATTTTTAGAATGATAGATAATTAAATTTCTGATCGAATGAAAGAAATTTTGATTAATTTGGAGTTATATTTTGAAAGTTATGAATTTTCTAATTTTAAGGGATTTTCTGAATTTTTTTTGAATTTTTAATGAATTTCTAAGGATTTTCCGGAATTAAAAATCAATTTTTCTAATTAAATATCAATTTTTCAGAATATTTAAAGTGCGCAGGTGACATGGCACAATCAGAGCCATCTGATCGATCACAATGAAGAGGCGATGTGGCAGCATCGTGGACGTTCGATTGTGCGTGCGATTTCAACCGTTGATCGCAAGGAGTTATAACGGTCAAGATTAAACGCGATCAAAATGCATCTGAGGCGTCCGATGAAGATCTGACGGATGCCTTTTCAAGGCGTTTTATAACGCGCAAACATGTGACTTCATCTCGAGCATCCATCGGCGATCCAACGGACGCGATTTAACGGTAACGGTTCACGATGGACAATTTCATCAGAGCCGTTGATTAATTCGATCGGACGGTTACACCCAAAATCCCTATAAATTGATATGTTCTTCCGATTTGTAAAGCATTCGAGAGCCAATCAATCAAATTGATCTGTTTAGACACCAAATCTCTTGAATCTCTTGATCCTAACCTCTTCTAGACTCAATTCCGCGTCCACAGAGTGCTTAAGATCAAGAATTGGGTGAAAGACGAGGAAAAAAATAGATGCTTGAACTCCACAATCGCGATTTTCAGATTTTTTTATGAAAAGCCTTGATTCTGGCAATTAATTGAGTTAATCCAATCACAATTGTGGGTTTGTGGAAGCGGTCTTACCTAATCTATCATCTCTTACCGTTTAATTTTGGTTTAGATTAGTAATTTTGATTTAATTTCATTTTATTTTTGTTAATATCGTTCTTCTAATTTTCGGAAATCACCCCTCACTTCGATCTTCAATTTCTCTGTAAAATCAAAGTCAAAATCGATGATTTTCTATTCGGTGGAATTGTCTTGAAGTTCTCTTTCATAATCTACCATTTTCCCCATTTTTTATCATCGATTCATCGTCTGATTTGATCAAATTCGAAGAGATCATCATAAATTTCCCTACTTCCTTGTGGATTCGACCCATATTTACCATTATACCCCTCAATTCGAGATATTTTCACTAAATTGGTAAGTTTGGAATTATTTTTTACACGAGACTGTGTGAAATTGACGACCTCGCGGTCTCGCTTTGTCAATGTTCTTGAAATTTTTAGATGTTCTTGAAAGTTGATCAAATTGTATGATGAATTGAGTTAAAAAAATTAGGGATTTTAGTATTTTTAGAAATGAAACTCCTAGAAAAATCCATGGAATAAAAAATCGCTTAATTTGGATCAATATTCACAGAGAAATTAGGATAAAAATATCAATCATAAAGAGAGATAAAACACTAAAAAATTCTTTAAATTCGATTAAGGTACTATTTGAAATTGAAATATAATGCTACAAGAAGAGAGATTAGAAAGAAAACACGTAATCTAACCCAAAATCGCGCACAAAATGATCAAATTCATTTCCGGATCAAGGCTTTTCCTTTTGCATTTTGAAAACCAAAATCTTGAGCTGAAGCGGTGAATTTTCCTATTCTCTCAATGAAATCTTGATTTCAATTACTCCTCGGATGCGGAAATGAGTTTAGAGGAGGATGAAAACACGAGATTCAAGGATTGAGATGTCCAAATAGATCCATTAATCGAAACACCCAATAATACATTTTCCATTTAAGAAGAGGGGTATAAATAGGGTGTGAATTGGATGTGGCTATCGAATCGCCTTCTCCTCTTTAATCAACAAGCACGATTATTCCTCAAAGACAAATCGCCATTGTTTAGTTGTGGTCGATAGATCCTCGATGGAGCATCTAGATTATGGCGCGTCATCGCGTGAAGAGCAATCATTGTGTAACAATTATTGTTCTATTTCCATTGAACACTTGTAATGATGCCACACACCCACAAGAGTCCATCAGGCGCATTCAATCTAGACTGTTATATAACTCCCAATTGAATGATCAGTATTGATCGATGTTTAATAAATTGAATCATTGTCTAATCAAATTACGCCGCATACCCCCTTCACTGAAGTGAAAGTGGAGGGTTGAGATTAAGTCATTTCCTTTCGAGCCAATCAGAAGTTATTGAGCATGGCACATCGCCTACATAAAAGAAATAAAAAGATAGTCCCACATTAGAAAAAATTGGATTGAAATGATGGGTATAAAAGGGGAAACACCCCTTTTAGTGTATGCCCCCAAATAGGTCGCTTAACTACCTTAGTCAAATTTTAGGAATTTTTAGTGTTTTATCTCTCTGCATGATTGATTTTTTTACCTTGATTTCTCTGCGAATATTGATCCAAATTGAGCAATTTTTTATTCCGTAGATTTTTCTTAGAGTTTTATTTTTTAAAATACTAAAATCCCTCATTTCTTAACTCAATTCATCATCCAATTTGATCAAATTTCAAGAATATCTAAAAAATTCTTCTAGATCTCCGTGGATTCGACCCTTATTCACTATTATATTTGTCAATTCATGATTAAACCTTAAATTTTGTGAGTTTGGTATTTATTTTGACATGAATTCATGTGTTTTCAATGACCGCGTGAACTCATGTGGCTTCCTCAATGCTCTAGTTTGAGAAGGAGAGTGAGAATATGTGTGTACAATGGCTATATTATCATATTCTTCATGCACTCTCTTTCCTACTCCCTATGTAAACATGTACCACTCCTTTCTCTAGTTGATATCTTTTGGTTCCTAGAGTCTTCTCTTCCATAGGGTGTACCATGTGTGCCTATGAAAATATAGTCCCACATGGATTGATGATAAAACTAAAGCAATTAATTCAAATAGTCTTATATATAAAATTAAATAATTGAAACTACTACTCCCTAGTCGAAACCATAGACACGTCACTATCACACCATGTGGCGGCCTTAGTTGTTTCTCACATCCCCACATGTGCTCACATTGCCACATCAGTCATGATACATCAGTCAAGATACTTTATGATATATATATATAACATTCAAGAAAGTTTCGGATTGCCTGTTATTTAACCAATCATTAATCCAAGGTTCCAGATATTTATTAAATGAGAGAGAGACCCACCAGGGTAAAAAGACTATAGATGCAAGATATGGAAGGAAAATAAATGCTTTATTTTTTTTTTCACTTTGATTTTTTTTTGTGAATTGTTACTAAACCTGCTTCATTTGTTGATTTAGCTTAGCTGATCTTTTCTTGAAGCATGAGTTCTATAATAAGGTATGGAACCTATGGATCTATTCCCTTTTTTGTATAATTATTTAATTTTGTTTAGTCCTTTATTTAGTCTTTAGATCTAAAAGTAATATAGAAAGAAAATAGGGTTTGTTTCGGATAAAAAAACTAAGCGAATAAAGTTCTCAGATATTTGAATTGAACAAATTAGAAAGAATTGTATTGGATCCTTTTTTGTTCCCTTTTCAATGAATCCTCGAAAAAACTCAAAGACTATATATATATATATATATATATATATATATCTCCTTGGCATGTTTATGTACTACTCCCAAGGCTTGATTGGGTATTTTCGGCCTCTCATACTCCATTTGCCTCTAAGAAGTGCATAGAGAAGTTCAGGATGCTTTAATGGGCTCAAGGTATGTTTTTATCCATTCCTATGAGCCAGACTCTTCCTAGTGCATCTGCAACCCTAGTTAGGGAAACAGTCTAGACGAGCTTCACCCCCAACTAGATAGAAAGCACGAAAGCAATCTCATATGTTCATTTCCGTAACCAGTCTTGCCTCCACTTGAAGTCATCTTCCCATATGGAGTCAATTCAAGAACAACCCAGAACCAAGCACTTTTACCGACAACGTTATCGGAGAAAGATGGGGCCATTGTCATAAAACAAGCTTCAAAATAGAGCCACGTGGTGGGGATAAACCATTTCTGCTTCTCCATATCCCGCGCCTCTGCTCTGCCCGGCCATCTTTCTCGCCGATATGTTATCCATGGAAACAGCCTATCTCCGGCCTCGGGCTCCTCCCTTGAGAGCCCTATCGATTTTACCGCATGGTACCACGAGGGGCGCAGCCGAGGCCACCTATACTGCTTCTTCGGGGCCGCTCTCGAAAAGGGTATCTCATATTCTGGCGATTAACAGGCCCATCTCCGTGTGCAATGCGGTCGTGTCTCGTGAAGTAGACGGGGAAGTAGCAAGTGGGTCGCTGCCCGTGAGGATTTTAGTTGTCGTCGGGCGAGGTGCCATCAGTCCCCTTAAAGAGGCCTCCTGGGAGCAGGTTATGCGTCACACTGTAAGTGGGTTCTTCTCATGACAGAATTTCTCGTCCTCCTGGCTATCAAATTGTGATTTCTTTCGTTTTTCTTCAGATTTTAATCGTTTGGGAGCCGAATGAGTTGTACTGTCTGTTGATTGGTTCCTGTCGTCGATATCTTTTCCTGAGAGTTTTCAGGAAAGTTGAGTCGATGATTATTTCGAGGTTTAATCCTCTGATAGTGAAACGGGGGAAATGTTTAGCCTCATTCGCTTTGTAGATACATAGAAGTAAAGAAAATACCGCAGAAGTTTTTGCTCGAGTCCTGCATTTTTTGTTCTTCCACGTTCCTTCTAAACTGCTTCTGCCTTGAATACATTTCTAACGTCCGGTTTCCCTCTTTCCAGGCAGAAAGGTTGAAGTGGGTTGACGAAGATTACAAAATGGTGGTGTTCACTGATGAGATTCAGGATGAGCTGAGAAGTGAACTTTCCCGTGCAGAAATCCTCTTGACAATCGCAGTTTCTGACCCTGGAACCTTAAACTGGGTTCAACAAAACAGCAAGCACATACCCAACGTAATTTCCTTCGAATCGACGTCCTTATTACTGAATAATAGGCTCGGGGGCTCATCTCTGTCAGTAAATAAAAACTTGAGCTTGGCTGAGGTTTTAATTGGAGGTCTCAAAGGAGATAACCGACAAGAGTCTCAGAAAGTTTTTAAGACCCTGTCTGATGCGTGGGAACGCCATAATGCCGATGACATAAGGTTCTGCATCCTGGTGATAATCAATGCCTACATAAGACCAGTGCCCACGCTGAAGAACCTTCGAGCCAAGGGTTTTTCCACCCTTAACTGCATGGTCAAAAACTGTGGGTCTGAGGTCCTCGACTGCCTTCTCGACCCCGCCTGCCGGAAAGCCCTTCAATGCCTCAACAGTTGTTCTCCCACAGACCAGGTCTGCAGCTACCGTTGCATTGCCTCTTACGAGAGCCAGATCTTAGAAGCTTTCTCTCTCTGTGTGCTTCAGAAGCACAATTGCCTGGAACTGGACAGTGAGATCCCGGAGAAACCTTTTGTGTTGCCGATGGAGAAGTTCAGGGGAGAGCCTCTGTGCCACGATATGGCAGAAGACTTGTTTGTTGGCTGGTTGGGGGAGCTGCAATGGAGCTGGCGGGTTGTCGCAGGCCAGAACCCAGCATATGATCAATTTCCCTGCCAGTATCAGCTTTATTACAGAGGAAAAGCAAAGGGTTCCTTCTGGTATGAGCCTGTGTTTCAGGTGAAGACACTTGAAGGGAAAACTGTGTGGAGGAGGAGGAAGTATAGAGTGAGGAGAGCTGAGAAGCCAGGGACCTTCAATTTGTCTGTTCTTGATAATGGGGTTATCTCCAAGGAGTTCTGGACAGTGGTAGACGTATGTGATGACCTTAGTTGGGGATTGTTCCATTACAGAGGAGCAGCGGCGGCGGCAGGACAGTCTTATGCCGGCGCCGTGCTTGTGAGCCCAGACGGCATGTACCCGCCTGAAATGGGTGGCAGCCGCCTCGCTTCTGCCCTTGAAAAGTGTCACATAAAGAACTGGGAGCTCTATGAAGTTTCTAATGATGATTGTTGTTGTGCGGATGCACCATTGGAGATCCCTGAGGGCTCGAGCTTTCATCGGAACATTAGGGTTAGAGACAAGGCATGGAATTCCTAGAAAGGAGAAAATCTGTTCATACTTTTTTTCATCTTTCTGCTACACAACGATCAACACAGATCATTGTATATTCAACTCATAGTTCTTTGGTGGACAAAGTGAAATGTAGACACTGTTAAGTGCAAAAGGTCTGAGGGTTCTGCCCATTTAGACCTTCTCATCCATGTAATGAATTAAAGTTTCCGTAATAATTGTTTTCATGTCATACTTTTTCTGAAGGATATGATGAATTTGGAATACAGGACTTGCACGTGATATGGTTTGTAATTTTCATTTCTGTTTCTCCTATGCGAAAGTGATGGAGTCAATGAGCAAGTCAACCCTCCATCCGCTCAACTCAACAATGGTCCCATTCAAGAAAGCCAATCAATTCTACATCCCAGAACAAGGCGCATCGAAGTCTACTTTAATAGGGGAACCATCTTATGCAAATGAAGGCTCCCTTTGGAGAAGAGCTTTTGTGGAGTCAAGGATCTCCCCACAAGGACTTCACTCAAAAAGAGTCCAAACCCATGAGAAGATTCTACTGAGGTAGAGGAGCAGAATGAGGCCTACCATCATTTGACTTTTTCATGCCTTTTGGCTTGGTCAATCAATTCCCTATATTGTCTCCCTTTATTTTCTTTTTTGTCAACCTAAACCTACTGTTAACGAATCAAGACTGCGAGGTCATTGAAAACACATGGTCAAGAGTCAAAATTAATATCAAATTCACCGATTTAAAAAAATTAACACGAATTGAGGGATATAGTGGGGAATAAGGGTCGAATTCACGAATAATTAGGATAATTTTTATGAATCTTTTCGAATTTGATCAAATCAGACAATGAAATGTGAATAGATATTAGGCAATTTGATAATTTTAGGAAGAAGACTCGAAGACGAATCCACGAAATCAAAAATCACTAAATATGGATCAAGATTCGCGGAGAAATCATCAAATGAACAGGAGAGAAATTTTTGAAATTAAAATTCGTGAAAAACTGAAATTGAAATTGAAATTGACTCTAATGACGATTCGAAAATGAAATCTAAAGCTGTACAAAGGAAGATTAGGATGAAACACGATCCCTAACACAAGATTGTGCTCGAATTGATTCAATTAGTCACCGGATCAAGGCTTTCATTCAAAATTCAGAAAACGCGATTGTTGATGTTCAAGCGTCAACTTCTTCCTATTCTCTCAACGAAATCTCACTCTCAAGCACTCCGTGGGCGCGGAAATGAATCTAGAAGCAATTAGAAGCAAGATATTCAAGGGATTTGGTGTCTAAACAATTCATTTACTCGAATAACCTTGGAATGCTTTACAATGTCAAAGAACATCTCAATTTATAAGACAAATTGGGTGTAACCGTCTGATCCGCATTTAATCTTCGATCAACGGCTCTAATGAAACGCATGGATGCGAATCGTTATGATTAAGCCGTGGCCATCAGATCTCCGATGGACCGCTGAGATTTCATCACATCACGCGTGTTATAAGTAACGCATCAAACGCCCACCGTTTGATCTTGATTGAACGCTCATATACGTTTCTGTCGGCTTTAATCTCAGCCATTATAACTCTTTAGATCAGCGACTGAGATTAAATCATTTTAAAAACGATTCGCCGACGAATTAGAGTGTGTCATGTACCCCCACCTTTAAGTGACGATCAACGGTCACGATTAAATGCGCAATCGTACACTCCAAATTGTGCCACGTCACCTGCGCACTTATAAAATCAATTTTTAATTAGAAATTTTAATTTTTAATTCATAAAAATCCAGGAAAAATCATAAAAAATCCGTAAAAATTAGAAAATTCATAACTTTCAAAATATAACTCCAAATTAATCCAAATTTGTTTCATTTGAGGAGAAATTAAATTATCTATCATTCTAAAAAGTAAAATTTAATAAATAAAAAGAGTTTTAATTTATCTTTCAAAAATATACTTATATGTTTAGATTTTAAAACTTAGAAAAATATATGAATGTATATAAAATGATTTATCTTATTATTTAACATTTACAACCAATTATAATCTCAAGTAAAGATGGGTTATTAAATTATTTACCCTTAATTTATCATAATTAACCCTAAATTAATGTATTTTGAGATTATAATGACTTTTTAATAGAATGATAGATAAACACTCAAAAATATGATAACATGCATTAGAATGGAATGATTTATGCCTTAATGTGCATTTATAATTATGTATTTTTATGATTAATTAGCATGTTATTAATTAGCATTTTTATTAAAGCTATCAATTACATGTATCATCTCCCTTTATTTTCTTTTTTGTCAACCTAAACCCACCGTTTAATCACACTTTCATGTATCTCATCTATGTTGATTAAAATTAAATTTTTCATTGCCATTCTTGAGTGATATTTGTAATGTAGTCCATGAGCATTGATATTTGTTTGATAAGATCATAATATAATGATCATTAGTCTTTAAATACATGTTCTAAAGATTTCTATTCGTGGGATAATTGAGATGGACATCGAATTATCGAGAAAGATTAGTCCTATTTGATCCAACTCATACGATGAGTATGACTAATCCTATGTCCATCGATGTGAAGACACTAAGGATAGATAGTTCGTACTTTTTAGAGAAAGAGTTCACTGAATTGATCCATATGAATCCCTAAATGGTATTAGACCTAATTGTGAATAAAGTTGATTCATGTCACTATATATATATATGATCTTTAGACTTGAGATACCAAATATATCTTGTAGCTAGTGAGGAACCGAAGTTAGAAATTAGGGATTTGACTAAATTAGGAAAGAAAACTCTAAGACAAATCTATGGAATCAAACATCACTCCATCTAAATTAGTATTCGTAAAGAAATTAATGAGGAAAATTTAGAGAGAAAAATCGATTACAAAGAGAGAGAATTTGATATAATTTTTTAAAAAATTAATCTAATCTAAGCTTCAAAATTAAATTATAATGATGCATGACAAAAGATTATGAGGAAAACACATAATTTAACCCCCGAACTGTGTTATAAATGATCAAATTGATCACTAGATCAAAGGCTTTTCATTCCGTATTTTTGAAAAAAAATATTTGGAGTTCAAGACGTGAAATCTACCTATTCTTTTAATGAAATCTTGATTTCAAGCACTCATTGGACGTGGAAATGAGTCTAGAAGAAGAAAAAAAATCAAGAGATTCAAATATTGAGATGTCTAAACAGTTCAATTACATGAAACATCCAAGAATAAATTTTCCATTGAGGAGAGAGAATTTATAATATTTTGAAATTGGTGTTATCGTCAGATTTTCTCCTTGATGAGATCAACTGTCGTGGTGGAATCTAAAGAGGTGAATCGTATTGGTTGAGTCGCGACCATCGGATTTGCATGGAGCATCAAGATCATGCCACGTGGCCGCATGAAGATAGAGCATCGTGAGATCTCATTTGTCTGATCATGAATCGACGTTTCAGATTCTCTAATGGCTCTTCAAATCTTAGCCATTATTTCTCCTTAAATGAACAACCAAGATTGATCCATTTAGTAAAAAAAATCGTCGTCTACTTAGATGTTGCCACGTGACCCCCCTCACTTAAGAGAAAATGAGGGGCTAAGATTAAATTCCTTTTATTTCCGCCGATCGGACAATTTTGAGCATGCCACAACACTAGCATAAAAAACATAAAAACATAGTCCCACGTGGCAAAAATCAAGGCAAAATTTCAGAAGGGATGCAATCTTTAGTACGTAGCTTATGCCTCGCTCGCCTTCTTTATCCTTATAAACCATGCTTGCTCTCCCAAGGTTGATGCTTAACTACTAATGATGCATGCACATGTGCCACGTGTTACGCACACACGTCACTATGTGTCAACACATAAGTACTCGCTGCGTCATCTACCACGCGAGTGCAGATATCAAAAAACTAATTTTTATGTTTTTTAAAAGAAATAAGTTTAAATAAATCTCTAAAAATTAGACAATTCTTAACATTCAAAATATAACTCCAAATTAATTCAAATTTGTTTTTTATCAGAAAATTAAAGAATTTATCATTCTAAAGAGTCAAATTTAATAAATAACAAGAGAATAAATTTTTATTTTAAAAATATACTCATTTTTTTAGAAATAAAACTAAAAAAATAATAGTGTATAAAAAATATTTTCTCTTATTATTTAACATTAAAATCCAATAATAATGTCAAATATAGATGGAAATAATCTACTCTAAAATATATTCTTTAATTATTCATAATTATCCCTAAAACAATATATTTTGATATTATAACTTAAATTGGCATAAAATGATAGATATGCACTCAAAGTATGATAAAAGGCATAGGAATGAAAAATTTATGCCTTAATTTGTATTAATAATCATATAATTATATGTATAAAGTGCATGTTATCATATAGATGATTTAGTTTTGATTATGACTTACGAATCCCTAGCCACGAGATCTCTAACAAGTCACATATTGGATACGCCATGAAGTCATTGAAGATGATTGTGCAGTTAAGATAGGATCATCTGCCTGTGGTATTTGAGGATATTGACTCAAGGAGTGAGATGCAATGAAATCTTTGGCCAAGATAATAGAAATAGTGGAGAAAGAGCTCTCAATGATTTAATACATGCTTCAAGACTAACTTGAGAGACAAATTACGGTTTGATAGTTGACTGATGAGTCCAAATTTACTAAATTGAGTGTGTCGTTGTACTATTATTTGGACTTATGCGATAAAATGTATAAAATTTTTCCCTAAATCTCCTAATTATCCAAAGACGTGGCTTAGTAAAGGGGTCGAATCCAAGGGACGCTGCAGCAATGATTTCCTCTTTTTCTAATTTAAGACAGGACTTTTGCTTAACCAACTTTATTCAACAAATAGAAAAAGATTCGTAAAGCATTGCAAAACCCAGATGTATAGTAAAATTGATAGAAAATGATGATTATAGTAGACTCAAAATAATCTCATCGTTTATATTTTTAAATTATGCCTCTTATCCAATACTATGATTTCTATTTATTAGATTTGCGAAGAAAAACTAATAAACTTTGTCAAGAAAGGTCAATTTCCTAATCAAGCTTCTGAAGAAAATTCATAATTCATAAAGAAAATTCATTTTTTAGTTTTTCTCTTCAACTAAATCTTGTATTTAATTTCATATTTATCATCACCAATGTTTTTTTTGTCCTTCTTAATCTTGTAAGTTTTATTGTTATATTTATTTGATTTTAGAATCAATTTATCTCTTGACATGGCAAATGAATCAATAATTTCACTTATTTTTTTAACACCTTCGAATTAAGACAGATTTGGTTTAACAAAAAGAGAGAAATGATTAGATTTTTATAGCTGAACTAAAAATAAAGAAAGAAGATGACTCTAGAAGACATTTTTTTATTTCTCTCAGACTGAGAAGAAGGAATGCTTCGAACATAAGAAAATAACAATCTAAAACTTAGAATTTAAGGTGAATTAAAACCAATCAAAACTAATCACGAATTGGAAATGCAAGAAGTAAAAATTGAAAACAACAAATCTACTTGCAGTAAAACATTTTGAATCTACAAAAAACAAAACAAGGTTCTAACCCTAAACCGATCCTCACAAACCTCTTCACAGCTTCGAACCACCTTCCCCAACTCAAAGATGCTTCCAGAAATCGTTAGCAATCGACGGAATGGATCTTCTCCCTGCTTTGTCCTCCAAGCCAAACTTCAGTTGGGCGGGAAATCAAGAACACCCTAAAAATAAGTCCCCCTCTCCTCTTTATGCTTACCTAATTCGCGAAGCACATATTTATGAATTTTGTATGTTTTTCAATTTGAATCGCTCTACATGCACCACCGTGCTCCATGTTGTTGTTGCTCAGCTTATTCTTATGATCTACGTAATTGGTGGAGGATCGCCCATGTGTCTGAGTCTCGTACATATCAGGTGAGCTGAGAATTGGCTTTGTAAACATCGATGTGTATGCATTCTTATGCCCAATCTTGTGATTGGTCCACACCATTCACGGGCCTAACCTGTCCAAGAAGCTCCCAAAGCTCATCAGTCACAACCAGCCCATTAAGGGCATTAGTGAAATAAACTAAGATTAAAGAAATATAGTGAATGTAACTACAAGATTAAAGAGATAATATTTCATACATAAAAGATATCTATGTTATTACTGTTATCACTAAAGAAAAACATAGATCAATTAAGGCTATTAAAACCCCATTGAATTTCTTCTCCATAACTCTTCTTATTAAGCCTTTAAAAATCTCTTTGTAGCCTTAATTATTTGAAACTACCTTTTCCATTTCATACAGTACTAAAAATCTTTATTTTGACATAACATCATGATAAAATGCAAGAAGAATGACTGGTTTTGATATTTAAAGAACAACATGCAACAAGAATGAGTAGTTTATCTGCACAATTTTTCTTGTTATCATAACCCCCTACTTTACCTATTGCTAGTCCCTTACCAATGATTGAGGTTTCAGCAATAGATACATCAGGTTGCCCTCATTCTGCATCATTATGGAAGGTATTTTAAGTTTCCCCTATCAGTGCCATATCATCATTCCTTTTCAGAAATGTACCAAAGAAGGTAACGGTGATAAGCTCATGCAAAGTCATCATTTTCTTCAACTTTGATTATGAGAGCTAACGTGTCATTTTTGTGCGTCGTTAAAACACAAAGACGATGGTCAAAAAAAATTTATAAAACCGAACTCACAAAGACAAGATATAATAATCAAGTATTGGGTAAGTATCGGGTCGATCCACAGATAGCAGTGTTGACTTTAATCGCATAGTTGACTTGGTCAAAATTAGGTTTAAAAGGAGTTTTAAATAAAAGAAAATAAGATTTAAGATGTGGAAATGATATAAATAAGATAAATAAGAAGTTTTAAGAATTGAAATCTCGGATTTGACAGAGAAAAGTAAAAAGTCAAAGTCAAAGCATTGACTTTGACCAACAGTAGGTGTTCTGAAAAATCAGAGAATCAAATAGAGTCAGAAGATTACGAAAATTAGATATTTCGAAACTAGAGAGAAAATGAAATTTATTGATATATAATTCGTAATTTTTGGATAAGAAATGGATTCATTATGAATTATTGAAACTCAACTATCAGAAAATCCCCAAAATTAACACCTCAGAGGAAATCTTCAAATTGAATAACCAAATGAAATCCAAATCTTGCAATTTATATGCCAATAGAAAGCTAAGAACCAGAGGAATCCAAAAAGACCAAAATTATCGAATTATGATTTGTCAATAAAAAGTAATTGACCCCGAAAGTCAACGTTTGACTTCTGATGAAAGATGAACAGTCCGTGGTCAAACGTTCAATTGAAGGGTCAAATGAACTCGGAATTGGATGAATTTGCTATCCACGGAAAGCTGATGAAAAGAGGAATCCAATGAAATAAAAATCAAGTGATTTGGAATTATAATAAAAGA
This sequence comes from Lemna minuta, assembly GCA_024174645.1. Lineage (NCBI taxonomy): Eukaryota > Viridiplantae > Streptophyta > Magnoliopsida > Alismatales > Araceae > Lemna > Lemna minuta. Next base: position 19,125,506 of record CM044105.1, read on the forward strand.
GATATCCTATTTTCAAAATAAGCAACTTTTCGGACCTAAAATTGGGGAAAATGAAGAACACTATGAACTAATTTGCAAAATTAAAGATCTAAACCTAATAAAAATACAAATTACCTCTTGATAATCGATCGAACCTCACTACTAACCCGATTGCCGCAAGAATGGGGCCTCAATTCTCGTGGATTGAAGCGAATTTGCTCGGATTCTTCCTCGTGGACGTTCGTAATTCAAGGGGAAAATTCGATGAAATCAAGAGATGAAATCGTGATTATCATGCTTCAATGCCTGCGTCTCTACACTCTTGGAAGCTGATGATCACGAGAACTTAAGACCTTCCTCGAAACTCGCTTAATTTCTTCACGAGTCGATCAAAAGTTGAAGAACAAGAGAGGGAAATACATGCTTTTAAAGAGGGAATTAGGCCCGAAATCGTGGGTGATGGAGACGATCATGGAGGCCGTTTGCTGTCGTCGTGGAGGCGATTCCTTCGGCCTGGGTCGTGGCTTCAATTCCGCGACGAATCGTCTTGTGTTTAGCTTCAATTTCGCTTCGGATTTGCCACGTTTTCGCCGCGATTTTCGCCACGATCGCGCCACGATCGGGTTGCGATCGGGCGTCGATCGTGGTGTTAGGGCTTCGTCGATCGCTTGCCGATCGATGGGAGACAAATCCGCGCTAATCCCGCGCTAGGATCTCCTCGATCGAGGCTCGATCGCGCCGCGATCGTGGAGTTCTTCCACGAAATTCCACCGTCGTCCGATGAAGCTCTGATCGTGATGAAAATCCAACGCGCCAGAAAGTTCCACGCGGCTTTACTGGAGGCCGTTAGATCGCGATCGCGCGATCTTCAGTTGAAGAAGATCGGACGCTCACGACGCGTCCACGTGGCGAAAGGTAAGCCCTGCGATCATTTCACTTAAGATATATTTTTAGGCACGTGTTTGATCTGGTGATCGCGTGGACTCCGGTCCACGCGATCGACGCCCCTCGATCAGACCCAGCTGGATCCGACGCCCACCAAGCCGCCACGTCACCTGCAAAAGGTAAGACCGTGTGGAACATAGTCCCACACAGAGAGAATAGAGGGAAATAATGCGGTTAAATAGGGGAACGGATTCCCCTATTAATGATCTTCTTTCTCCCTCTAAGTCCAGCCACTTGGCGCGCTCCGTGCGCCTCCTGCGTGGGCCACACGCGTCCTGCCACGTGGCCTCAGCGCCACGTCGTAACGGCGCGGTGGACTCGCGCGCCACGTGGGCCCGCTCACCACGTCAGCCCCGCCTGGGTCCGCTCACCACGTCAGCCGCAAGTAATTTCTCCCCCTTTTTCGCGATTTTAACTAAGAAATTCCTTAAAAAATCAATTAAAAATCAAATAAAAATCGAAAAAAAATAGTATAAAACTTCAGAAATTCATATTTCTCAAAATACAACTCCTTTTTAATCCAACTTTTCTCCATTCGATCACAAATTCTTTTCTTTTTAATATCATGTCATTTAAAATATGTTTTCAAGAAGGAAATAAAGATGAATTAAAATTTCATTAAATAAGTTCTAATTAAACATTCTAAATCATAAGTTCATCCTAAAATCATCCTTCCAAACATTTACTAAAGTCAAAACTCATTTAATAACTGAGATTAACTTCTATTAATTTGAAAAAAAGATTAATCATCTATTAAGCATGAAATTATCCCTAATTTATGCATAAATATCAACTTTAGTAAAATGACATGCTAATGGAGAAAATTCCTAAAAATTATGATAACATGCATCATATTCACATAAAATAAGCATGAATATGAGTTAATTAGTATAAGAATTCAAGTTATAAATGCATGTTATCAAGAGCCTTCTGCTAAAACTAAAGAGAGCAAAAAATGATATAAAGAAAAGAAAAATTCCTCCTTACTCATGAGTTTAACTTGTCCTTTTCCTTGGTCTTTGCCATTGGGGTTTAAATTAAGATTTTCCCATCCCACCCATGTGCAAGAATTTTGTAAATACAAGCTAGGATTTATTTCCCTTTTTGGGTTTTCAGCCACTTATTTTATACATAACATTTACTTCATCATTGTTGCTTGCAACTTATTTGCAGTTGTCGCCACTTATTTGGAGTGTGATGTTGCTCTACAGCTTATTACTCTCTTTTTTTGGTCTTGCACATGAGCGGACAAAGGGTTTTAAATTAGTTTCTCCCCTTATTTTTACCAATGGTCCAAGGTTGCTCATGAGTTGGGGAAAGATTTGGTGAGAATATGAAATTTATAATAGAAAACTAAAATTTTACAAGCAGGGCACTTATAATCATGTTGAGCTTTTCCTCACAAAACTCTTCTACAAAACCTCTCTACTTCTTTGGATTTCACTAGCATCATAGGTTACCTGATTTCTCATTCAGCAAGTGTATTGATAGTGTATCCTAACTTTCACCTCAATCATAACCTAAAGACCAAGGAATCGTGATTTTAAGTTCACGTTTTTTTCATTTCTCTCTAACTCCATTCCAAATAGCTGCTCCATTCTTTGGCAGAATTTTCTACACCATTAATATCTACCCACCTTATGCAGATTATTAATCCTTTATACTATAATTTTAGCTATATATGCTTATGAAAACATGATTTAAAAGTGAAATATTTTCCCTTTTTTTAATGAATCTATATGTATAAAAGGCAATAAAATTGCAAACCATGGTTTTTAAGGTCGACAGAACCTTCTTGTGCACTCTTCGTCACCATCCCCATTTTTTTTACCTTGCGTTTTTACTTGTACCCCAGAAGAGTATTCTTCCTCATTTTTCCTCATCAAGTTTATACCTGCAAAATTTAGAAAAACATCAGATTAATTTTTCCATTTATCTACTAAAATTTAATTTCTATTATTATTATGATAAAAACTCATATATCCTAAGCTAGGATCTTGCAGCATATGAATAAGGGGAGAAAGATAACATGCTAACTAAACATAAAAATACATGATTATTAATGAAAATTAAGGCATAAGACATTCTATTCTAATTCATGTTATCATATTTTTTTAGTGTTTATCTATCATTCTATGAAAAAGTCATTATAATCTCAAAATGCATTAATTTAGAGTTAATTATGTTGAATTAAAGATAATATTTTCATAACCCATCTTTACTTGAGATTATAATTAGTTTTTAAAGTTAAATAATAAGAGAAATCATTTTATATACACTCGTATATTTTTCTAAGTTTTAAAATCTAAAACAAATGAGTGTATTTTTTAAATAAAAATTTATTCTCTTGTTATTTATTAAATTTGACTTTTTAGAATGATAGATAATTTAACTTCTGATCCAATGAAATAAATTTGGATTAATTTGAAGTTATATTTTAAATTTTATGAATTTTCTAATTTTTAGGGAATTTTTCAAATTTTTCTGAATATTTCTAATTTAAAATCGATTTATTTGATTTTTATTTTCGTGCAGGTGACATGGCAGCATCTGGAGCATCCGATCGCACAATTAATCGTGATCGTCGATCATCACTTAAGGCGGGGGGTCTGTGATGCAATCCTATTCGCCGCCGAATCATTTTAAAATGATTTAATCTCAGCCATTGATCTAAGAAGTTATAACGGCTGAGATTAAAACCGAAGAAACGCATCCGGAGCGTCGGATCAAGATCAAATGGTAATGGTTTGATGTGTTACTTATAACGCGCGTGACATGGCTTCATCTCGACGGTCCATTTGAGATCCAACGGCCATGACTTAATCGTAATGATTCGCAATCGTGTGTTTCATCAGAGCTGTTGATCAAAGATTTAAGACTCCATTGGACAATTACGCCCAATTCAACCTAGAAATAAAGGCATTCTTCGATATTATAAAGCATTCCATGGAAATTCGAGTAATCGAATTGTGTAGACTCCAAATCCCTTAAATCTCTTGCTTCCAATCGCTTCTAGACTCATTTCCGCATCCACGGAGTGCTTAAAAGTGAGATTTCGTTAAGAGAATAGGAAGAAATTGGCTCTTGAACATCAACAATTATTTTTTGAATTCGGAATGCAAGGCCTTTGATTCGATGAGTAACTGGATCAATTCAAGTGCAATCATGGGTTAGAGATCGCGTTTCATCCTAATCTTCCTTCGTATATCTTTAGATTTCAATTTCGAATCGTAATTTTAGTCAATTTCAATTTCAGTTTTTCATGATTTTTAATTTTAGAAATTTCTCTCTTATTTACTTGATGATTTCTCCCTGAATCTTGATCCAAATTTAGTGATTTTTGACTCCATGGATTATTTTTTTCCAGTCCTCTTTCCAAAAATATCAATTTCCCTAATTTCTCACCATGATTTATCATCCGATTTGATCGAATTTCAAAAGATCATATGAAATTATCCTAATTCTCCATGGAATCGACCCTTATTCACCACTATACTCTTTAATTCATGATTATTTGATAAAATTGGTGAGTTTGGTATTGATTTTGACACGAATTAATGTGTAATCAACGATCGCATCAATTCGTTTCGTTAGAGAACACCTACAACTCAAGGTGTCCATGCAAACCTTTTGAGAATTCTTTCTTTTCTTCTCTTCCTTTCTTGGTAAAGAGCTTTGAAGCTGAGATCCAACCATCTAGAGACTATGTGGATACCGCTAGAGGCTAGACATTTGAATTGCTTCAAGAACTCATTCAAGGAAACCCTATAAGTATGTTTTCTCATACATACTAGATGATATGATCCTCTATTTTGGTATCTTGATTTTTTGAATATCCAATTCATTATATTCCACTTCATTCAATGTTTTGATCAAAATTTTGGAAGGCTTATTGACTTCAGATCCTAACATCAACCTCATTGGTATATGTAGTCATTGTTCAGTTCTATCTGCATATTTTTAACCTTAACCTAACCATTAGTTAACCACCCCTTTACCCCTAGACTGGCATTCAGTCCTAGATTTACATGTGGCATGACCATTGCCACTACTTCAAGCATATGAATTCCTTCGTTAGTACCTGTGAACAAAAAGGCAATAACAAACCCTACTTGTAAGTCACTTGTCTCTCTCATCTTCATCTCTCTTCATGCAATTTTCTCTCCCTATAAATCTTGAGATTTTTTAATAACATAAAAAGGTTTTTGATTGAGAACTTCGTGAAATGTCACACTCTAAACTCTCTCACTCCTTATCTCTCCCTCTACATCTCTATGTTTCCTTCTCAATCTAGTCTTCTTGATCCTTACCCTGTAAGTCTCACTCTTAAACCATTTCATTCATCTTCTCCCAAAATATTTTAAAAAATCAATAATAATTAGGGACAATCAAGGATCCCATAAATCTTCAAGAAAGCTTGAATCTGCAATAACTTAGCCTTCCTCTCCTTTTGTAATGATTATTCAATACTACAAGTCCATTTTGCTCTTAAATTTTCAGTGATAATTAAGTTTCCACCAAATTCATCATCTTTGGTGATTTTTGTCACACAATTTGGGAAGCCACAATTAATTAATATGATTATCAAATAATCGTGCTCCTCCTTAAATTGAAGGAATAGGTTTGGAATCTATACCCTCTTCATTTTCCCTCAAGTCTCTCACATCAATCCATTTCTTGGAATTTTTAATTCGATGAGATTCTAGTTTTCTTCACACTCCTCTCAATATACATTATATATTTCAATCATATGACTTTTAAAAATAATTCATAAGACATTATCAACCATATCTTGTCATAAATTAAATCATAAAATTTATGAGTTCTTTGGTGAAACCTTCTAGTAGATACTTGACAAAGCGAATCCGCACAGTCATTAAATACACGCGAATAAGCATCAAAATATTTACCAAACTCACCCATTTAGAGAAATAATCACAAATTAAATAGCATAGTGGTGAACAAGGGTCAAATTCACTGATAATTAAGGTATTTTTTATGTATTCTTTGAAATTTGATCAAATTAGACAATGAAATGAGATAAGAAATTAGGGATTTTTCTAGATTAGAAAAGAGAACTCGAAGGCAAATCCACGGAATCAAAAATCAAAGACTTTGGATCAAGATTTGAGGAGAAATCAATGAGCAAAGTTTAGAGAGAAATTCGGATCACGAACAGAGAGACAACTAAAATTAAAAATAAAATTGACTAAATCTACAATTCAAAATTGAAATCTAATAATACAGGAAGAAAGATTAGAATGAAAACATAATTTCTAACCCAAGATAGCGCTCAAATTGATCTAATTTCTTGCTGGATCAAAGGTTTTTCATTCCGTGAATTTGAAGACGATTGCTGGCATTCAAGAATCAATTTCTCCCTATACTCTCAAAGAAATGTCACTTTCAAACACTCCTTAGACGCGGAAATTGATCTAGAAGCGAAGGGAAGCAAGAGATTCAAGGATTGTAGTGTCTAGACAATTCGATTACTTGAAAAACTCAAGAATGATTTACATCGTCGAAGAACATCTCAATTTATATGCAAAATTGGGCGTGGCCGTTGGATTTGACTCTTCATCTTCAATCAACGGCTCAGATGAAATGCTTCAATGCGAATCATTGCTATTAAGTCGTATCCGTTTGATTAGAGATGAAGCGCCTAGATTTCGTCACGTCACGTATAAATAAGAAGAATCATCATGCGATAGCATTTGTCTTATCAAAAATTGATATCTGAGATATCGCCATGCATCTATCGAAGTGCATCAGGTACAACTCTTCAGATCAACCGTTATAACTCTTCAGATCAATGGTTAAGATTAAAAAATTTCAAAAAAATCGTCACCTAATCAGATTCTATCATGTACCCCTTCACTTAAGTTAAGATTGACAATCACGATTTAATACGTGAATCACATGCTCCACATTTTGTCACGTCACCTATGCACAAAAAACAAAGAAAATATAATCCCACATGACTAAAATGAGAGGATTTGTGCGAGTATATAAGTCTTGTGTATATAATAAGATAGTGAAAATCTTAAAAAGGGTGATATCTCATTATTCATACACACACGCGCATACACGCGCTCACACACGTGCACATGTGCTCACACGTGCACACACACACGAGCACACATATACATTGTGTGACATGTGGCGTTCTCATACGCTGCCACGTGGCACTATTATTTTTTCCGAGTCAATGTGGGGCCAAGTGGATCACTCAAAATTTGATTAAGTGGATTTATTTAGTCCTCTAATTTTATTAACTTGAAAGGATTTCTCATCAATTCATCATTGATGAGTTCCACTAGTAACCCTAACTTTGTGAATTCCACTAGTATACACCAATATACTCAATTGGGTTTATTATTTGAGTAGATTTAATATTTTTTTACTTCTAAATTTTTGTTTCAACAACCATGCAGTTTACACACATCATCTTTTAAAAAAAATTGTTGTAGTTATAAAGGAAGCCTAAAAGATTAAGGATAAATAAATGTATGCTTTCCAAAATTGCAACAATTATTCTATAAGTTCTTTTTTTATGAATTGGAATTCAATTAAGATGATTAATTTCTTTGGTGCAATAAAGCCTTTTGGCATCCAGTTGTGACTAAAGAAATTTTAAAACTTTTTAACCTAAGGATGCTATATGAAGTACATGATGTTGGATAGAACTTAGTTTTCGATGGTGTATTGATGCTCAATGAAAATTTGGCTAGATTCAAGAGGTGAAATTTTAAGTAGAACAATTTGGTGTCATTAAGTATGAGAAGGAGATGAAGGTGGTTGTTCTTTACCTATAGAATTTTAAGATAGTTCCTATTTTTTATCAATGTCCTTGTCTATACTAATATTACTCTTAAATCTGCCCAATGGAGGAAAATTGTGTTGTGGGAAACTCTACCATCCTCCATAGTTTGCACTCATTGGTATTTGTCTTGCTATCGGTTGTAGCTTTTGGCATATTGGTAAGCACTTGATCCTAACAAGTAGAATAAAAAATAGATTGTGGTTCAAACCCCAAGAATGCCAAATTTTGTCGTCCCAAAACATTGGAGGTGGGCAATGTAGGCATGTGTTAGTGCTACGTTTGTAAGTGTACGTAAGCCATGTCATGTGCATGACTTGAGTCCCCCCGAGGGCATGTAGGCTTGTTGGTATGTGTGCCAAGTCTGGTGGGGAATAGGCATGATGAAGGTGTTGGAGAAGGATTATTTGGAAATGCAATCTTCTTTGCATAGTTTGAACTCATTGATGTTTTCTTGCTATCAGCTATAGAAATAACAAGGGATGCCTATGAAATGAAGCCCTCACGATAGAGGTAGATCACCCCTCCTCATTCTTGGGGTAGGATCAAAGGATGAAAGGACCTTCTAGGGAGATTATATAGTAAATTTCTAAGAGACTAGCAATCATTTAAGTTGGGGGGTGTGATAACATGCTAATTAGACATGATAATACATGATTATTCATGCATATTAAGGCATAAATGATTTCATTCCTATGCATGTTGTCATATTTATGAGTATTTATCTATCATTCTATGAAAAAGTCATTATAATCTCAAAATACTTTAAATTAGGGTTAATTATGATGAATTAAAGATAAATAATTTTATAACCTATATTTACTTGAGATTATAAGTGGTTTTTAAAGTTAAATAATAAGAGTAATCATTTTTATAAACATTTACTTAATTTTCTAAAGTTAAAATATTAAAGAAGTAAATGTATTTTTGAAAAATAAATTAAACATCTTGTTATTTATTAATTTTGAATTTTTAGAATGATAGATAATTAAATTTCTGATCGAATGAAAGAAATTTTGATTAATTTGGAGTTATATTTTGAAAGTTATGAATTTTCTAATTTTTATGGATTTTTCCAGAATTTTTCTGAATTTATAAATGAATTTCTAAGGATTTTCCAGAATTAGAAAATCAATTTTTCTAATTAAAATAGATTTTTTGAATATTTTAATAACGCACAGGTGACGTGGCATGATTAGAGCCGTCCGATCACGTCACAATCAAACGGTGGATGTGAGCGATGACGTGGCGGCATAAGGGGCGTCCGATCGCGTGGTGAATCGGGGCCCTTGATCTTCACTTAAATCCGATGGACCACGTGGCTTAAATCAGGAGTTCACCGATCGTCTTAATCTCGACCGTTGATCGTAAGGAGTTATAACGGTCGAGATTAAAATGCACGAAAACGCATCAAGAGCGTCAGATCGCGATCCAACGGCGACGATTTCGATGCGTTTTAAAACGCGTGTCGATGTGGCTTCATCTCGCACATTCATCGGCGATCCAACGGCCGTGACTTAACAGTAACGTTTCGTGATGGACCGTTTCATCAGATCCGTTAATCGAAACGATCAATGGTTATGCCCAAATACCCTATAAATTGAGAAGTTCTTCCGATTTGTAAACCATTCGAGAGAAAATCAATCATATTGATCTGTTTAGACACCAAATCTCTTGAATCTCTTGATCCTATCCTTTTTTAGACTCAATTCCGCGTCCACGGAGTGCTTAAGATCAAGATTTGGCTGAAAGACGAGGAAGAAATCAAAGCTTGAACTCGACGATCGCGATTTTCGGGTTTTTGATGAAAAGCCTTAATCCTGGCGATTAATTGGGTTAATCTAATCGCAATTGTGGGTTAGTGGAGTCGGTTTTCACTAATCTTTCATCTATTCATGTTTGATTTCCATTTAGATTAGTAATTTGATTTAATTTCAAGCTTATTTTCGGTATTTTCGCGATTTTCAATTTCGGAAAAATCACCTCACTTCGATCTTCAAATTCTCCGCGAAATCAAAGTCAAATTCGATGATTTTTGATTACGTGGAATCGTCTTGAAGTTCTCTTTCATAATCTACCATTTTCCCCAATTTCTATAATCGATTCATCGTCCGATTTGATCAAATTCGAAGAGATAATCATAAATTTCCCTAATTCCTTGTGGATTCGACCCTTATTTAACATTATATCCCTCAATTCGAGATATTTTTATCAAATTGGTAAATATGGAATTATTTTTTACCCTTGACCGTGTGAAATTGACGACCACGTGGTCTTGTTTCATCAATTATTACACCTAACTATCAATGAAGTTGATTTATGTTAAAATTTTGTATGCGGTCCTTTAACATGAATCATCAAAGACATCTTTGTGGATGGACGATTAAGTTTTGATTATGACTTACAAATCCCTTTCCACGAGATCTCCAAAATATCATATATTTTATATGAAATAAATCCTAAAAGGTGATTTTGTGGTCAAGATGGAATCGGCCGCCCTTAATATTTTAGGAGATTGACTCAAGTAATGAGATGTAAAAAAACTATTTGACCAAGGTAATGAAAATTTTGGAGAAAGTGTTCTTCATGATTTCCTTTAGGCATGAATACTAACTTGAGTGACCAGTTAAGATTTAATAGTTGATAATATCTTAAGCCATTCATGAGTCTTGTGCAAATGGAGGATTATGCATACATGTTAACTAATTACATCAAGGTTCTATGCGAGGATTCTTATAAACTCTATATCTCTCAGAGTACGTGGAAGAGCTTGGCACCCAACAAGCTGGCAACTCAACCTATCAATTGGGTTAAATTGATCATTAATCAAATTAAGATATTTTTGATATAGTTAATTAATTATATTCACTAATAAGTGTTATTAGCTCTATAGAGTTATTAACAAGTAAGATATATTGACCTAAAGGTTCACACATATAATGTCTATGTACTTTGGCAGTTTATAGACATAATGTTGAGGGTTTTGTTGAAAAGTTCACATACCCCATGTGTATATATAAGAGGATAACAACCACAATTCAAGGTGCCCAAGTGAGCCTTATAGAAACTCTCTCTTTCCTTCTCTTTATTTCATTGTGAAGAGTGTTGAAAAGGAGATTCAATCGTCCAGCGATTATGTAGATACCACTAGACACTAAACGCTAGGACAACTTCAATAATTCTATTGATGAACCCTGTGTAGATTTGATATACATTAGATGGTAAGAATCTCAATTCTTGGTGCCTTAGTGATTTAAATATTTGATTTACTGTCTTCTAATGTATTTGATATCTTGATTAAAATTTTGAGACCCTATCGACCATCAGCTCCCGTCAATTTGGCCTACTATTTCATGGCTTATAGAGCTTGTAATATTTTGTATTCTTTCCATTTGGGACCACTTTTCTTTCTCTTTTTCTTTTTAGGTGACATGATGCAATGAGACATAAGATCTATCAAGTTAAACAAGTCATCAATATTTACTTACTTATTGTGGGTTCATGAAAATGCCCTATTCATCAAGTGTAAGATGTGGGCCATGACCCCTTCATCAATGAGAGATGGTGCCACCATGAGTTTCGATCCCCATAACAAAAGATCAATACTCTTGATTACATGTGTTCTCTCTCTTGTAGGACAGTTGGGGCTGTCCATCACAAATTTGAACAGTGATTGTCCATCGCAATGATTTTTTCTCTTCAAACCAATGACAAGTGGCACACATCTAAAGCTACCCATTAAACTCTTAATGTGAAGGCTCAAGACAACAAACACATGGAGTAAGCTGGATTTTCTAGGGCCCCAAAAATGCATGATTGAACAATTCAGATTTATCTTGACATTTTTAGAAGCACTATTTGGTTTTTTTAGAGGGGACACGTGGTGCAATCACAATGTATGTGCCCCATTAACATCTATATTGGATGATTGTGGCTGAAAACAACCCAAATTGGGCATTTCATGCCCAAAACCCTATAAGAGTGTTTTATCTCCTTTCTTTCATGTTCTTGGACGTGTAAGGCCTTGTTTTTTTGCCAAACTTGTTCCTCTCACCCAAATAAGGTTTTGTATGTATTCCTTCCATATTTTGGCATTGATTTATGGCCCTTCAAATGCTAGAGATTTTATTATTTGAATGTCGATAGGTGCCATCAAAGAATCATTATCTAAAGGATTTGATTTGGAAAAATAGGTGAAATATATTTTACGGCCTTCAAGTCAATCACATTTATATTTCATGTTTATGTTTATTCAAATAATATAGTATTCATCATCATTATTGTGTGATATTTTTTATGAAGTCTTATAAATGTATGCAATGATTAAGTGAATTATGATGAGATTATAATACTGAGATCACAAGTATTTAAAAGTATGTTCTAAATATTCTTACCTCAAAGGATATTTGAGAAGGACATCAAAATATCTAGTAAGTGATAACGTGTCATTCATATGTTGGAAGTGAAGACTTCATATTGGGTGTGGTTGCTCATGGAGGATATGCATTTGGAGCAATTGGAAGTGAAGTCATCATTCCTACATGGACATTAGGAGGAAAAATTTACATGCAAAAAATCTAAGGGCCTCATTGTAGTAGGGTACAAACATCTTGTTTCGCAGATTGAAAAGTTACACTTTCAAGAAATCTCCTAGGATGTGGTAAAAAATTTTACACTTTTACATGATACAGATTAGCTATTCCATGTATGAGATTGATGTTTGTGTTTATCCTAAGCCACGTGATAGTGGTTTTTCAAATTATTTTGATGTTCTATGTGGATGATAGGAAGAAACCTCTAAATGCTAGTATTTTTCGTCCTCGCATGTTTGCTATGGCATGTATGAATGCCAAATTTTTTGTAGATGGGTTGGCGAGCAAATTTATGAACAATCCAAGGAACGAGCATTGGACTGCAGTTAAGTGGATTCTTCGATATCTAAAGGGCTTGGTGAATAAGGGGAATCGTGTTTGAGATGCAAAGTTCTATTTCATCGGTTAGATTTTTTGATTTTGGCTTTGGAGAGAATTTAGATTTGTCAAAGATCCACAACTAGGTATATGTTTACGGTGGCTAGTTGACCTATGAACTAGAAGTCAACACTTCAATCTACTGTCGCTTTATCCACACCTTTGGCGGAGTAAATGGCAGCTAAGGAAGCAACTAAGGACGCATTTTGGTTGAAGGAATTGGTGGAGGAAGTGGGGATCGGAGATGGTGAGGTTCCTTTGCTTTGCAAAAATCAAAGTGATATGTTTTTGGCAAAAAAAATCAAGTTTACTAGATCAAATTTGGCGACAAAATCAAGTTTACTGAGCGTGGTTGAAGCAAATTGCATAAATCAAAGGAGTTGCTGAATTGGGAGGAGATGACAACTCATGGTGAAGCGTGGCTATTTGGTTACGTGTCAGCCTACCCATGCTGGCACGTGCACAACCTTTTTTGCTTGTTTGTCCCTTTCTCGAGGGGCCCAGAAGGGCCCAAAGTGTCCCTGTTTTCGCGGACATTCTCGCTTCTCTTTACTGTAGTTTTGCTTTTTCTGTCTGTACTCTCTCGAAGTTCTCTCTTCTCTCTATTCTGGATCGAAGAGATCCATCTCTCGAATGAGGCCCAGAATAAGAGACAGATGAAGATATCCTCTCCCCTTATTCTCCATTGTCGGTCATCCACTGACCGTCCCGAGGGCTCTCTTGCCGACGATGACGCCGAAGACGGATAGAGGTGGATCACACAGCTTCTTCGATAGCGATCTTCCTGTTTCATCGGATTTCCTCAACTATCTTGTGATTTATTCCTCAAACAATAACGGCGACGTAAAAATTTCTATTGAGATATCGTCATGGCGGCATCTTTGCACGTGATCCTGAGCGCAAATGCTCACATAGAAGGCGGCGGCCGTCCTGCTTCTGGAGTGGCCAAGTGTCGCATGTGGACAATGATAGCCGCGCACTGGCGAATGGCTATGCCCATCTCTGGACGCCTCCACCTACCTTTTTTACCTTGAAGAATCTGCGCAGGATGACGAGATAACAGTGAATTCTTCCAGTGTTTGACTGATCCATTAGGGTTTTAACTTTCAGGAAAATTTATATTTATCAAGTGCGAAATAATTTGAGGAGCTTCGATTGGAGCTACGACATCCCTTTTCATGCCATAATCAAATTTCATTCGCTTGAATGTGTGATGAATTTCATTGAATTCTTGCAATGAATAAAAGTCTCTTTTCTTTCCGAGCGCGGTGGGATACGCCTTCCTGTTTCTTCACGAGCGCGGTGTGATATCCCGCGGTTCTGCGTCACGTTGCCACCTGTAGAAAGGACGAAATAGGGTTTCCACTTTCGCGCGCCAATCGCTTTCGTTGAGACGTCACCTCCACAGACCGCTCGTCTTCTCGCCGACTTCACAAGATTCCTTTCTCTGATCTTCAACACGTGGCGAAGCACCGTTGGTTGTATAAATTATAAAAATGTGGGAAGTGAGAGGCCATGTTAAATTATAAATAGCTCCGACGGCAATAAATCCGGCCATGGTGAGGAAATTGAGGACTTTCGAAGCGCGAGTTTCTCTCTCAGCAGGGAATATCGCGAGTTTCTCTCTCAGCGGATAATCCGACAGTGGCTTTAGCATCCACTTTGATTTCTCTGCGGCTCAAACGCCGATAATTTGAGGTACTTTTCGCGAGCACTGTAGCTTGACTCTGTCTCTAAAGTCCGCTGTAAGAAACTCGAAAGAGAAGTGAGATTGCTATTCTGCCCTTGCTGACGGCATGAATCCAATCCCTAGAGAAAGGGCGGTGGAAATGATTGGCTAAATATGTTCTGGAGCTCCCTTTTTTTAATTTCTTTTTTTCGTTCGTTCCAAAACTTATCCGACGAAAACTTCCATTGGGATTTGGTTAGGACGGCCAAGTAGGGAGACTTTTGTCAGGTTTCGGGTCATAGCATTTATTTTTTACTCAGTCTGGAGATTTAAAGAAGATGCTGACTCCTGCAGATTAACCCGCCGAAAGAAGGAAAAATTTAGGTCTGATGACAATTCGAGTTGAATTTTTTCGGCGCATGAATTTCAATCTCCAGTATCTTTCTTTATTTTTGAAATGTCAGAACGTAACCATCAGGCTGCTGTCTCTCAGTTTTCCCATCACTTGTCGCTATCTCTAGCGAAAACACCACGGGTTGGATTATCTCGACCGTTCATTCGAGCAGCTCTTACTGCTGCGAAGAATCACAGCATAAAAAATTACTCATTATTAGAAGCTCTTATTTCTGTAGATCTACGTGGAAGTAACGGGATACGAGCGAGATGAGACCCAGATCCAAGAACGGCGGAGGAGAGGTAAGAACCATGGATTTCTCTTGATTTACGTATCGCTATTTCTAATTTTTAGAGTAATTTGTTTCTTTTTTTGGTGCCGGATATAGGCTTTCTGGCCAAAGATTGTTCTGAGAAAGTGGCTGAACATAAGCAATAGAGACTCCGACTTTAGTGCCGATGAAAGTGACGCCGACAGTCAGCTCGACGATGAAGGTATCAAAGTAGAATCCGACATAGATCTGATGGAAAACTATTAATGGACTGAGGATGAATATTTGATTCTCCTTTGGTGAAATTTCAGATTTGTGCAGTGTTTGAGCCGGAATTGAGAACTAGAAAGAGAGAACTGATCAGGCAACTGACGGGTAGTAAACGGTACTTCCACTACCACTTGTTTGGTTTAATTTTCCTCCCAATGCTTCCACTGGTTCCCCCTCGAAACCCTTTCGATTACGGTGTGGTTGAATCACAACCCGCAATGTCTAGCACATATACCTCGGCAGCAGGAATCAAACTAAAATATCAAGAATAGTGATCAAATCGTTTCGACTTTTAGTTGAAAGAATTTGATGAATTTTATTCTGGGGTCAGACCTCTTTATTATTTGGATCTTGGAAACGGAAAAAATTTTTGGAAACCTTTTTCCAGAGAGCTTGGCTGTATCAACAAATACTATAATGAAAATATATCTCGCCATGAACCGATCAGCCTAGTAATCTTACCACTTGTACAGATTACATCATAAAAAGGTCATTTCGGAATGGGCGTATTCCTTGATTTATACGAAAGAATAATGAACAAGATAAAAAAGTCGTGATTCATAATCCTTTAAGGCCTGCGACATAAGCTTATTCATCTCGTCCCATATTTTGCTAAGTGCGAGGCTCTCCGGTGCAGAAAACGCTCCTTCACATCGAAGGCGAAAATCAGAGACCATCCGTGCCCAGTATATAAACACCAAAGAACTAAGGCAAGCCCATAAATAAATAATTTCGTGTTCATTTTTTAAGCATGATATTATTTCCCGCAATAATTACTGTTTCTGATCCACTATGTAGGCTTTGCGTTGGGACTTGGAATGTCGGAGGAAAACTTCCATCTCAGGATGTTGAGATTAAAGACTGGCTTACCACGGAGGAACCAGCCGATATTTATGCCATTGGGTAATTACTCGAATTAAAATTTATACCTGCAACACAGATTTCACGAAAACCATAACTCACCTCAAAATTTTCCCCAATTTTTTCTCAGTCTGCAGGAAATAGTTCCGCTAAATGCAGGAAACATTTTCGGAGCCGAGGACAACACATCTGTCCCGAGATGGGAGACCCTCATTCGGGAAGCTCTGAACGCAGCTGAGTCCCCCAAGTCAACGGTCAAATGTTACAGTGATCCTCCCTCCCCATCGCGGTTCCACCCATCGGACGATCAGGCTGCGTTTGAGGACGAAGTCCTCTCGGAGATTGATTCCGACAGCGAAGATGAGGACCCAGTTCATCTGTCCCAAGATTCATCACCTGGTGAGAGCGTGGACGAAGACGAGGACAAAACTCAGAGGATATTTTCACATAAGAAGCTCGCGAGATTGAACGGCTTCAGTATGGTAAACGCTGATGAGGATACCGAAGCAATTAAAGTAAATCAGAGAAAAAATTTTACCAGATCGCTGAGTAAGTCAGAGAGAATTGGGTTGACCTGGCCAGAGCAGCCGCTGGATTTGGCTCCAATCCAACCGATTCGTTCATTCAGAGGCGCTGACTTCAGCGCTATCACCCGGCAGAAAAAACAGTCAACTTACGTGAGAATAGTCAGCAAACAGATGGTGGGCCTGTATCTATCAGTCTGGGTGCGTCGTTGCATCCGGAAGCACATCCAGAATCTAAAAGTATCCACCGTCGGCGTGGGCGTCATGGGTTACATAGGCAACAAGGTCAACCTTTTTCTACCTACTTATGATTACTTTTTTTTACTTTTCTATTTATTATCAAATTTTATTTCAGGGGGCGATATCCGTGAGCATGTCAGTGTACCAGACGCTCTTCTGCTTCGTGTCCTGCCATTTGACCGCCGGAGAGAAGGAAGGCGACGAGCTTAAGAGGAATGCTGACGTTCAAGAGATCCATCGACGGACCATCTTCCATGTTGCCCGTGGTATTAACATGCCCAGAGAGATTTATGACCACGAGTAAGAAGATGATCATCAAGAAAAAGAATTCGTTAAAGGTGATGATCTAGATTTTTATACTAACTATTCGCAGGAGGATTATATGGCTGGGGGACTTGAACTACCGAGTAAATTCGTCGTACGAGAGAACGAGAGAGCTCATCAGAAAGAAACAGTGGTCAACGCTGCTGGAGATGGACCAAGTAAGAGGAGAAATGTTTTTCTCGCGTGGCATAAAGTTTCGACTTCTAAAATCTACTTTAATGAAATTCTAGTTGAGCCGGGAGATGAGGACAGGGCGCGCGTTTGACGGCTGGTCAGAAGGCGTCATTGACTTCCCCCCCACTTACAAATACGAGCCGGATTCAGAAGTATACGTTGGAGAAGACCCGAAAATGGGGAGGAGGACTCCCGCGTGGTAATAATCCTTTTCACAGTAATTAATTTTTATTTTTCTCATTTATTCAGTGTTTAATTGGTCCTTTCAGGTGCGACAGAATACTGTACTTGGGGAAAGGGATGAGGCTACAGAGATATAGGAGAGCTGACCTGAGGCTCTCTGACCACCGGCCCGTGGCGGCGGAGATCGTTGCCGACGTGGAGATTTTCTGCCCACAGGAAACTCCAAAAGGGCGCTCACCTTCACGGACGCAGAGATAGAGGATGAACCATCTCTTCCTCTCTATCTTTGAGGATAAGTTAGCCAGAGAAAAGAGGCGTTGGGCAAGGGAGGTGACGTGGGAATGTGAGCCAGCAGTGCCTGAGAGTCTGAGGTGCTTGGGCGCCACGGAACGGTCAAAGTAGAATGTGCCTGGCACGAGCCTCTCTTTTGGCTGGAGGCAGAGCCAAATCACAGTGTCCGCGCCCTCTTCAACGGTACGCAGTTTATCCCCCATTCTGCGAGATAACTCTAGACTTAGTCAACTGAACACCAAAATGTCGAAGTCCAAGTCAAAGTCAAAACAGTACCTCTCACGGAAGCCCGATAGGCTTGTGGACACTCCTGGCGTGTCGACCCAGCCAGGGTGCATGGAGAAGAAACCGATCCCATCCTGGCCGTGGGCTTCGGCCCACCACTCAGTCAACGCCACCTGGTCAAAGAGAAAGATTTCCTCTTGATCCACAGGGTCAATGATATCATGATTTTCAAATATTTCACAAAGAAATGTCATGAGGGGTTAACATAATATACTTGAAAAAATAAAGCTCTTTATCATTTGGATTCTAGAAATTTAAAAATAGAATTTTCAATGGTAGGAGGGTGAACCTGGAGTCTCTTGTCCCGGGCGTACTCCGTCGCACCGTTGAAGTTTTTTTCGTCGAACTGCTCAAAGTCAACGACGAGCATGTCAGTCAAAAGACTCGATCAAAGTACAACGGCGATAAAAAAGTCAACCTTAAAGTCATCCGGGAGTGGACAGGAATACATGCCCCCTGAAGAGACTGTGATCACTCGGGCCTCGGGGGCCGCCTTCTTCAACAGCGGTAACATCAACTGGGTCAAGCCAAATGTTCCCACGGCGTTGATCGCAAAGCTCATCTCTAATCTGCAATGACAAATGCTGTTCAATTTTGAATGATAATAATCCCACGAATTGATTTTCGGCGTACCCTTCAGAATTTACCACGCGGTCGTTGCTCAAAATGCCAGCATTATTGACCTGAAGAGCAAAAAAGAAAAAAAATCAAACGGTCGAAAATTAAAAAATCATGTTCATGGCATTCGTCCTTCTTCGTGATTACTTCTAATATTGAAGGAAACAACCTGTATAAGAATCACTTTAAATCTTTTACGGGCGATGATTATTCTCAATCTATTCCTCATGCATGATAGGAAACAATCCAGTGAAGATCGATGGTATCATACCAGCACGTGAACTGGTTCATTCCTCGAAGAAACTCTTGACACAAAAGACTTGATATCGGCCATTGAAGAGAGGTCACAGATCTGGCAAAAATACAATTCAAGTTCAAATGTTGAAATCATTTTATCGGAAACCATTTGCACGTAAAAATAAATAAAAATCCATTCGTTCTGCTTCACTCGTACCTCCAAAAACACGTTAGGGTTTCCGGTAGACGATTTAATTTCCGAAATGGCAGCTTCTCCCCTCTCCCGGTTACGGCAAACAAGATGCACAGTAGCCCCGCTGAAGAATCGAATCGTCAAGAAACAATTTTTACGAAAAAATAAAACCAAAGAATTCCACGTTATAAATAATATCTTCCTTTTTACCGCGATGCAAGTCCTGCGGCAGTAGCATACCCGATCCCGGAATTCGCTCCAGTGACTACACAATTTTTTCCTTCCATTCGTATCTGCATATCTTCTTCCTTAAAATTCTTCGAGTGTTCCCTGAAACCCTAACATGGATTAATTCGAAACATCAAAAATATCGATGAAAGAACTAACATAGTTACCAAAAATTTAGAATCGAAAGGTGAAGGAATTACGTGAAGCCTTGTCGGGTGAAATTCCGGAAACCGTGGATTCCAAAAAGAGCCGTCCTCCATGCCTGCGAATCTCGTTCCAGTGAGAATAGTTCGAATGCTTGGAAACTACGGAAAGGAACATTAAGAGAGAATGAGATGTCTAAGAGGGGAGAATTTGAAGGGAAACCTGGAACATTTCGGAGACAAGCGATGGATCTTCGGTGGAACTGTGGAAGAGAGAGGGGGGGAAAGATGCGCTGGAGTTAGATTAAATATTTAAATTAATTAATAAAATAATAGAATTAAACTGGAACTTAATTCTAGCAAAGAGTATCAAATAACATTGCTTAAATTATCAAATAACATACCACATTTCAAATATTTTCGTATAAACATAGCAAAGAGTATGCATAGTAATTCATTTAATAAATCATGATTCTCTACATAATATTTTGCCATCATCATCATTAGATTAGTATGATTTATATATAGTCATTGGAATGCTTTATTGAATGTTATATTCATATCTATATTAACTTATATTTGCATCATGCATATGTATATGTTTATCATCAAATCATGCGTCAATTTGTGCATCCATAAGTACATCAATTAATGTATGATTATACTTGTATGATTTTTTGAATCTTATATAACTTATGAACATTAGTCTATGTGTGCATTATCTGTGATTTTGGCTTTTGGACCTCATTTTTATTTTTACTTCCTTGGAACTTAGTATAAATCTCGTCCCCTCCCTTAATCTTCTCATTCTCTGCATGGTATTTGGCTAGATGGGATCCATCATTGTCTCCATCATGGTATTTGGCTAGATGGGATCCATCATTGTCTCCATCATGGTATTTGGCTAGATGGGATCCATCATGATCTCCATCATGGTATTTGGCTAGATGCGAAGTTTGTGAGTTTTTCTCTTTTCTCTCATTTTTCTATGCTTTTTGTATATGTTTAATTGGCCAAAAATCATTGTTGTGACGAAGAATTAGCATTTTATGGATCATAAGGGTGTAAAATCTACGTGTTTTGAAACATCATTGGAAATCAGTAGCCAGTCGTTCAAACTAATGAAAGGTCACATCCTTAGCAGCACTGTCATTTTATAAGCTCTCGATTGGACAATGATGATTTGTAATTTCAGGGATGCAAGAGAGACAATCATGGGACTATCTGAGCATAGTGATTTAGATTTGGTGGCGAATAGTGATTCAATGATTGGGTGGCTTGATGAGGAGATTTCATTGGAACTTATTTTTTACTTATATGGTGGACATTGAAAATAACTTTTTTTTGACAAATCTCGTATAATCCTTGGGACATTGTGTCTTTTGAATGTGGACAAATGTTTGTGGTGGCCATAATGCAACTCATAGAAAATTCTCTGCCCACGAGCTTCTCTTAGACCTATCAAATAGACACAAAAGAAAAACTTTCATAAATCTATCCACATACTATTTATGGTAAAAATATTTTACTGTGAAATACATGTCGTGATTTATACATGTGTCTTATTTTATACATGCTCTAATGTCATACATGTGTCTTACTTTATACATGTCATGAGTTATTTGATTTCTTCTCTTGCTTTAATTGTCTCATCATTACTCTACATTGTTGTCATTTCTCATGATAAGTATATTAAGTTATTTTGGTATATACTCAATATCATATGCTCTATGTGATCACGTTAATTTCCACCAAAGACATTTGTGCATTCATTATCCTATTTTTCAAGCACTCAATCCTTTCCTTCTTGCTTCTCCTTCTCTCCTGACTTTTTCTCTATATCTCTTGTCATGGACACACATGCTCAATACAAAGATCAAAGAAATGTGTTTTTCAGATCTAATAGATATGATATGGCCTATAAGCCAATCACTCTTCCATGCATCTCATTTATATTCATTGAAATAACATTTATTCATTGTCATTCTCGTGTGATGTTTACAATGAAGTCTATGAGCATATGCAATGACTAAGCAAATTATGATGAAATCATACCACAATAATTGCTAGTCTTTAAATTTATGTTCTAAACATTCCTATTCATGGGATATTCAAGAAGGACATCAAATTATCCCCAAAGAATAACACTATTTGGTATGACTCATATGATAAGTATGGTTGATCTTGTAGCCATCGATGTGGAGACATTAAGGATAGATAGTGGGTGTTCTTTAGAAGAATAATTCACTCAATTGATCTGTATAAATCCATGAACAATAATTTTACCTAATTTTCAATCAGGTTGATTCATGTCATGATTGTGTATGTGGTCCTTCAACTTGAGACACAAAAGATATCTTTGTGGATGGATGACCGTGTTTTGATAATGACTTACGAATCCCTAGCCACGGGATCTCTAAAACATCATACATTGGACACGGCATGAAGTCCTCGAAGATGATTGTGTGATGAAGATAAGATCATCCGTCCTTGATAATTGAGGAGATTGACTTAAGGAATGGGATGAAATGCTTGGGTAAGGTAGTGGAAATATTAGAGGAGTTCTTGATGATTTCCTACACAGACTAGTACTAACTTGACTGACTGATTAGGGTTTGATAGTTGACCGTACGTTAAGTCATTCATGAGACTCTAGCGGATGAATGATTATATATACATGATAACTGATGAAGGAAAGGTTCCACAAGAGAGTTCCTACATACTTCATATGTCCTAGAGTATGTAGTGAAGCTTGGAACCTAGCAAGCTAGCAACTCAACCTATCAATTGGGTTAAATCGATCCTTGATTAATTAATCTATATGTTAATGTGAATAATTAATTAAGATTGACTAATGAGGTGTTATTGGGCCTAGAGGGTCACACACATAAGGTCTATGGATGTTGGTGGATATAGACATAATTATGAGGGTTTTATGAAGAATACACATACCAAATGTTTATAAATAGGGAGAGAATGGCCACAACTCAAGGTGCCCATGAGAGCCTTTAGAGAATTCTCTTATTTTGTCTCTTTCTCTCTTGGTGAAGAGCTTTGAAGAGGATATCTAAATATCTGGAGGCCATGTGAATACCGCTAGAGGCTAGACACTTGAATAGCTTCAAGAACTCTCACAAGGAAACCTTGTAAGTATGTTTTCTCATATGTATTAGATGATAGGATCATTTGTTCTTGGTGCCTGATGAGACGAATCCGTGAGGTCATCAACGACACACAAAGATGTGTCAAAAAAAATCCAAACCCACTAATTTTGAGAAATAATTACGAATTAGATAGTATAATGGTGAATAAGGGTCAAATCCATGAAGAATTAAGGTATTTTCGATGTATTTCTTCAAATTCGATCAAATCGGAGGATGAATTGAGGTGAAAATTTAGGTATTTTGATAAATTTAGAAAAATAACCCAAAGACAAATCAATGGAATGAAAAATCACTTGATTTGGATCAAGATTCGCGAAGAAATCAACAAGTGAAAATTAGATAGAAAATTTGAATGTGAAGAGGGAGAAAACCAAAATATAATATAAAATTAACCTAATCTATGATTCAAAATTGAAATCTAATGCTATAGAAAGCAATATTACGAGGAAAACATGAATTCTAACCCAAGATAGCGCTCGAAATGATCCAATTGATCACTTTATCATAGGCTTTTCATTTTGCGATTTCAAAGACGATTGTTGGCATTTAAGCAGCGGATCTCCCTATTCTCTCCACAAAATCTCACTTTCAAACACTCTTTGGATGCGAAAATTGATCTAGAAGATGAAGAAAGCAAGAGATTCAAGGATTGAGATATCTAAACAGTTCGATTACTCGGAAGACCCTTGAAAGGTTTACATCAGTCAAAGAACATGTGTGCTTATAAGCATATTTGGGCGTGCTCGTTGGATTTGGCTCTTCATCTTCAATCAATGGCTCAGATGAAATGCTTGGATGTGAATCGTTGTCATTAAGTCATGTCCGTTTGGTCGAACATGGAGTGCTCAGATTTTGCCATGTTGCGCGTGAAGAAGAAGCGTCGTGCGATCGCGTCTGTTCGATCATGAATCGACGTCTGAGATGTCATCATGCATCCATTGAAGTCTATCAAGCGCATTTAATCTCACCCGTTATAACTCTTCAAATGAACGGCTGAGATTAAAATATTTTAAAATGAATCATCACCCAATCAGAGTGCACCGCATACCCCTCACTTAAGTGAAGATCTACGATCACTATTTGATTCACACGATCGCATGCTCCAGATTTTGCCACATCACCTGCCCATAAAAACAAACAAAATAATCCCACATAACAAAAATAAGAGCAATTCGACGAGTATATAACGTATGTTTAGTAATGGGTTTTAGCTTATATCTGAAAAGGATGCTTAACCCACTAATTACACATACGCACGTGCGCACATGTGCACACACATATGCATACATACGTCGCCACATGGCGATGCCTTGACATGTTAGCACAATTTTTAATCTGATTTTTTATTCTTTTTAATTCAAGATAAATTCAAATAAATTTGTAAAAAATTAAAAAATTCCAGAAAAATCTATAAAAATTAAAAAATTTATATCTTTCCGAATGTAACTCCAACTTTATCTTGTTTGATCAGGAATTAAATAATCTATCATTCTAAAAAGCAAAATTTAAGAAATAACAAGAGAATAACTTTTTATTTCAAAAAATACACTCAATTCTTTTAGAAAAAAAAGAATGTATAAGAAGTGATGCAGGACCGGGTGAGAAACCGATCTAACACTATAATACTAAGGGAGAACTAGGGAAATTCTAATATGATGTAATAAACTAATAATGCAATCAAGCAGCGTGCCGTCTCGGGTGTCGCCGCCATAGGTCCTGGGGTGCGCCGAGTAGAGTCCGTCCGGGAGTCCTTCCGGTCCACGTCCTCGCGGGCGTTGGGCCGTGGGTCGTCGAGGGGAGCTCGACAGTCAACCCGACGGGTTGGACCACGTTATGACTCCTATCAATTTGTCTAAGCACTCGCCCTATACTAAGTTCCGACGGCGGTGGAGCCAGGCGCGGGAAATACTGTAAAAGATATAGACTATCAATGTAATGAGAGGGGGAGGATGAGTGCCTAACTTGCGGGGCGCGAGCCCGGTCAGTCGTGACAATGGGGGGCCTTTCATACGCAGCACGGACGGGCGGCAAGGGGGAAAATTGAGTCGACGATGTTGGATCGCGGCGGCATCGGCACAAATCGTCAGAGTGCAGTGGACGCGGGTAGGCAGGAGTCCCTGACTGGCGAATCCATCAAGCGATCGTTGTTTGAGGAATGAAGTAGATATTCAGCCGTGATGCAGGACCGGGTGCGAAACCGGTCTAACACCGCGGTACTAGGGGGAGGGTAGGGGATCTCTAAGATGATGAAATAAACTAGTGGTGCAACCAGGCAGAGTGCCGTCTCGGGCGTCGTCTCCGTAGTCCCTGGGGTGCGCCGAGTAGAGTCAGTCCGGGATGCCTTCCGGTCCACGTCCTCGCGGGCGTTGGGCCGTGAGTCGCCGAGGGGAGCTCGACAGTCAACCCGACGGGTTGGACCACGGGTTGAACCCTACCAAAGTCGTCTAAACACTCGCTTATACTAAATCCGATGGCGGCGGAGACGGTGCGGGAAACACTGAAGGAAATATAGACTTGACGTAAATTAAAGGGGAATGAGTGCCTAACCTGCGGGGCGCGAGCCCGGTCGGTCGAGACGAGGGAGGTCGATCGTACGCAGCACGGGCGGACGGCGGGGAGGAAACGAGAAGGCGTCGTTGTAGCAGCGGGGTGAGCAACGGGGATGAGGTGAGATGTCACCGACGGAGAGGACGTTCGCTCCGGCCATCGCGGAGTTGGACTCGGTACCCACGGCCTCGGGTAAACACACACACAACGCGTGGGAATGGTTGACGTACACCAATCCAACGGTTGACTGGGAGTAGGTGGCGACGGGGCTGTGGTGTCAAGAGTTGACAACGTGATGCGCACGCACGCAGCTCCAGGTGCGGTCTGGATGAAAATAAATCAGGGACGACAGGTGGCTCAATTCCGCGTGGGATCTCCAACAGGTCAGCGGCTGTAGGCGTGGTGAATCCAGGTGAAGGAAGGGAAGAGGGTACAGAGATTCCGCGGTCGATGACGGTTTGTAGAAGGCGAACCGTCCACGGACGTTCAGTAGGTCGCAAGGTGAGGGATCGCACACAGAAGGGGGATCAAGTTTGAGATCCGATGGGAGGGAAAATTGGGGATGCAGCGAACCAACGAGAAAGGGGACGCGGATTGGGAGGCGTTCCGCGAATGTCGGGGGAGTGGAGAAGAATGGCAGAACGGAAGGAAAATTATGATGGCACCTCGCGGCCGATTCTGGCAGGTTCTGAGATCGGGAGATGGAGGGGTCGGGCGAATCTTGACGATTCCAGGCGACTCGACGGAGAGAGGGGAGTTTCGAGAGGAGGGAGGAGTTTTGGTGGGACGGGGCGTGGCGCGTGTGGATCAAGTGAGCGCGGGTTGGGAAAATTGGGCGTAGTAGGACTTGGGGAATGGGAAATTGAATCGTCAACAGGGGGCGTTGCGGAGGAATTCGGACGGTTTTCGTTCCAAAAATCGGGAAAACAGGGCGGGTGATCGCGGGGCGATGGGGTGAGATAATGAGGGGAGGGAAGGAGGTCGTAGAGATAGAGAGAGAGAACGTGCGTGCGTTGATTGACGGGGAAGGGAGGGACGTTCTGACGGGGGTTCGTGGAGTAGGGGAGGGGTGTTGCTCGGAGAAGAGAAAGGCTCTGGACGGACGAGGGGTGTGGCTGAGGAACAGGGAGTAGAGGGGCAGGTAAGGCGGAAATAGGGAGGGAATGGTGGAGATAATGGTGCAGCGATCTGGCGGCGGCGGCGGCGACGGCGGCCTGAGGCGGCGGCAGCGGCGGCGGCGGCGGCGAGGAGGCTGCACGTAGGTAACTAGCGATCGAGGCAGGGGGAGGCGGCGGTCATGGCGGCGGCACGGTGGTGCGGCGGCGGTGGCGGTTGGTCTCCCTCCTTGATCTTCCTTGAGCAGCCACTTGAGAGAGGAACACTCCTTTTTCTTCAAATGACGGCTAGGGTTTGTGGGGGGGTCCCTTCCCCTCTTATAGAGCCCATAGTGGGCCGAGAGAGGAAAGGGCCCACTTGAGGCCCACAACCCACACCTAACATAATCATAGAAAAATAGAAAAAAGGTCCACAAAGAGAAGGGCTTCACGAATGGGATCCCGAAAAAGGGAAGAGCCCACCCGAAAGCCTAAAGGGGAGAGAAGAAGATATGCAAAGGCCCGCTTAAACACGTGCGGGCTAATAAAGTTCATAATGTAATAAAAACTGGAAAGATAACTCCACGCGCGCGCGAGTCCTGTGAAATGTGTCGTGGCGAGATGAGGTCCTCACTTGGTGTAGTGAAACTCGGCATTCTTCGTCTTCGCCTGTCGAGGGGGCTGGACGCGCGCGGGTGTCGGCTCCTCTGGCGCCGTAGTGTCATGCCTTGGTGGCGACGGGGGTCGTACGCCACCAAGCCGGCAGCGATGGGACAGGCCGAGGGGGGGAAGAAGTAGTGGAGATGAGAACGCAATTCGGGCGCGTTTGCAAGCAGGGTCGTCACGCCCGTCAGAAGAAAGTGAATAGGGGACTGTCGTGATCGCGAGGGAGGGGATGGGAGCATCTTCAAGAATTCCGGTGGAGGTTCAGGGGCTGGATGTGGTCACTCCCGTAGCAGTTTCGGCCTGACAACCTTGCGCGCTCCAACAGGGAAGAGTTGTGGTAGATGCAGACAAGCCATGGTAGGATTTCTGGGCGGCCGGGCGGCGCAGCAGGGCCACGGGAGAATCGGTTGACTCATTCGGGGCTCGCGGCAGTCGCAGAGGAGATTCCACAGGACGTCACGACCAGAAATATCAGAGGTCGGGTAGTGGGAACGTGGGGTATCAGGGGAATGGCAGGCGGGAGGTCGGGCGTTTGGCTGGGTGAATCCGAGGCGGAGTCCACACCGGAATTGGGGAAGGATCGGGGTAGGAATGTGCGGGAGGATGGACGATGGTCGGAGGGAAACTGGGTAGGCGGTGAGGGAGGTCGGCAATGAGGGGGCAATGTCAGGTGTGATTGGAGGTTGTTTGCGCGATGTGATGGGGAATCGGGGATCGGTGAAGAAGGTTGATGACAGGACGTCGTTGGGAGAGGTCTCTGCGGGATTAGCGGATCGAAAACTGGGAAATTTGCAGGGGTTTTGACGGAGGCGAACACGGGGGAAAGAAGGAGAATTTTCAGAATTGAAATCGGAAAAATCGGGAGGGCACGAAAGAGGGAAGGTGTACTGGGAAGTGGGGGAAACGATTCGTGAAATGGAGAGGAGGGGGAAGAAGATTCTGGCCGTGGAGGAAGGGTGACGGGAATTTCGGGAAAGACGGAAGGGGGAGGGAGAGCGTTGGCCGTGGGGAAGGTGGGGGATGTTCAGAACGTGGATGTAGGAGGAGGTAAAAGGGGTCCCTTGAGGAGGAGGAGAGGTGGTGCAGTGTTCCGGCGGCGGCTTGAGGCAGCGGCGGCGGCGGCGGCGGGTAGACTGCACGCTGGAGATACGCGACCAAGGCAAGGGGAGGCGGCGGCCTCGGTGGCGGGCACGGCGGCGGCACGTGAAGGTGCGGTGGCGGTGGCGGTGGCGTAGGTGGCGGTTGGTCTCCTTCCTTGATCTTCCTTGAGCAGCCACTTGAGAGAGGGTTTCCTCCTTTCTTTCTTCAAATGACGGCTAGGGTTTGTGGGGGGTCCCTTCCCCTCTTATAGAGCCCATAGTGGGCCGAGAGAGGAAAGGGCCCACTTGAGGCCCACAACCCACACCTAACATAATCATAGAAAATAAAAGGTCCACAAAGAGAAGTGCTTAGCGAATGGGATCCCGAAAAAGGGAAGAACCCACCGGAAAGCCTAAAAGGGAGAGAAGAAGATATGCAAAGGGCCGCTTAAACACGTGCGGGCTAATAAAGTTCATAATGAAATAAAAGACTGGAAAGATAACTCCACGCGCGCGCGAGCCCTATGAAATGACGTGGCGAGATGAGGTCCTCACTTGGTGTAGTGAAACTCGGCATCCTTCGTCTTCGCCTGTCGAGGGGGCTGGACGCGCGCGGGTGTCGGCTCCTCCGGCACCGTAGTGTCATGCCTTGGTGGCGACGGGGGTCGTACGCCACCAAGAAGTATTTTATCTTATTATTTAACATTAAAACCTAATTATAATCTCAAATATAGATAATCTAATATTTAAATATTTCTCTTAATTATCCATAATTATCTCTCAAATAGTGCATTTTGAGAGTATAACTTAAATTTTCATAGAATGATAGATATACACTCAAAACATGATAACATATATAAGAATATAATATTTTATCCCTTAATTACATTAATAATTAGATAATTTTATGTATAAGTTGCAGGTTATCAGTGCCTCAATATTTTGAACATCTGATTCAGTGTATTTCGCTGCATTCGATGTTTTAATCAAAATTATGGAAGACTTATCGACCTCATAATCTAACAAGATCTGCAGCAATGGTAGGAACCATTTTGTGTGACCTTAGAGTGGTTTCTCATTACTCGCTTGAAGCTCATTGTTGGAGGAATTTTGTCCGTGAGGAATAGATACATTGAATACCCCATTGAAGAGGACGAACGCCTCAATGAGCAAAATATAATGGTGAAATCCGGTGATTATAATAGAAAGATCCTTCTTTATTTATGTTGAGATCACGGTGTCTATACAATCATCTATGAAATTTCCTCATATGCTAATGTCGTGCCACCCTCCCCCCCTCTCCTATTGGCCTCTAAAGGAAATGGGGGCCTCCTAGCCCCAATGGATCTTGTTGTACTTGTTGATGACAAGGGAGCGAATTGCCCCCTTCCTTTGGTTGTACCTTTTGATGACGAGAGGTGGAGAGAAATTCCCCCCCCCCTTCTTGTGCATTTCTCATTATGCATGAGGAAATCACCCTCCTTCCTGATGGATATTATGTGGCCTATAAGCCAATCACCCTTTCATGTATCTTGTTTATGTTCATTGAAATGAAATTTATTCATTGTCATTCTTGTGTGATGTTTGTAATGAAGTCCATGAGCATATGCAATAACTAAGTGAATTATGATGAGATCATAATACAATGATCACTAGTCTTTAAACATATGTTCTAAACATTCTTATTCATGAGATATTCGAGAAGGACATCGAATTATCCGGAAAGAATAGCACTATCTAATCTAACTCATATGATGAGTATGGCTGATCCTATAGCCATCGATGTGGAGACACTAAGGATAAATAGTGGGTGCTCTTTGGAGAAAGAGTTCTCTGAATTGATCCGTATGAATCCCTTAATGACATTATACCTAACTGTCAATCAGGTTGATTCATGTCATGGTTGTGTATGTGGTCCTTTGACTTGAGACACCAAAGACATCTTGTGGTTGGATGATCGTGTTTTGATTATGACTTACGAATCCCTAGCCATGGGATATCTAAAACGTCATATATTAGATAAGACACGAAGTCCATGAAGATGATTGTGTGATCAAGATGAGGGATCATCCACCTTCGGTATTTGAGGATATTGACTCAAAGGAATGAGATGCGATGAAATCCTTGGCCAAGGTAGTAGAAATATCGGACAAGGAGCTCTCGATGATTTCTACACGCATTAGTACTAACTTGAGTGACCGATTAGGGTTTGACAGTTGACCATACCCTAAGTCATTCATTAGTCTAATGTGGATGAAGGATTATACATGCATGATAATCGATAACGGGAAGGTTCCATAAGTGAGTTCTTACATACTCCATATCTCATAGAGTACGTGGTGTAGCTTGCCACCCAACGGGCTAGCAACTCAGCCTATCGATTGGGTTAAATCGATCCTTAATTAATTAATCTATATGTGAATGTGGATAATTAATTAAGGTTGACCAAGAAGGTGTTATTTGGTGTATAGAGTTATTAACTAGTGAGATATATGGACCTAGAGGGTCACACACATAAGGTCTATAGATGTTGGTAGATATAGACATAATTATGAAGATTTTTATGGAAATACCTCATACCAAATGTCTATAAATAGGGGGAGAACGACCACAACTCAAGGTGCCCATGCAAGCCTTGTGTGAATTATCTCCTTTCTTTTGTTTCTCTCTTGGTGAAGAGCTTTGAAGAGGAGATCCAACCATCCGGAGACTGTGTGGATACCGCTAGAGGCTAGATACTTGAATAGCTTTAAGAACTCCTTCAAGGAAGCCTGTAATTATGTTTAATACATATTAGATGATAGGATCATCTGTTCTTGGTGTCTCAATTTGTTTAATATCCGATTCAATGAATTCCGCTGCATTTGATGTTTTGATCAAAATTTTGGAAAGTTATCGACCTCAAAACCTATCACTTCCTACATGCTATTGGCCTTGTTGGCACCGTTGGCTCTACTACTAGCCCTGCTACCAACCCTACTATTTTATTTTTGGCCCTATTGGTTCTACCTACTCTAGTTATCAGTAGTCTTGCTTAGTCAGCCCATCACTGACACTACCCTACTAGCTTGATTGTTGGTCCTGCCTAGTCCAGCTCCTTTTGCTCGAGCCACTTGTATTAATGCATCTTGGAAATTTGTGCTAGGAGGCCACTTTTAAGCTGTGCCTAAGAACACCTCATTGATGCCCCTTTGCTCAAGCCCCCCCCCCCACTATTTGTTGTGCCTAGGCTGCTCGCACCATGCTGACCACTTGCAAGGAGCGCCCCTATGCAAAATGACATCATTAAGCATTTGAGGATTGCCCTTTGTGCATGTTGAGGCTTTGCCCTACAAAATTTCCATGCCTTTTTGCACGCTTTGAGGATCACTTTGCATGCTTGTGGCAATAAAAACCCGATGCTCTACTATCATTTATAATTGATACACCTCCTTTTTTCAAGAGGTGAGGCATAATCCCCTCTAGTGTCATGCTACTCACTGCAAAACAATGGTGCAAGGCATCCACACATGGACCTTTGAATGTGATGAGGCATCATATTGTATGGCATGTCGTGCTAGCCTCCCTACTTGGGCATCAGATAGCCTATGGCACAGTTCCCACTAGCAGATCATCCTTCATTTGCCTCTCTACTGCCACATTGACCATTTGTAGGTGTTGGGTTCTGAAATCGATAAACTTTCAAAAACTTTATCAAAAAATCAAATGTTTCAAAATAGATTGAATCGGATTTTTAAAACACTAAGCCACCAAGAAGAGATGATCCTGTCATCTAGTATGTATGAGAAAACATACTTACATGGTTTCCTTAAAGGAGTTCTTTAAGCTATTCAAGTGTCTAGCCTCTAGGGGTATCCACATGGTCTCTAGATAGTTGAATCTCTTCTTTAAAGCCTTGTGGATTCCCACAAGGATTGCATGGGCTCCTTGAGTTGTGGTCGTTCTCCCCTTATTTATAGACATTTGGTATGAGGTTTTTTCATTAAAAAACCTTCATAATTATGTCTATATCCACCAACATCTATAGACCTTTTTGTGTGCGACCCTCTAGGTCCATATATATGACTAGTTAATAACTATATATACCAAATAACACCTTATTGGTCAACCTTAATCAATTATCCACAATAACATATGGATTAATTAATCAAGGATCAATTTAACCAGATCGATATGTTGAGTTGTCAGCTCGTTGGGGTGCCAAGCTACACCACATACTCGTAGGAGATATGGAGTATGTAAAGACTCGCTTATGAAACCTTTCCGTAATCGATTACCATGTATGTATAATCCCTTATCTGCACGAGACTCATGAATGACTTAATGTATGGTCAACTATCAAACCCTAATCGGTCACTCAAGTTAGTATTGATGCGTGTAGGAAATCATTGGAAACTCGTTCTCTAATATTTCCAATGCCTTGGCCAAGGATTTCATTGCATCTCATTCCTTGATTCAATCTCTTCAAATAGTAAGGGCGGATGATCCCATCTTGATCACATAATCATTTTTGTGGACTTCAGGTCGTAGCCAATATATGACGATTTTAGATATCCTATGGCTAGGGATTCGTCCATCCACAATATATCTTTAGCATCTCAAGTCAAATGACCATATACACAACTATGACATGAATCAACCTGATGATCGGATCTGAGGTCGATAACTTTTCCAAAATTTTGATCAAAACATCAAATGCAGTGGAAAATATTGAAATACATTCAAAAATACCAAGCCACCAAGAACAGATGATCTTATAATCTATTATGAATGACGAAAACATACTTAAAAGGATTCCTTGAAGGAGTTCTTGAAGCTATTCAAGTGTATAGCCTCTAGCGGTATCCACACGGTCTATGGATGGTTGGATCTCCTCTTCAAAGCTCTTCACCAAGAGAGAAAGAGAAGAATGAAGAGAATTCCCACAAGGCTTGCATGGGCACCTTGAGTTGTGGTCATTCTCCCCTTATTTATAGACATTTGGAATGAGGTTTTTTTCATAAAAACCCTCATAATTATGTCTATATCCACCAACATCCATAAACCTTATGTCTGTGACCCTCTAGGTCCATATATCTCACTAGTTAATAACTCTATAGACCAAATAATACCTTATTAGTCAACCTTAATTAATTATCCACATCCACATATAGATTAATTAATCAAGGATCGATTTAACCTAATCGATAGGTTGAGTTGCCAGCCCGTTGGGTGCCAAGCTACACCACGTACTCTATGAGATATGGAGTATGTAAGAACTCACTTATGGAACCTTCCCGTCATTGATTACGATGCATGTATAATCCTTCATCCACATTAGACTCATGAATGACTTAAGGTATGGTCAACTGTCAAACCATAATCGGTCACTCAAGTTAGTACTGATATGTGTAGAAATCATCGAGAACTCCTTCTTCGATATTTCTACTACCTTGGCCAAGGATTTCATCGCATCTCATTCCTTTGAGTTAATCTCCTCAAATACCGAGGGTAAATGATCCCATCTTGATCACACAATCATCTTCATGGACTTCATGTCTTATCTAATATATGACAGTTTTAGATATCCGGTGGCTAGGGATTCGTAAGTCATAATCAAAACACAATCATCCATCCACAAGATGTCTTTGGTGTCTCAATTCAAAGGACCACATACACAACCATGCCATGAATCAACCTGATTGACAATTAGGTATAATACCATTCAGGGATTCATACGGATCAATTCAGTGAACTCTTTCTCCAAAGAGCACCCACTATCTATCCTTAGTGTCTCCACACCGATGGCTATAGGATCAACCGTACTCATCATATGAGATGGATTAGATAGTGCTATTCTTTCTGGATAATTCGATGTCCTTCTCAAATATCTCACGAATAGAAATGTTTAGAATATGTTTAAAGATATGTTTAAAGACTAGTGATCACTATATTATGATCTCATCATAATTCACTTAGTCATTGCACATGCTCATGGACTTCATTGCAAACATCACACAAGAATGAAAATGAATAAATTTCATTTCAATGAACATAAACAAGATACATGAAAGTGTGATTGGCTTATAGGCCACATAATATCCATCACCTGATCTGATAGTAAGGTATAATAACATTTAGGGATTCATACGAATCAATGCAATGAACTCTTTCTCCAAAGAGCACCCACTATCTATCCTTAGTATCTCTACATCGAAGGCTATAAGATCAGTCATACTCATCATATGAGTCGGATCAGATAGTGTTATTCTTTCCGAATGATTTGATGTCCTTCTAGCATATCCCACGAAGAGGAATGTTTAAAACATATGTTTAAAGACTAGTGATCACTGTATTATGATCTCATCATAATTCACTTAGTCATTGCATATGCTCATAGACTTCATTGCAAACATCACACATGAATGACAATGAATGAATTTCATTTTAATGGACATAAACAAGATACATAAAAGTGTAGTGGCTCATAGGCCACATAATATCCATCAGCAAGCCATGCACTCCCTTTGATTGTTGTACCTAGTCAACTCATGTTGCACTAGCCTCTTTTGTTGTCATGCCCAAGCAGCTCGTGCCAAACCACCCACTTGTAGGACATGTTGCACCAGAATCTTTGTTGCTACTTCCAAGTAGCCTAAGTCATGTTGGGCCTTTATAGATCATGTTGTGTCAGCCCCTTACTAGTGCCTTTACACACCCTTACTAGCACCTTCCTGCACCCTTTCTAGTATTTCTATGGCCCTTGTTAACGTCTTCAAGTGCCCTTAGTAGTTTCTTTATATGCCCTTGCTAGGGCCCTTGCTACCACCTCTTAGCGCCCATGTTCTTGCTATCAAGTGTCACTGCTATCACTTTTGGTACCCATACTCTATAGTAACTCCATTGTGTGTATGCTATAGCTGGAGGGGGAGAGTGAGAGGATATTATCTAGCCCATCAAAGGCCTCTCTTGACAGATATCTTCTTTTAGGTCCATCTTCTCTGCATTATATAAATTAATGTAGCTTTCCTTCTCTCTTAATGTAATATTATTTTTTTCATCATAATATTTTAGGTCAAAATTATTAATTAATTATATCAACATATAGATTAATTAATCAATGATCACTTTAACCCAATCAATAAGTCAAGTTGCCATCTCGTTGGGTGCTAAACTGCACCCTGTTATCTAGTAGATATAGAGTATATAAGAGCTCTCTTATGGATCCCTTACCATTATATATTTCTATGATCATAT
Organism: Lemna minuta; assembly: GCA_024174645.1. Lineage (NCBI taxonomy): Eukaryota > Viridiplantae > Streptophyta > Magnoliopsida > Alismatales > Araceae > Lemna > Lemna minuta. The sequence continues at coordinate 19,160,911 of CM044105.1, forward strand.
AATAGTTCATCCATACAAGACTCTTAAATGACTTAGGTTATGGTGAATTGTAAAATCCTAATTGGTCATTTAGATAGTCATTAAGAACAATTCTCTAATATTATCACTACCTTAGTCAAGTATTTCACTGGATCTCATTCCTTTAGTCAATATCTTCTTATATAAAATGGACATGATTCAATCTCAACCAGTTAATGATTTTAAGGGACTTTGTGTTTGAGGAAATCTGGGAGAAATAAAACTCAAAAGATCTTCCTCATTTAAGCTTTTTCTAGTTGCTTTGTATGCTTGGTGACTTGAGAAATACTTTTGTGTCTATTTGACTTTCCATTCTCTCTGTCTTTCTTGAAAAAAAACATAATACAAGAAATTAGAAGAAAATTTTAATGATAACATTGTGCCCAGATATTTCAAGTATCAACCAGATTTTCTTAGTAAGTAGATTTACTGGCTACATTTTAAGAGGGACAAACAATGAGCCAAATCAAACTACTTAATTGATCCATTTGGAATCTATGAGTGAAAATCATTTTTTTGTGATTAAAATTGTATTTTACTTATTATTTCTTATTTTAGAGTTCATGAAAAGATGAAGAATTTAATTCTAGATCCGATGAAGAAAATTTGATTGAAGAATTATATTTTTAAATATTACTTTATAAAGTCTATGAGCTTTATTTATTTATTTATTTTGATTTGCCTACACTTATTTAAGGGATAAAATTTTTATAAATAGTGATGAGTCAGATGCCATGGGGTGCCTTGGTAGAAGTTGTCATAAGGTAGCCACCAGTAGGCTAACACAACAAAAAGGACACCTACTTGGTGCATGTGTGATGCTCTAATCAACACACATCTCTATTGAATAGAGATATAGGTAGAGTATAAATGGGAATTTCACCCGCATTAGCCAAAACTTTGAATATCAATATCAGATATATTACTTGCAAGTGACGAGGCTCCATGAGGGGGTATCATACGGGCTTGTTGTTCTTCACTCAAACTTGGGCATACTCAGTGCACGTTGAGAGGCTACACCCTTTTTTGTCTTTTGTGAATAGCAAAGATACTGATAATTTATGAACAAAAGAAGATATTACAAGGCTCTATATGCAGAGGGAAGATGAATTAGCCTCGAATATGGGCTAACCCTGGTAAGGGGCTATATTCTAACATCTTCAATTCGTGTACTTGGATCAAGGCATTGTGACGTGGTTTGATCTCAAACTTCTATCAGCACTTAATAAATGAGAGAGATTTGATCTAAGCCATTGATCACATGGATCTAGAGTTAAATCAATAGAAACGACTTGATTACCAATGTGGGGTGGAGAGAAATCTTAGCTATGATATTTTTTCCAAGTAATTGAGATGTAATGGCTTTGTATTTTGCTTATGTTTCTTTAAATTCTCTCTTGCATGAGATGCAAATTATGTTAAAAATTGTGTGACCAGATTGACAAAATCGCATTCTTTCATCAAATTTGGCTCTCTGGTTGTGTTCTTCAACATTTTTCCATCCAAGTTGAGTGAAACAACTTTATGATTGGCCTAGAGTTCATGGAGATTCTATCGCTCGTCTTCTAGATGTCCATTTGAGCAAAAATTTGGACAAATCTTTGATTCAAAATTTGGGTCATTTATTTAATCGATAGAGACGAGCAAGGGTATTTATTATTTGATCATAGTTTATTTTTTATCTGGTTTAATTAGGTGAACTATACATTTTTCACTCAAATTCCACAATTCTCTCTCTCTTTCTAAAGATTATGATGATCTTCTTGATTTCTCATCTGGACTTAGATTCACATGACTTCAAATTTGATCCAGAGGGTTCCTCTTTCTCAATTTATAAATCATTTATTTATCTAATTTTCGGTGACCATCATTCATCAAATTGAAATGGTGGTTCATCAATTCAATATTATTGATGGTAGTTCTACATAAATTCCACCCCAATGCATGCGAAATCATCAATTCCATTTTTGGAAATTTCTCTTACATAAATTTGTGTTTCGTTGACCATATATTTCACATCCACCAAACATTTAATGCACCGAATTTTGATGATTTGACATTCAACTCCAAAATTATTCTACTAATTTCTGCGGAAATTTTATTACTGTAAAATTCATAGCATTAGTTTATGAGCACAAAAAAGTCTTTTCCCGTCAGTGGCGTATGAAATTAAGAGACGGATGAAATGCGTTAGTATTATCTCATCTGCGACTACACAGGCATCAACGACGGGGAAGGGTCAAACCTGATGACTTCCTGAATCTGAGCAAAACCTACTTCATGACTGAGGAGTCTCTGATGCTAGCAACGCGGGCTTCCTCGCCCAGTATTCGTTGAACCTCTGCCTCGCGTACTCTCCATAATCAAAGTCAATGTCGTTGACGTGCTTCTGCTCGCAGAGAAAGAGGGAGAGATTAAAGTCAAAGGCTGGACAAGTTCCTGATCGGACGGATGATGGGTAAATCAAGGACGGGTGACCAACCGATATTATCCCCCAGAGTCCCCAGAGGAGATGACTCGCCAGAGTGTATTTCTCCGCATCACTCAGCAGCTCGTCTAAGTTGACGTCTTTGATCTCCTCTCCTGATTGGGCAGATTATAACGAAATCAGCATTTTTTTATTGCACATCGTAAAGCAGAATGGGTACCTGCGATCAGGTACGCCTGCACAAATCTCCTCCGCTGGGCGAAATCTGAGCCACGAGCTTTAAAAGGTCAACGGCCAATACCAAATTCATATTAGATATTACACTTGCCAGGGTATTTCGCGAAGTCCAAGACGTGCGGAGTCTCGGTGTGGTAGTCCGCCGCCATCTCGCAGAAATGGTTGGCAAAATCGAAGGCGACTGGGTTGTAGCTCGCATACTCGTAGTCCTTGAGAGACAAGAGAGAAAGATTGAAAAAAAACCCGCGGAGTAGAAAAACCCGGGAGGGTAGTAAGACACTCACAATTAGGGTTATTGATCTGGTGACATCGTCGATCATCAGATTACCGTACTGGAGGTCGTTGTGGCAGAAGCCCAGTCGTTGACCCCCTTTGGTCAACGCCACCTCCAGATGGGTGATCTCGTCTCCGATCTGGTCCAAGAAGAACTCATGGGATTCTTCAGGGGACGCTAAACTCAGGGCAGTTCGAAGCCAGCTCCTACAAGAAATCCAAGGCGAACATTAATTAAGATTGTCACTGTATAAATCTGGTGATTTTTCAAAAAATAAGTTTGGTTATAATGGAAAGTAAATGTTCTACCTTAGTCTGGTCCAGAGTAAGATACCCTTTGACCCGGTAAACTCAAGATCATGGAATTCCCTCAACTTCGCCGCAATCAACGAGGAAATTTCAGGATCCCGCAAATCACAAGCTGACAAGGTCTGAATTTTTGTTTAGGAATTAGTCCAGAAATAAAAATAAAATGGAGAGTCGCACCCTGCGGGAAGGAACTCCTCGAGACGGCCGCCCTGGAAGCAACCAAGAAGTCGAGGGCCTTGACCTTGCTCCGACATGAACTTAAAAGTTTGAATTTCGTCATTTCGATCGAAGAAGATGTCCACGCCGTCACCGTAGATCCGGAGAAGAACCTTTTGAACAGCATTGTCGTGGTCCTTGGAGAGCCAGTTGACTTGGTAGACCAAATTTGTCATTGCTCCCGTGATAGGGACGACCTCCATAGCCTTGATGTCGTCCACGTGGCTCCAGCTCGACGCCAGATCATAGAGAATCTTCTTCGCGTCCGGCGGGATAACGGATTCGGTCTCCGGAGATTCTTCTCTCTCCCCGGCCACCATATTTTTGCGAAGATTGGGGAATTCAGATGAAATTTAGAGTTTTAGGGAAATAGAGGAAGATAATCGCCGAAGAGACGCATAAAACAATCCTGCAGAAGATAAATTTGTGTAAACGGAACGATCAGAGAAATTGAGGATTAGCCGTCAAATCTGGTCTATAACCTTCGAATTCCTCAAAGCTGCAGGATATTCAAATTCTTCGATTCTAAATAACCTTGAGATCCCTAGTAAATCTAAAATATATCTACAATTAGATTTCAGGTTTAGAAGCTAAACCTACAAATCTCCGGAGACACGGAATTCGCCGCTAACGAGATGAGCACTGAAAGATTGTCGGAGCAAAGAGAAAGAGAGTGAAACCGCACCGGCAAGGAGAGGACGTGCGAGGGCGTTCTCCGCTTCAAAATTCTAGAAGCTGCAGCCGCTGAAGTGGGAAATTTCCGCGGATATTGATCTCTCGCATCAAGATTCTCAAACGCTCATCAATTTATAATAATCCGTAACAGCTACCGACACTGCATCAGCCAATAATCTCTTACCACGTGGAAGAGAGAAAAAATCCCCCTGCCTTGATAGTCGATACGATAGTGACAGCTCAAAATCTCAAACTACAAAATGCACCAAAAACGATCACCGCGATCGCGATCAAAAAGTTGCTCGAGAATCGCCGCCTTCCGGCCGCCGCTAATGATCTGCAACGGAAAGAGGCATCCTCCTCTGGATGCGTTCTTGACGGTGATCTTCGCCAGTCCTTCGAAATCGCAAGCTCTAACATCCTGATCCTGCATCTGAAAAATACATATTAAAAGCATAGGAAATATTTCCTCGAGATCCGAGATCGTTGCACGAAGAACGGTAGCCCAGAGCGGTGCAGTCACCGTTCGAGCACGCGTAATTCACGCTCTCGGCGAGGTGCTTCAAATCCTTGGCCTTCTCGTTGAATTCACACCATCGCGCAGGCAAAGTATTCAACTCCCTTAACCGGAATCAAGATCTCGTCTCTACCTTTGCCTTTCAGATCCATCGAGAATTTTGGTTTTTCCGTCATACCTGAATATTCCCCAGTGTCGCTCGAATCCTCCGGGCAAAAATGCTCTTCAGATCCTCGTCGATTAATCCGAAGAGATAAACGTCGATAATTCCCGGCCGAAGGGGAGTACCTTTCTTACTCGCGATTTTTTTCTCAATAGTCCGTCGTAGAATCGCTTAGCGTAGGCGGGATTGGCGTTCTTGTCGCCGTCGGTCGGCCAGCCGACCTCTCCCACGATGATCTTCAGATCTGGAGCGCCGGCCTTGCGGAGAGACCAGACGAGAGTGTCGAAGTTGGCGTCGAAGACGTTAGTGTAACGGATTTTGCCGTCCGTGAAGGAACGGCGAGATCCGTCGAAGAACGCGAAGTCGAAAGGGAAGTGAGGGTTCTGGTAGAGACTTAGGAACGGATAGATGTTGACGACGAAAGGAGAGGCGTTTGCTCGGAGGAAATTGACGATCCGGAGCATGACGGCGTGGATGTCTTTGCGGAAGTTGCCGGCGGAAGGGACGGGATTGTCGGTCGGAGAGTCGTATACGTCGGCGTTGAGGGGAACGGTCGCTTTGATCTTGTTTCCTAAGCCTGCCTCGTTTAGAGCTTTTTGGATGTTTTTGAGGGCGGGCAGCGAGGTCTTGATGAAGGAGCCGTTGTAGCTCTTGAGAAATGGCTCGTTCCCCACCGCCACGTATCTAATCAAAGAAGTAGATGATGATGATGATGATGATGATGATGAGGATAATGATTAGGAAACTGATGAAATGAGGAAGACCATGGAGATGAAAGTGGTGAAGAAAGAAAGATGATTATTTGATAACAATGATGAAAATAATGGCGGTGGTGATGATGGAATGATAGAAACAAAGAAGAGCGCGATGATGAGAACGATGAAGAAAAGCATGATAATGATGATCATGTCGGGGACGAAGATGATGATGATGATGACGGAGAAAAATGAAAAGAAAGTGACATTGCTACGATAAAGATTATACTGATGAAGAATGTAATATGGTGATGATGGTGCAGAATATGGTGATAACAAGGATGCTGTTGTTGAACATGAAGAAGGGCATCATGATGATAATGATGGCGACAAGCTCGATGATCATAGTCGACGGTGATGAAGATGATGGCGAACATGGAGAAGGGCATGATGATCATAAGGATGACGACAATTCGATGATGAAAAACATTAAGAAGGGCACGATGATCATAAAGAAAGCGACAGGCTCGATGACGATGATGAATGAAGAACAAGCTCTGAAAGAGTCGAATGATAATAATGATGAACAAAAACGTCAGGATAATGATGACGAACAAGGACGACGTCGACGAATATGACGAGCCAAAGAAGATGGAGAATAGGAAGAAAGAAGAACATAAAGAACAGTACAATTATGATGATGATGATGATGATGATGATGATGATGATGATAAAGCTCAATTTAAAGAAGAAGCAAAGGGTTTCCGTACTTGATGTGGATGCCGCCGGAGAACCTGTAGCGGGAAACGTTCAGCTTCACCCAGTTTCTAGCATTGTCATACCTCGTCATCCGACTCAGCTGATCGTTGGGAATGGCGAGCATGACCTCGATCCCAGACTTCACCAGGGCGCTCACGGTCCACTCATCCGCGTCGAAGAGCTTCACCTTCTTGATGCCGTTCGCCTTCAGCATGGCCACCACCGCGCTTGGAAGCATCTGGTGGGACATCATAGTCCCCCAGTTTACTCCTATGTTTCCTTGGACAAATCCTCCGGCGAAGAGCATAGCGATAGACCCGCAAGCAAGCCACAGAATTCTGTGCTCTTCTGATCTCGCCATCGCCGCCTGCAATCTCAGTACGCTCTGGACTGGCAGTGCTTGGCGAGGACGCGACTGAACAAAAACGAATTTCTGTTAATTTCTCATTCGTATGACGATAACGCCATGCTATTGAATTTTTATTTACTGTTGTACCATTAGTGAAATTTTCCTTTTTTGTTTTCCAATTTTTTGCGTGATTTGAAAATTGGAGTTGATCTCCTGCCCTATCTTTTTCCCGGCCACCCCGCTGCAGCCCAGACAGGAACGTACGGGGTGCGCCCGTTGCTCGTGGAGTTCGTCTCTCTCTCTCTCTATGTTTTTTTTATCGCGTGGAATAACACTTCCTCTTGCATTTGGTCTCTTCGCCTTCTCTCTCTCTCTCTCTCTCTCTCTCTCTCTCTCTCTCTCTCTCTCTCTCTCTCTCTCTCTCTCTCTTTCTAATTTGCAATTTTTCGGAAATCTTTTGGAGTTTAGGATGACGTAAAGATAGCTTGAACTACAAAAATGCGTCCGACTTATTTCTTATTGTTGATATCTGAAACATTCGGACTATCGGGAATCATGCATCAAAATTCCATGATGTCTAAATTCAAAAGGTTTCTTAGTTCTGACTGAAGTGAAATGGCCTGTAGAAGATTGCGTTCTGAAATTCAGTAAAAGCCATGGTTTTTCTTTTTTTCATTGGTGATCCTAATAAGTCATTTTAGATGTCCGGAGTCTGTTTAATTGATCCTGAAGACTACATTTATTGAATAATCTAGTCTATTTTTCAGGTAAAAGTGAAAAATCTGATGGGTCCCCCTATTCTGGCTGTTGGAAGTAGAGGCTCTGCTGGTATGAGGCCACTTTTTTTTAAAAAAAAATCTGTTTATTGTATTAAAGCTTTGCTTTCAGGGTTGAATTACACTTCAAACATTTGAAATTATCTCTTATATTTGAAATTCTAGAGAAGGAAATAACCTCCTTTAAATGGTTTTTTCCCCCACAACATTGGTTTCTGCAAGATTTCTTTGCTACTCAACATTTTCTTGGAGACTTGCATTATCATCAATTCTTTGTCTAATGTTTCTCCATGAATGTAAAACATCTATAACATATGCTTTTGGCTGAGATGTCTGTATTAGCATGTTGACCACCATTAAACATGGATGCTATCACCATAAATTACATGAATGTAAAACATAAATTGCTTCTCACCTATTCCTTTACTTCATCAGATGATATTTCTCTGCAGATGGATTTAACGGCAAACACGGGGAATGCCGCTTGCGACCATCAAAGTCATTTGCATCAGTATCAATGGAGGAAGGAAAGCCATTGAATTTCCTACGTGTTTTCTGCGGTAAATCAGATGTGATATTATATTGTGGAGTATGCAAATTGTAAATTTAACCACGGGTAATATCTTTGTCTCTAGAGGGTGTGATTGCAGGAGGAACAGCTGGCGTCGTGGTTGAGTCTGCTCTCTATCCCATTGATACCATAAAGACCCGCTTGCAGGCAGGTTAATGTCAGAAATTATTTCTGGATTATGTGTTTCTGGTGATGATTCCATGATTTATTTCCTAATGTATTGACGTTTTTTTAATCCATGTCTTTGGGTCTTTGGGCAACCATTGATCCCTCCCAGAGAGAGATATTGAGAGAAGTAGCACAAAGAGGGAGAAAGTATAGGGCAAAAAAAAAATCATTCTACTAATGCTAAAAGGCTTCAGTACATGGTGCATTTGAACAACGCATTTTAAAGGGAAGTTATAAAAAGCCCTTTAGATCCTAACTGTAATAACGAAACAGTGAATAGATATGTATACAGTACAGAAAGACTAGGGTGTGTTAATCCTTGAGTTTACTTGTACTCCCACATAGAACTTAAGCTCCGTAAGGGAGATGATGAGAGATTGAGAGAAGAAGATAGCCACCAAATGTATAACTCTTCGGGGTTCTGATGTCCCTGAGAAAGTACAGTGTGAAGGGCCATTTAGTGGGACATCCTGAAGGCCCATGTCACAAGAATGGTGATATTACAATGGTGATAATGAAACAGTAAAAAACATTTGTGCAATAAGAAAATACAGTAAGGAAATAAGTAACATCCTCATCTTGAAAAGGTGTAAAGGGTAAATGCATAATTGTCAGCATTCAACATCCAAGCTAACTTAAGTTCATTTTTATTGCAGGCTGCTCGTGGCGGTGTAAAAATAGTGTGGACGGGTCTCTACTCAGGATTAGCTGGCAATCTCGCGGGAGTTTTACCGTTAGCCCTTAATCCTCCTGAGTCTTCTGACATTTCTCACCTTTACCCTTAAATCTTTGTAATGTGTTTCTCTCTTTTCATGCAGTGCATCAGCCATATTTGTTGGCGTTTATGAACCCGTGAAACAAAAACTGCTGAAGACTCTCCCTGAAAACCTCAGTGCTCTTGCTCATTTTTGTAAGTTACTGCTGTAAACCTAAATTTTTACTTCACAAGCTTTTTGTTTATATGTTCTTGTGATTTAGAAGCTTTATGCAGACTGCTGGTGCCATTGGAGGCGCTGCTTCTTCTCTTGTTCGTGTTCCAACCGAGGTACAACTCTAGAACTGGGAAGCTGTACCTTTTTAGTGAGGAAAAAATTAACTTTTTCAGTTTCATGTGTTTGATTGACATTTATCTCTTACTATTTTACCAGGTTGTGAAGCAGAGAATGCAGACTGGGCAGTTTGCTTCTGCTCCTGACGCTGTCCGCCTGATAGTTTCCAAGGAAGGTTTCAAAGGTCTATATGCGGTAGGTGTGATTTTTTTAAGTATTGAGTTTCATTAAATGCATTGTAATATTTCTATGAATATTTAATGTTCCTTTTTTTCTCCAGGGATATGGCTCCTTTCTACTGCGTGATTTGCCATTTGATGCTATCCAGTTCTGTATATACGAGCAACTGAGGATTGGATACAGACTAGCGGTTTGAGCCTTGACTTTCATTTTATAATTCATAGTTTTAAAGTTAGCAGGTTGTTGTATCACTGTCCAGGCTAAGAGAGATCTATCTGACCCTGAGAATGCCATGATTGGAGCATTTGCAGGTACTCTGTTTTCTGAATTCACTTGCTGCTTACTATTTTTTTCATCATCTTAAGTAATTCTGTATATATATAATAATTTCAATTGTCAGGTTCACTTACTGGAGCTATTACTACACCACTGGATGTGATTAAAACGAGACTGATGATCCAGGTGGGCCACAAACCAACCCTCAATGTCAACACAACAAGATAATTTGTGCATTCGATGCGAATGAAATGATGTGCATGAATACAGGGATCTCAGACCCAGTACAAAGGGATAGTTGACTGTGTTCAGACTGTTGTACGGGAGGAGGGCCCATCAGCACTGTTGAAGGTCTTCTTTCCTGAATTGGACTGCTACTTCTGTTTCTAGTTTAGTAAATCATGTGGCAGGAATAGATGCATCATACTGACTGGGGTTGATGTGTAGGGAATTGGCCCAAGGGTGCTGTGGATAGGCATTGGCGGCTCAATTTTTTTCGGCGTCCTTGAGAGGACAAAGAAATTACTTGCGGAACGACATGCTGAGAAAACAACTTCTTCTTGATCAAAGAAGGATTAAGGATTACTGCAGAAGCAGGAAGTTTGGGGGTATCAGGTATATTTTGTCTTTGACGGTGGTATTATTAGGGCTGCCAGATCTCATCATTGATGGGTCATTTTAAATTGCGAAATTTTCCATTTTCCATCATGCCCATTTGGCATGAACATTCGCTCGTCTCAGTCTCTTTCTTGGTTGCTACTATACTGTTTGAATAAATGCTTTGTGCCACCAATCAAGTGCAGAGCAAGGAAAAGATGGAGAATGAATTTCAAAAAAGACTTCGGCGAGATAAGTAGAAGAAATTCCTGAAGAACTCTGACAGAGAAATTTTTTGAATCTTTTATTCAATCCAAGCATAAGATTGGGAAGGCTTTATTAATCTACAAGTGGATAAAAAGAAACTCTGATTCAATCTATTTTATTCACACTGGTCTCTTCTTATCTTACTCAATTTTTCAAAACCAAAAGATTTAGAGGCTTTAGGAAGATAATGCAGATGCCTATTAAACCTAGAGTCCTAGAACAGTACATTTCACTCCTATAATTTGTAGGATAATTGAAAGTTCTATTTGTGATGAAACCTGAAATCCTGTCCTTGGAATGTAAAAAGCAATGAAGATATCACTTGCTTCCCCTTGGAATGTGGATAGTCTAGACATGTCAAGGGAATGGCATGCATCAGAAGTCTGGATCTTATATCGAATACCCTAGAAGTTTCTTTAGGCACTCATAGGTTCTATCCTTAGTTGATTTCTATCTTGATTTTGAGCTCATTTGACTTATGTGATATATATGAAGAGAAGAATGCAAGAAAGAACGAAAGTTATTTAAATAAAAGTAAAAAGCAATAAATTAAGAAGCTAGTATACCACATGATGTATTGATTTAAAACATAATGGAGTGTATCGAGGGGATACGTCGTCAAAAGTTTTTGAACTTAGACTTCTTGGGAGAAGTTTGACTTGCCCTTCTCCAATCTATGACTTCATCCCCTTAACAAAGATTAATCTTTGGGATTTCTTTGAATGTGATGGAAGATGAGAGGTAAGATATTGGAGATACACATGCATAACAAAGAAATTGGAGGTATCAAGGATCATATGATCGGATAGAAAATCAAAATGAACATGATAGAGTAAAATAAAATGTGATTACACCTCCTTGAGCTTGATATGAAGCAATACTTTACGTAGCCTTGATTTGAACAGTTCTTCACATCATTACCCATCACGTATGTTTGAGGGAGAGGGCCGAAGACAAGGGTGGCTCTAGGGAAGGGAGCTGCATGGGTCCCCCAAACCCTATGCATTAACGTCCTTATTGAGTGACATTTTTTGAAACCCTATGCATTTCTTGACACATTTCTATTTACCCTATCATCCAAGAACCTTATGCATGTGATCCTCTAGGCCCAAATCATATCTAGTCCATGATCCCATTGGCTCAATTACTAATTACGTTTAATTAATTCACTATTCAAAATATTTAAATTAATTAATCATTGATAGATTAAACCCAATTGATAGATTAAGTCATGGAAATGTTGGTGCAAATCTGTTGTGCTTGTTCGGAAGGTAATGGGGTTATATTATTACTCACAAGTGGAATCTATCTATCACAGGTTGTTGTATACATACAATTAAAACTATTATCAAACCCTAATTATTCATTTTAATTAAAACTAGTGCTATCAAAAATCATAAAAAAAACTCCTTTTACAAAACCAAGGACTTGCATGAACCACTTCCCAAAGTCTGTCTCCTCTTAGTACCGAGGATAGATAATCCCATATTCACCGCATTATCACCCTTATCAATACTTAGTTGCATCAAAGTTTTGGCACTTTAGAGACCCATGGTTGGAAACTTGTAAGTCAATGTTAAAATTCTATTGTTCACTCCCAAGATTTCTTCGATGTCTTGGTTGAAAAACCACCTATGCCTAGTTGACACTGAGGTACAATACTGTCGAGCAATTCTTACATATCATTTCAATGAACTTCTTCTCCAAAGAGCGCCCAATATCACACCTTATTGTTTCCCTACAAATGATCCAATATCAACTATCCTCATCATATGAGCAAGATTTGTAATTTATATTCTATCAAGATGCCCCATTCTATCTTGGATATCGTATGAATAGGAACATTCATAGTATGCATGATTAATTTCGTTTAAAATGATTAAAAAAATTTTAGAAATTATTCTTGATTTTTCTAGATTTTTTAGAATTTTATGCATGTGCTCGATGACATACCTAGATGTTGGATATCAAATGGATATCAGATCTCAATGCTAGCTTAGATGACAGATGATGGTAGGTGGGTGACATTGGCAGATGATAGAAGATGTCAAATATTGGATGATGGATATCTTTGAATATCAGGAAAAAAATTGATGCAAAATGCCAAGGGGAGATGGGGGTGAAACCTAACAAGCACTAGGGGAATGACAAACCATGGAGACATGTGTGCTCTGCCTATCAACATTAGAGTCTAGGTGATAGCAATGCCTTGTCCTCGACAAAGTCAGATGCGAGACTTATAACACACCAGGTAGTGTGACCTTCAAGACCACTAAAATGGTTCACCATGAAAAGACCACAGTCTTGAGATTCTATGTAATAGTCTACTTTAACGACAATGGAAGCACAAGATGAATGATAGAAAGAAAATAACACATCAAGGAGAGAGAAGTAAAACTCTTGTCCTACTCACTTAAGTCACTCCCAAGCCGTATCTTTTAGTGTTATATGAAATATTATCATTTTTAGATGCTCTTGGACACTCAAAGATAATTAATAGGTCATACATATGTCGATAAAATCCTCAAGAAACTCAAGGGCTCTTCACTTAATCTACCATAGAAAGTGAGTAATAATTGAAGCATATGAGGGTCGGTCCTAAGTGACACCTTAGCAGCTAGAGGGGCTGACAACCTACTATAGCTTTACAAAGCATGATCATGTTGTCATTGAAAACACACGCCCACATGAAAAATACCAAAATCACTCGAATTAAGTTTTAATCAAGAATTAATTAGAATAGATGTAAGTGTCGAATCCTCATAGCATTAGGAAAATTTCTTGAAGAGTTTGTAAATTTGATCAAATTGGATGATGAATTGAGATGAGAAATTATGGAAAATTATATTTTTAGAAAGAAGACGTATCCACAAAATCCAAAATACATAATTTGGACCTATATCCATGGAAAAAATCAAAGAGTAAAGTAAGGAGAAGAAAATTACATGTTGATAGTGGAGAAGAAAGAAACCTTAGAAATTGTACAAATAACAAAAGAGAATACATCAGTTTATATAAAGGAGGAGATGAAAGACATGCCCTTAATGGGCTGCCTATAATAGGCTAGATGATATCCTTTAACATTGCACGAATAGAGAGAGAAATTATCAAAAATTCTAAAATTAACCTTATCTAAGCATAAAAATTAAAATCTAATGTATAGGGCAAAAGAATATGAGGAAAATAGGTTATCTAATACAAAAGCACACTTAAAATGATCCAATTAATTATCGAATCAAAGCTTTTCATTCCACATTTTTGAAAAAACACATCTTTGGAGTTTAATTGGTGAATTCTCCCTATTCCTTCGACGAAATCTCTATTTCAAACACTTCTTGGGCGCGAAATGAGTCTAGAAGACAATTGAAACATCCAAGAATACATACACCATCGAAGAGAGAAAATTATAAGCATAGTTCACTTTTGGTGTGCTCATCAGATCATCTCCTTAGATATGATTGATGGTTACGATTAAACTCAAGAAATCAAATTTTCCTCTTTAAGTTCTAACTATTAGATCTATGATGGAGCACCCAAAATTCTCTACGTCATCATGTGAAGTTTGAACGTCCCGTAACGCCCGTTTTTTGATCTTCATCAAACGCCCGAGATGCCGCCAAGCATCCCTTGGAGTCCATTAGCCACATTGAATCCTAGATGATAGAAGGTTTGTAATGAACAACCAGGATTGATCGCAAGTAATAAGTTCAATCGTCGATGAGGAAGCAAGTTTGTGCGGTCATTGAAAATACTCATCCTCGTGTTAATTTTTTTTTGAAACTCACTAATTTGAGGATTTTCATTCCTTGATTAGTATAATGGTGAGTAAGGGTTGAATCCATGGAGAATTAGGGAAAATTTCAAGATATTCTCATAATTTAGTCAAATTGGATAATGAATTGGGGTGAGAAAATAGAAAAAAGTGATATTTTTATAAATAAGACTCAAAGACAAATCCATAAAGTAAAAAAAATCAATCAAATTGGATAAGTATTCTCGGAGAAATAAAAAATCGAAGCAAAGAGATGGAAATTGATCTCAAAAAGAAGAAAAAATGATGAAATTATGAAAATTAAACTAATATATGCATCAAATTAAAATATAATTTTATCGGATAAAATATTAGGAAGAAAACATGTAATCTAGCACAAAATTACACTTGAAATGACCCAATTGATTGCTGGATCAAGACTTTTCATTCCACATTTTGAAAAGCCAAAATTCAGAGATCAAGCAGCGAATTCTTCCTATCCTCTTGATTTCAAACACTCATTGGATGCGAAAATGAGTCTAGATGAGGACGGAAACAAGAGACTTCAGGATTATATTGTCCAAAATGTTTGATCAATCAAAAATTCATAAATACATTTTCATAGAAGAGAGAGAGTATACATAGGCAAAAATTGGGCATGGTCGTTTGATCAATTTTCATCTTCAAGCAAAAATCTAGATGAAATGCAAAGAATTTAAATTGAAGCCTTTAAGTCATGGCCATTAGATTCATGATGAAACATTGAGATTTCACCACGTTGTCAATTGAAGAGGAAGCATTGACCAATTGCGTCCGTTTGATCTTAATATGACACTTATGAACATGATGCGCTTCATAATGAGTCCACCGATAGCGTTTAATCCAGAACGTTATAACTCTCACGATAAAGTTTTAGGACGCATTGAGAGTTATGTCGAATTGACGTCCAATTGTAGCACACCATGTACCCTCCTCTTAAGTGAGCATCAACAGTTGCAATTAAATCCAAGAAAATGAACGTTCCACATTGTGCCATGTCACCTTCATGGAATAAAAAGAACCATAGTCCCACATTGAAGAAATCAAGGAAAATTTTGCACATAGATAGGAAAACAGGCTATGTGGTCAATTCAAGCCTATTAAGGGTGCCCAATCACCAATGAAGTGTTGAACACACACCAAACATGTGCCACATGTGCTCCACGTAGGACGGGCATATGCTGCCATGTGGCGACATGCAAGCGGGCATGCCACGTCATCTGCCACATTAGTACGCACTTAAAAACCACTGTTTAAAGGTTTTTAATTAAAAAATCTAAAATATATTAAAAAAATTCCAGAAAAAATCCCTATAAATAAGAAAATATATAATTGTCAAAATATAAATATTTTTAATCTCATTTTTATTTGATCTGAAATTAAATAATCGATCATTCTATAAACTTAAATTCAAGTTACTCAAAAATATAATCAAATACTCAAGAAAAATAAAACTAACTAATCTTAGAAATCTCATATTTTAATGGGGATAATCTATTTAAACTGTCATCCTTTATTTGTACATGATAAACAGATATTTTGAGTTTTTTGGTGGTAAGTTATATAGAATAATAAATATGCACTCAAAATATGATAACATGCATAAGAATGTAATAATTTATGCTTTAAAATGCATTAATAATCATATATTATTATGTATAAATTGCATGTTATCAGTTGCCCAATGAGAGATGATTGTGTACCCCTCCATTTAAGTAAAAATGGAGGATCATGATTAAATCACGAGATCACTTCCTCATATTCTGCCACATCACCTATGAAAATAATAAAAATTCCATAATCCCACATTAAAGAAAAGGGAAATATACAGATATATATAAGTTGACGATTAATTAAATTAAAATGGGCCCATTAAGGGTTCTTAACAAGTGGTGCTGGCTTAGCACGTGACATGTGTGCACCGCATATGCGCCATGTGGCACACTCATTTGCCGCCAAATGATGACATGCAAGTGCGTGTGTCACGTCAGCTACCACATCATCTTGTTCTTATAAATATTATTTTTGAAATAATTTTACTTCAAATCTTTAAAAATAAATTCAAAAAAATTATAAAATATAACTCCTTTTTAATTCAACCTTTTTGTTTGATCACAAATTAAATAATTTATCATTCTATGTATTTAAATTTTATAAATAATAAGAGATTAAATTTTCAACTCAAAAATAAATTCATCTTCTTTAAAAAATAAAACAAACAAAAATATGAGTGTACATAAAAATATTTTTCTCTTATTATTTGTATTTAAAAGACAACTAAAATCTTAAATATTAATGGGGATAATCTATTTTAAAATTTTAACTTATTCATATGATTAACCCTTAAAATCACGCATTTTGAGATTTTTGATGCAAATTCCATAAAATGATGAATATACACTTAAAGTATGATAATATGCATAAGAATGGAATGGTTTATGCCTAAAAATGCACAAATAATCATGCAATCTTAAGTGTACGTTGTATGTTATCATAGCTTTGGCTCTTAGAAGAATAAAACTACTCTCTTTACTTCTTTCTCTTGATAGCTTGATTTGTAGGGCATTTTGGGTTTTGATTAAAATTGTTAGAAAACTTCTGGAAGATTTAATAAAAAATCCAAAAAATTAGAAACAAATATGGAAAATTTGATAAAAACCCCTTAGACTTAAAATATTCATATCATTTTATAGAAAACTTCTTTTGGGATGACATTTAGCCATTTTGATCATTTGTTATCTTCTTTTTCATTATATCATCTGAAATAAAAATATAAAATCAATGAATAAGGTAATTTTGCACTAGAAATTTCTTCTCCTTGTCTTTTATCTTCGCCCTCATTGTTCTTTATGCACGCCTACGATTGCAAAACTCATGCATGCAGGATTAAATCACCCTTGTTTGACCTTAGAAAAGGTTAAATGTCAACTATACATAAAATTAATCACAATTTGATACAAAATTAACTAATGAGCTATACGATATAATGAATGCAAAAATTTCATCAAAATTTGATAACATAAGTGAAAATGATAGTAATTATCCATGAAAATCATCAAAGAATAACGAATTAGACGCATAAAAAATGTATGTTATCAAAGATCTAGATGAGGTAAATAAACCCAATAAATCTCACCAATTAGGATTGCAAATACCTCAAAATTAAGATTGAAAATAAAGCTTAATATATATTGTCACAGAAGAGATTCTTATATCCAAATTCCCTAACGTGTTCCTTTATCGATATCATCATATGCAAATGTACTTAGGAAAACATATGAGTATTTGGGATAATCACAATGTATTCACATTTTCATCATAGCATGTCAATTGAGTAGGGTTCATCAGAGAAGAACTCAAGAGTACTCTTCTAGCCCTTCAATGGAGAGATTTTCTACACAATTGTTCAGTATTGAGGATGAATCATGGTGCATAATTAGGTTAGGGTTTGTCCCCCTGCATCTTGTCAATCTGACCTTGCCCTCCCCTTTGGGCATTCCTCTTCATCTTCACTTGCGGTTGACTCTACAAAGTCAACACTTCACGATGGCGCAATCCAACTACACCCACTTCCCCTCCACAGACCCTTCTCCCTCAACGACCTCAAAACTCTCTCGGCCTCCTCCCTTCTTCCCTCTCTAGCCAAGGCAACCGCAAGCAGAGCATTCCCGGTGGCACCACCAGGCTCAACTCCTCTCAGCTCCGCCGCCGCCATCTCCCCCGCGACGGAGCTCCCATGCGCCAACCGCGCCGCCATTAGCGCCGCCAATCCAACACTTCTCTCCCCGGTAGACGCCAACCTTCGGAAAACGTCGTAGGCTTCGTCTACTCTTCCTCCTCTCCCCAGCAAATCCACCACGCAGGCGTGATGCTCTGCGCTCGGCTCTATCCCGTAAGTTTCTCCCATTTTAACAAAATATTTAATCCCCTCTCCGAGCAATCCTCCATGGCTGCAGCTCGTGAGAATGGCGACAAAAGTGCTACCATTATAGAGTTTTTCCTTCAGCGCTCTCTCGGCTATCTTCAGAGCTTCCTTGCTCATCCCGTTCTGCCCTAACCCTAGAATCGCGGAGTTGAAGGAGACCACGTCTCGGGTCAGCATCTCGTCGAAAACCCTAACGGAGCTTTCTCCAGAACCGCAGCTCGCGTACATGCTAATCAGAGAGTTGCACACGAAGATATTCCCCGGTAAAAACCCTAGCTTGACTGCCATGGCGTGGACCAGAGCTCCAAACTGAAATCTATTAAGAGCAGCGCAAGTGGAGAGGATGATTGCGAGAGAGCAAGCATTCGGGGGTGTCTGCTTTATCATCTGGACGAAGAGTCTAAGGCTTTCGTCTCCCCTACCAGCTTCTAACGTGGCCGAGATAATAATATTCCAGGATGGCGCGTCCTTCGTCTTCATGAAAGCGAACGTGGCGAGCGCCTGATCGATCTGCTTGCGGCTGACGTATGCGCTTAGCATGGTGTTCCACGTTGAGAGATCTTTGGAGCGCGTTGTCTTAAAAAGAAGCTCTGCGCGGGAGAGATCTCCGAGCTTGCCGTGGAGGTGAATGAGCGCGTTGTGGACGAAAACGGAAGAGGGGGAGTCGTCTAAAAGCTTGACAGCGATGGCGTGGAGATGGTCACCGGCGGCGAGAGATCCGGCTGCGGCGGCGGACTTGATGGCTGCGCTGAAGGTGTAGGCGTTGGGGAGGATTCCAAGGTCGAAAAAGTCGCTGAAAGTGGAGGAGAAGAGATGGAGTGCAGAACGAGGGAGATGGTTTTGAGAGTAGCAGGAGATCATGGCCGTCCAGGAGAAGACGTTGAGGCAGTCGAGGGGCATAGAGTTGAAAATTCTGCGCGCCTCGGAGGTGAAGGTGGACTTTGAGAGAGCGGCGATCATGGTGGTGTAGGTGGTGGCGTTTCTATGGGGCATTTCGTCGAAAACTTTGCGGGCAGTAATTAGTTGTCGGTTGCTTGATAACACGGAGAGCATGGCGTTCCAGGTTACCTGATCTTTTTGCTGTGTTCGGTGGAAGAGAGCGAGGGCTTCGTCTACTTTGCCTGCTCTTCCGTATGCCCTCAACTCCTTGGCGATCGTGCTTCTGGTTGGCCGGACCGCAGAGCCCATTACCTCTCTCTCTCTCTCCCCCTGTGTCTATCATCTGAGTGAAAAGGAAAGAAAGGGGGAAATATCTATCCCAAATGTCGATCATACTCCCTCTCTCTCTCCATTTCTCTCAAGACCAGATACAAGAAAGAGGGAGAGCTGAATATACGGAAGAAACGGTGAACTTTTGGGTACATTCTCAGGGGTCCAAACAGTTGACTTTAGATGCAATTCAAATTAGTCAAGGTCAACGATGCCAAAGTTGGAGAAGAGGATCTTCAGCTGCTGGACGAAGTCAGCGCCAGTAGCGTACTCGGTGAGCAGCCCGACAGCAAATCCGAACATGGCCCATCTGCGCCATTAAAAACAGAACAGGATCTTAAGATTTCAGGATCTAGAGAGAGAATATTAGGGCTTTTACGCTCATCAGCGTCAAGAGAGCCGGAGCAACTATATCGTCCCATTTGAGAATATAGGGAAAGTAGGGCTATATGGCCGTTTAGCACCATGAAAAGCAGAAATTCATCCTTCGATTTCAGAATCTGGGAAGATAAAATTAGGGCTTTTGCGGATCAAGTTCATCCTTCAATTTCAGAATCTAGAGAGAGAAAACTAGGGGGCTACATGGCCATTTTTCTGCCCTTCAACGTGAAATTCAGAGGAAATTCATACTTCGATTTCGGAATCGGGAGAAAGAAAATTAGGGTTCCCCTTTTACCTGCCGTTCGAGATCTCGTTTTTGGGAACGAATCCAAAGAAAGGGCCTTGACTAACTTCTTGAAGCTTCTTCTCCTTGAAGTATTCCTGCATCTCCTTTGCCCGCTTTCTCTGGTACTCTAAAGTGACCATGCCGGAAGCAATCGCCGCCGGCGGTGGCGATGGCGGCAGAGGCGGCGCGGCCGCGGGAGTGATAGCGGGAGAGGAAGGCTTCGGGGCTAGTGGCGGCGCCGCCGGTCTCCTTAGTGGACCTTCCGCATTGGAGCTCCGGATGGCGGTGGAGAAGTGGTGCCGCCGCCGCTGCTCCGCCGGAATTCTGATTCTGATGGACGGTAATGTGCAGGCTGTTGACATTCTTCTCGGACAACTTAGAGAGAGAAGAAGAAATCACGGAGAGTATGCTCCTTTACAGAGAGAGAGAGAGAGAATTAGAGAGAGGAGGACGAAATCTACAATCTGTGGACAAGACCCGGCCATGTCTCGGCCGTCTTTGTTTCTGCCACGTGGACGATCCTCGCCGCAGTAACACCCATCCATCCCCGTACGGTGTCTAGTCCAGCACGTATCCCACGCGGAATGTTTGACTTTCTGTCGAAGTTGACTTCTATGACTAATTTTAGAAATTCGGACTAAAATGGTTTTTTTTGACATTTGCTCGGTAAATTTTGAGGATCTACTGAATCACGCACACGCATCCACGCATGCCGTCCGATCCGTGTTCTTCATCCGACGGCTCTCCTTCACTGCACTTTTTAGCCACATAATTAGAAGGAGGGCGAAAAAAAAAAGAAAAATTCAAAAAGGTACCCTGCATCGAATTCTTTGACCTCGGCTAGCTCACTACCAGACGCATCCCTCCAGTGAACTCTCCTTTGGTCAACGCAATCTGCTTCAATTTTTCCACCTTCGGTCAACGCAAGAAAGCCAGCCTGCCTCTTGAGATTGCTCTTCAGCTGTAGCTTCATCTCACAATTCCCATCCTCAGTTTCGGAGGAGCGTTGACCAGGAACCTCTGGAGCAGAAGAGGCACATCTAAAGCAGATAAACAAGGTCCGTTTCCGGAGCAGATGACGTTTCTTGGAATCCAAACGACCGTGGATTCCTTGCTCAACTTCCGGGCCCACCAGATGGTAGCGGTTCCAGGGAGATACTCTCATGGGCCGTTCCTTGGCACGGCTGATAAGTAGAAGGCCCAAACCATCGCAAAACCCAGATGAAGAAGAAGAGAAGAACTCTCCATCAAAAGGGAGTAGCATAGCGCCAACTCATCTGGGATCTCTGCTTTGACCAACTAACCCAGTCGACATCTGAAAAATAAAAAACTAATGCCATTATAATATGGAATAAAAAGGTTGATAAAAGAAATCCTGAGGTGGGATCTAGAAGAAGAAGTCAGTTTTGCTCTATTTCTATTTCACCAGAACATCTGACTGCCCGTTAGATTTGGAATTTTAAACCCTAATCGAGAGTTATATCCCTGTAACGATCAGGATAAGAATTTCGTCATAAATTAAATAATACGAATTTGAAATAAATAAGTACCCCAGACTTCTTTTTTGAATTCTACGGAGGCAATAGGGCACAGATTATGGCATAATCTAGAGTTTTTGAAAAAATTTCAGTACCAGGCGGCAAACTACCGATGATGTAATTTTCCTCACAGTATAACTCTCTCCATTAGAACCAAACTGCGTCATCATCAGATACCTCGGCAATGAGCAGGTTTTGGAAAATATATGGAAGGGAAAAGTACGCGACGAGAATGAGGCGACGAAAATATAACGAAGCGAAAACAAGTGCGATGAGAAGCAAAGAAAAAAGAAAAAAACGATGCGATCGACATCAACCAGAGAAATAACCGGACATCGCAGAAAAGATTAGGCTCAGGATTAACTATGGAAAGAATTAAGAAGCACTCCGAATGAAGTAGAGATCAAATAGCAAAATATTCTATTACCGCACCAACGATCGAGTTCAGGATCAAATGGTGAAAAGGAACAGGAAAGATGCGAGCTAAACACAATAGAAAACCTTCTCTTACCACAGAATGATCAGACGCAGTTTCTCGTCGACGACTTCGATCCGTCACGCGGGAAACCGCAAATCAAACACACTGCAGTACTGCAGCGTCGGCGAAATAGAGACTGAGTGATAACGAGTCAAGAGAGAGGTGAGACAAGAAAAGGCCACGGGATCCTCACCGTATAAATCTCGATTCGAAATCGAAGTTAACTAATCGAACGGATGACAGATGAGGTACTACGAAAACCTATCCCGTACCGCGAGACATCATAGTACATCAAGATACAGGTGGCAAGCCCGAAGTAAATCATAGCCGTCAAATCAGATAATCGAATGTGTTGAAGCCTCGAAAGCAACAAAAAAACGATCGTCTTCTTCTTTACAATTCTTCCGGAGATACAGAGCTACTCAATTATTCAAACACGGCTGCAGTGGAACAGGTACGCGTGTAGATCGGGGGAAAATGAAGCTCAAGCGTCAAGACTCTTTAAGATATATCTATTTACTTAATTACCTGCAATAGTAACCTAGAATTCCAAATTAGAAGTGCCTGCGCTTTTAGGCGGATCCGGCGCGGATCCGCCACCAGCTTGACGTCCCCGTCCTTTGGATCCTTCTTTACTTGGGAGATTTAAGTGTTTCAGGCCGCCTTTCATTCCCCCCCTTTTAGCTGGAGTTAGGGTTCGCTCGTGACCTAGGAATTGCTGCAGCGGCTCCGGTATCTTATCGACATGGCGAAGAGAAAGAAGTCCGTGGCGACGAGGCTGGATGAGGTGGATCGAACGATGTATTCCACGTTCTGCAGCGCGGCGAATTCCCTCTCGCTGCTCTACACGCAGGCCATGAACCAGCAGAAAGTTACCTTCCAGGCCGGTGAACGCCACGCCCTGGTGCGTAATCTCTTCTTTGTTTCAACGATTTCCGCGATGCCGTAATTCGGATTTTGGTGTTCGAAGGGAGATATTCACGAGGGGACGTCAACTCCCCTTTTTCCGTAAATTTCATTGTCATTTTCAGCGCTCTTTTCCCTAGAAATATTTGGTCTTTTCCTCTGAAATTGAGAATTGAATGATATCTCTAGTGTTCTTCTAGGGTCATGAGAAATATCCTTCCTGCCGATTATACCTGTATTGCATTGTTTTTTTATTTCTGTATTGCATTTATTCTTCTTTGACATAAAGTGAAAGCATAAGCTGAAATCAAATTCTGTTGAAAAGTAGAAACCAAAATCTCTTTCCAAAAACATTGGACGATTTTGGTAGGTCAAGGTTCTCTATTCCACTCCTTAGGATGTTGAATTGCGCACTCTTGGGGTATAAAAAACCCAAGAGTGCCAATGTGTCACTACTTCCAGATGTCAGAGCAATGAGAAGATCACCTCGTCGAGGAAGTACCAAGTTGGGAATGAACGAAATTTTTTCCTAAGCTCTAAGGTGACTCATAATTTATGGTTTAAACCTTGCTAGAACTCCTATTGTACATTCACTCTGTTACCCTTGTAATTATCACTGTAATAGGGACAATATGGTCCTCATGTGGATCTAGTTACAAATATGTCACATGTAAGATGACAACTACGGCCTGTTAAATATACTTTTACTTCAGAACCTTCTCTATCTACATGCAATCCAAAAGGAGGCTAGAGTTCCCAGTGAAATGGTTTGTTCTCGTATTCTTTCTAAATTGAAGTTTGAATTGTTCTCCATAACTAGTTGAAGGATGAGATTTGCACTCAGACTGAAAATGCAACACGGAGTAGTTATAAAAACAAATGGTATAGAATTGTTGAAGGATCAGCCCAACAATTCTCCAGCTGAGTGCGAAATTGCTTGGTTTAGTATGAGGGATTTGTTAATTTGTGATTGAATGCCTTGATATGTAGTTTCTTCATTTTCAGGCTTGTCAATTTGACGCAGCCTTGGTGCAGGAACATGTAGAACATGGACTTGAATCCACTAGCCTTGCTCTACAAGAAGAGTTAATGTTCATACATTAACCTCTTGAAACCCTTGAATTCACAAGGGGTTCTACTTGAATCCATAAGTGCTGGAGCACTCTCATACAGGGAGAACAGTCAAGAGGAGAAAGGAAAGCTCTAAATTAGAAGGAAAAACTTCAATTGTGTCCTAAGGGTGACAAAAGAAAAGGTAAGCTTCTAGGCTCTGTCAATCCTCAGCAGAGAGATATTTTGTAGATTCTGTCAACTGTACATCTAACACAAAATATTTCTGTGTCTCTAGGTGATCCTCTGCCAATTTTGTCAGCTCCTAGAGATTCTCCCCGAGTCCAATAAGCTAGAAACGAGCCTCTGAAGTGGGCTTTCTCAGGTTTATCCAAAATAGGCTCTTGGGATCTATTCTGGGCTACATCACAATTCTTTGGAAAACTCTTGCTGATGATTAATTATCTTTAACTGTCAAAAATGATTTAAGGTTTCCCTAATTCTATGATTGAGCAAAATGTTGGCTTGATTTATGTCTCCTTTTGTGATCATCAGGCAATTACTTCGGTCAGGTAGTCGTGATTGGATTTCTCATTCCATTATGATGAAGGAATATTTGATTAGCAACGTCTTCTGATCAACTATAACCATCTCTCAATTAGCTAATCATGGCTGTCATTCCATTAAGATAAAGACTCCTTTCTTTGCCCTCACTTTCTCCCTCTCTAATTATCCTACCACATGCTTCATTCTCTATCTCCCCCTCTCTTGCTCTCTGTCTGATTCTCTCTCACTCCCCCACTCTAAGTTTCATCTGCTCCCTCATTCTCTCTCCCTTCTCCTCTCTTATTCTCTCGCCCTCTCTCATCTCTCCATCCCTCTCTTACTCTCCCACTCTCACTCCACCCCAACCATTAGAAAATACTCATGGCCTCCTCCCTCCCCCACCTAATCTCCTTCACCCACTGTCTTCCTCCCCCTCCTCCTCTGCCTGCTCTAGCTCCTCCATCTCCCTCCCCTCCATCCCCACCTCCCTCTGCTATTCCTACTCCTCTGACGCTGCTCTCCTCCACCACCATCCTCCTCTGCCTTCTTCCATCGTCTCTTTCTACTCCGCTTTCTCCACTTCATGTTTTCCTCCATTCCCTTACCTCCTCACCTCACCCTCCTTCCCTCCCCAACCCTCACCTCCTCTCCTATACCACCTGTGCTTGTAACCTGACTGGTGCCAGGTTGGCCTTGGGCTTTGGTGGCCCAAAACTCTCCTAAAGTGGGCGGTTGAGAATCCTTGAGGGGAGGGAGAGAGGAGAAAATCCAAGCTAAATTGATGTCAGAATAGCCTCTATAATGTGAGTTAACCAATGGGTGATTAGACTGATTCGCGATTCACATTATTCACATCCACCCTGCTACAACGTTATGATCAATTTTGCCTCACTGATCTGGTGATCAAGGTCATTAGGAGAAAATCAGTAATCATGATGAGATCTTGATATGGAAATCATGACTGTCTATCAGCTAAACTTTAGGAATTTTAATGTACAACCTGTGGTCCTTGTTTCTTTCTAATTAATATAACTTCAACCAGTGTAGACTTGAGGGAAGAATTTTGACGTGAAGGTGGATATATACACACACAGAGTACTTTAAGTTGAGTTTGATTTTATGGACAGTAGACTTATCTAAGACTCTCATTGAGTGTAGTGTCTTTGGAGACATTCATCTTTCTTGTCAACAAGTGACAACTCCCGTATACCTTCCTACATTTTAACAATCCATATGTTTCTTTTTCCCATACCATTCTATTGTGGTGTGTGGTGTCATAGCGTTGATCCTTTTTGATTGGCTGAAGGCCAAATCATCAAATGATATTGAATTGATTGCTTGATGACTCTTGCAACCAAAAAGTGTGAGTGTAGAAGCCAGAGGAGGTCATCTCAATGCAATGACATAATAGAGGAGTAGAGGAGAGATGAGTGGATAAACAACTTCCAAATCTGTATATTGTAATGAAGGAGTACATGGTTGATACGAGGAAAAGAAGGTAGATGAAGAGACATAGGAAGGTGTAGAGAAAGGGGGAAATGAAGTGACAGTGACACTGGCAAAGGATGGGACCCGGTCATAGGGAAAAGAATGGACAAATTCATAGGGAGATGAACCTCAGTGGGCCATCCTAACTATGAGATTAGTCAAAAGGTTTATTCAATGAACTCTTTGCAAATCAAGTGCTTCCTCCCAAAGGTTTTCGGGCATTGTATCCTGAAGTACCAAAAACATGTCTTTTTCTCTATGTTTTTCATGTGTTCCTTTCACCCAAGCCATTCTGTTGCAATGTGTGGTATCATAGGGTTGATCCCATTTGTATTGAGCGATCGCCAGAGCATCAATATTGTGTTCGATCAGCTGATGAATTTGTGAGTGCTTTTTTGACTGACTGACTATTGACTGGCAGTTGCTTGACAAGATCTAGTAAATCGAATTGGAATGTTGTGAGCTTTCAGATAAGCCTCTAAATCTCACAATAGTGGTCAGATAAATCTCTTTTGTCACTTTATAGTGCCACTGCTCGCCGCATCTCTCTCTGTGTGTGCCATTTACCACTATCATTGCCTCTAGTGATGCACTTCCTTCCCCCATTCTGTATCTCTGTTTCTGTCCGCCTGTTTCTGCGTGTGTGCATGTGCACGCGTGTCTCCCCCTCCCCTCTCACTCTTTCAGATGTCCAACTCTACGTTTCTGGATCTCGCTTGATCAATGACAGTCAGATAGCAACGTGCACATTTGAAATCAAGTCCATGATCATGACTCTGATATGGTCCTTTTCAAGAAAATTCAGAAACAATGGGATTGTTCACCATATCTGGTTAAAAGTCAGATCTACTGAATTTCAATGTTTACTCACTGGAGCAGGGATACAATGTAGATCAGAGGTGATGGAAAGAATTTCCCTTTGAGCTTCAGCCGAATGCAGTCGCTTGCTCCCCTGGATGCTCCTCATCCAAACTTCCTGTCGATACCTTTCTATGTTTCCCCTTTTTCCCTCAATTTCTCCTTTTTATTTGTAGATGTAACAACTTTAGTTAAAGGTATCACCTGGTTACTTACTCTAATTTGATTTGACCCTTATTCTTATTAGCTCTGTCTCAAATAAATACATCATAGGATCGTATTAGACTCCGTGCTGGATCGTGATTTTCTATTTGTATGGACGCGAATGATTCATGGATAGTCCCTCACAGAAATGATTTTTTTGATTATGAAGTCCATAACCTTCACGGCTACTCTCATATTGTCATCGATTTCATTGACAAATTCAGATAACCCAATCAGTTGGATTGGGGCTCGATGAATGTCAGTTGTCAATTTCTCTACACATCTATGTGAGTTATTTGGATAAATCTTTTGGTAAAAGCATCAGCGTCTTTGTCAGTAGACAGCTTTCTTGATTAGATAGATGATCAAGTAAGTTCTTAATTATTTTAAGTTATATCTGCTGCCTGAGATACAGCTTGCATGTTTGGATCCACTAATGGATCGAATAAGTTGATCCTTCTTGTGAAGCTAATAATCATAATGGTTACCATATTAATTCTAATGATGATTAAACTGGGGAAAAAAGAGTCGTCGTCTTCCAGAGGTATGCGATCTAGTGAACAGAAAGTCAGTGAAGACCAGAAAAAAATCTAATGGCCTGTTTGACTCTGTAATTCAGACTGTTTGACGTGTTAAGTATCATTTTTGGAAAAATGTTTTTATTAGATTCTTGAATGGGAAAAGAGGTTTACTGCAGTACTCGACATGGTGCAAGGAATAGGCGAATGGTGAGATCCGGTGACCAACATATGATATGAACCGCTACTGAGGCTTTTAGTTTACAATCACTAGAGGTATATTCTAAGGTCACCCCCTATGGTTATAAGAAGCTGGTTGGGTCCCTTCTTTCGGGGGATATGGGATGGAATGAATCAAATAGTCACTCCTTGTCCCAGGTTTTAGCCCTACTCTCTCTCATCCTCTCCCCTACCTCAAGGGCATTTCTCTTCTCATTCACTCTCGGAGCTAGGCTGCTATCCCTCTTCCTCTTCCCCTTCCCCTCTGACACCTCACATTGTCTCATCTATTTCACCCTCGACACCTCATCCCATCCTATCTAATTCTTATAATCAGATTTACAACGGATAGAATCCTCAGTCCATGATCCTATCAATCTCTATCTGGATTTCACTAAAACTCTTTCATGTTGATTATTTTAAAATCCGGGCCATCAGATCTGTCTCCAAATAGATTAAATGACCTAGATTCTAGTGGAAACACTGCTGGCGCCATTCTCATCTCTGGTCAAGCTCAGCCCTTTAACTTGATCAAACGTGTAACTCGAACAGAACTTTGACCCCCTGTGAAGACTCCGAAAATCTAATGAAAATCCAGCCATCTGTTATTTCTTGGAAGTGCTGCTGGCGCTGTCCTGATGTTAGGTCAAGTCCAGTCTGCAAACTGGACCAAACATGTAACTCGGACTGAACTGCAAGCCTTAATGAAGACTTTGAAAATCTAATAAAAATCAGGCGATCTGTTCTTTATTAGCATTGGCATAATTGATTATGCATATGATACTCGAGAACCTTATCAATCTTTTATTCCCGTCTGTTTTAAATTGTAATTTTTCTAATTATCTGATCTTTAGCGCTCTTATGTTATGGATTTTTATAACTGCAGGAAAAAATCTACAGCTGGATCTCGAGTCAGCATGAGGGAGGAGCAAGGTTGACCGTCTCAGACGTACTCGCCCACCTGCAGGTTCAACCCGTTGACTTTCCAATTGCCTCCGCTGGCTCTATGAACTTGCCTCTTTTGTTCTCGCAGACTGAGCTGGACTATGGTGGAGAAGACACGTGGCAAGTCGCGGTCGCCCACACTCCTGGTGCAGCCGGTCAACATGGCCCGCGCGGCGGGCAGATGGATCAGGCGAAGAGCTCGGTGGTGTTTGCCAACGCGCTGTCGAGCCCAGTGAGACGTAGCCTGCAGCCCGTACCACATGGCACAGAGCGGCACCTCGTATTCGAACCATCTTAATGGGCCAAGAGCCCCGGATTCAGGCCGCGAACCCGACACAAGCATGGACATGCATTCGGACCCCGAGCCGTGAATGATAAAAGTAGTTCATCTCGACTCGTGGTCCGGGCTTATTATGCGCCCGCGAGGCTTTGTACCGCACCTAAAAGTTCCATCTCCGATATAAAATTGGTCTTTGCATGTAGTTTAGTTCTTAAAGGTTTAAAATATGCGGTGGGGCCCATGTCGGGGAAACCTCAGACCCCTCTCCGCATCCTCATGCGGGTTTCAGTGCCTGGAAATGCGATCGGACGTCGTCTTCTTCGGCTCTGCCCCTCCGTGGGACCTCTCCCGCAGAGATGGGTTACATCAAGCCCAAGCCCCCCGCAGTAGAGAGAGAAAAACCCCTACAGCACTGTAGAGCGAGATATAGAGGAACGTCCGAGTGTCTGACGGCAGCGGCGATGGTGATGACGTCGGGTCTCGGATTTGCTGGCCGGAAGAGCTGGGAAAGGAATGGAGAGTGGTCGATGCGGCGGGAAGCCTTCTCCGTGCCGTGAGGGCACGACCTCTGCAGCCGATATCGAGATATATAGAGAATTGCTCTCTCTCTCTCTCTCGGGTGCAGGGCTGTGCACGCACCCTCACAATAATGGGTCTTTTAATCAGGCAGCAGCTCACATGCCATGGGACCCCACGCAGCTATTTGTCCCTCTCCCTCTCTCTCTCTCTCTCTCTCTATCCTTGTATGTGTGGGCTGGTCGTCACCAGGTAGTCAGTCAGCTTACATACAATTGTCAGCCACCCTATTCCGCCCGCATTCCCTTCCTCCTCCCTGTTTCATATCCCCATGACCTTTTCAGTCTTGACTCTCCCTCCCAGAATGAACCCCCCATTCCACAACCCCCTTCTCTCTCTACCCTAGTCTTCCCCCTCTCTGCTCCCCCCGGTCAATGGCGACCTACAAGCTTTCTTCCCCCTGACCGAAAGTCTCTCCCCTCCCATGGCTCTCCCTCCCTTCTTCTTCGTCTTCCTCCTCCTCCCTCTCCTCTTCTCCGTCCTCTTCCTTCGAAACCGGAGACTTACAGAAGCTCCTTTCCTTCAAGAACTCTCTCCCCTCTCCTCCCCACTCCCTCTCTAGCTGGGCCTCCAACGGCGATCTCTGCACCTCCTTCGCCGGCGTCTCCTGCACCGACTCCCGCGTCTCCTCCATTACCCTCACCGACCTCCCCCTCAACATTGACTTCTCCTCTCTCTCCTTCCTTCTCTCTCTAGACAACCTCCAAACCCTAACCCTAACTGGCGCCAACATCTCCGGTACTCTCTCTCCTCCCTCCCGCTGCTCCTCTCGTCTCCTCAACCTCGACCTGTCCAGAAACTCCCTTCACGGGTCCCTCACAGAAACCCTCTCCACCCTCAAATCCAAATGCCCGTCTGTCCGAACCCTGAATCTCTCCTCCAACGCCCTAAATTTCCCGCCTTTCTCCTCCGGCGAACTCCCCGGGTTCAGCCTCACCTCCCTCGATCTCTCCTTCAACCATCTCTCCAGCCCAGAAACCCTAAACTGGTTCTTCCGCCATGGTTTTAACCTCCAATCTCTCAACCTCTCGAACAACAACATCTCCGGCGAAATCCCACTATTCCCCTCCTGCCCAGAACTCCAATATCTAGATATCTCCTCCAACTCTCTCTCCTCCCTCTCTCCTTCTACATTCTCTTCTTGCCTCAGCTTGACTGCCCTCAACCTCGCAAACAATAACCTTTTCGGTCAACTTCCTTTGAATCTCCTCGGCGAGTGCCGGGCCCTTTTCTCCCTTGATCTCTCTAACAATAATCTCTCTAGCGACTTCCCCGTTGACCTCGCCGCTTGCTCTTCCCTCGACTCCATCAACCTCTCCTACAACAATTTCTCCGGAATCCTCCCTGCAAAACTTCTCTCCTCCATAAAAAACCTCAGAAAACTCGAGCTTTCCTTCAATTTCTTCTCCGGCGAGCTCCCGGAGCTCCCTTCCATGTTACCAGATTTAGAGCTTCTCGATCTCAGCGCCAACTTTCTCTCCGGCGAAATTCCGGACCTCTGCCGCCGGCCTGATCAAGATCCACGACTCCGAGAGCTCTACCTCCAGAACAACCAGTTCACCGGAAAAATCCCACTCTCGATCTCCAACTGCACCTCCCTTGTTTCCCTCGACCTCAGCTACAATTTCCTCAGAGGTCCAATACCCACCTCCATTAAATCTTTAACCAATCTCCGCGACCTCATCATGTGGCAGAACCAGCTCTCTGGAGAGATTCCCGAAGAAATCGGTCTCCTGAAAAATCTGCAAAACTTGATCCTGGACGACAACGATCTCTCCGGCGCTCTCCCCGCCAACCTAAAAAACTGCTCTTCTCTCAACTGGATCTCCCTCTCAAGCAACCGCCTTTCCGGCCCAATTCCTTCCTGGATTGGGACTTTCTCCTCCCTCGCGATCCTCAACCTGGGAAACAACTCATTCGCCGGAGAAATCCCTCCAGAGATCGGAGACTGCCGGAGTCTCATCTGGGTCGACCTCCACAGCAACCAACTCTCCGGGAATCTCCCCCCGGAAATCGCGAAACAATCGGGCAAGATCGCCGTCGGACTCGTCACGGGAAAGAGATTCGTTTACTTGCGGAGCGACGGCGGAATGGACTGCCGCGGGGCCGGAATTCTCCTTGAGTTCGCCGGAATCCGGCCGGAGCTGCTTAACCGAGTTTCCACGCGTCACTCCTGCAACTACACTCGCGCCTACGTGGGCAACACTCAGTACACTTTCAACAACAACGGGTCCATTCTTTTTCTCGACCTCTCGTACAATAATCTTAGAGGAGAGATTCCTTCCCAGATCGGCGATATGTTCTACGTCATGGTGCTCAATCTCGGGCACAATTTCTTCTCCGGGGTTCTCCCGCCGGAACTGGGGAAGCTCAAAAGAGTCTGCATTCTCGATCTCTCATATAACGGATTACAAGGGCGGATTCCTCCGTCGTTCTCCGGGCTCACCATGTTATCAGAGATTGATCTTTCCAACAACAGGCTTAACGGGTCGATTCCTGATGGAGGTCAGCTGGCGACTTTCCCTGCAACTTGGTACTTTAACAACTCCGGTCTCTGCGGGCTACCTTTACCGCCATGCTCCGCCTCGGAAACTACCTCTGAAACTCAAGCTCGCGGGATCCACCATCGGAAACAAGCTTCTCTTGCCGCCTGCGTCGCCATGGCGCTTCTCTTTTCCTTCTTCTGTGCTTTCGGGTTTGTTATCGTCGCCGTGGAGAGGAGGAAGAGGAAACTGAAGGCGCAACAGAAGAATTTCAAGACTAGAGATTTCTCCGGTATCGGAGATAGCAGCTGGAAGCTGACCGCTACGAAAGAGGCCATGAGCATCAATTTAGCTACTTTCGATAAGCCTCTGAGAATGCTGACGTTTGCGGATCTTCTGGAAGCCACCAACGGCTTTCACGACGAAACCCTAATCGGCTCCGGCGGTTTCGGCGACGTCTACCGAGCTCAGCTCAAGGACGGCTCCGTCGTCGCCATTAAAAAGCTCATCAGAGTCAGCGGTCAGGGAGACCGTGAGTTCACGGCCGAGATGGAGACCATCGGAAAGATCAAGCACAGAAATTTGGTTCCTTTACTGGGTTACTGCAAAGTGGGAGAAGAACGGCTCCTCGTTTACGAGTTCATGAAGCACGGCAGTCTCGAAGACGTGCTCCACGAGAGCAACAAGAAGAAAAAGATCAAGCTGGATTGGAACACCAGAAAGAAGATTGCTATTGGAGCTGCTCGCGGTTTAGCTTTTCTGCACCATAGCTGCATCCCCCACATTATCCATCGAGACATGAAGTCCAGTAACGTTCTCCTCGACGAGAATCTGGAAGCTAGGGTTTCGGATTTTGGGATGGCGCGGTTGATGAGCGCCGTGGACACGCATCTGAGCGTTTCTACACTGGCGGGTACTCCGGGATACGTTCCGCCGGAGTATTATCAGAGCTTTAGGTGCTCCACGAAGGGTGATGTGTACAGCTACGGCGTAGTTCTACTGGAGCTGCTCACGGGGAAGAAACCCACGGATTCGCCCGAATTCGGAGATGGAAATTTAGTTGGATGGGTGAAACAGAAGAGTAAGGTCAAAATTCGCGATGTTTTTGATCCTGAGATTCTCGTGGAGCATCCGGGCATGGAGCTCGAGCTTCTCCAGCATCTGAAGATAGCGTGCGCTTGTCTGGATGATCGGCCGATGCGCCGGCCAACTATGCTGAAGATCATGGCCATGTTCAAGGAGATACAGGTCGATGTATCCATCAAGGTAGATGATCTGTAAGATTAATTACTGGGTAGTCAATGGATCTGTAAAATTACCTCGAAAAGTCTTCCTTCTCTCTCCTTCCCATGGCGAGCAGGTGTGTGAGATGGGACCCACGTAATAAAGGCGGCAATCCCTGACGCTTCCACGTGTCCGTGGTCTTGAAGCATTCTCGGTCAAACGCACCGCTCCCCGTGACAGGGGCTTTTTTGTAAAATATTTTTATACTCCGATGTTAAACTCCCCTTTTCGGAACCTTGTCCAAACTCCTTGCACGTGACCTTCTCTTCTTTTCTAGAACCACGTCACGCCTTGGATGTTCCACAGTGGCCTCTTTGTCTTCCTTTTTTGCCCTTTTCGTAAGTCAAAGCTCGGTCAGAGCTCATATTAAGTAATTGGTTTAAATATTGGCAGAGTGGATATTACATTTTCGAGGAGTTTTGCGTAATTTTTTATTTAGCGAGGCCCGGCTGTCTTCTCGGTTGTTGGGCCTTATTCATCAATTAGGGCGTCCCACGTGCGGTCCTGCCCTCGTGCGACGGCGACAGAGGCCTCGACGTTGATGGGAACACGTGCTGTAGGGGCCCAAACCTTTTACCTATCTGCCCCTGAAAATTTTAGATAGACAATTTAGCCCTCCGAATTTAGGAATCTGTGATTGGACGCATCCGCAGACGGAAAAGTCTTGCCCGTGGCGGCGACAGTGACATCCGATCAGTTATCGGGAACTGTCGAATGTGGGCCGTCCGATTCGATTCGACGGCTCACGGCAGAGCTGGTGTGTTGTCATCCAATGATCGGTCGTCTCAAATTCTTTTTCAATAAAGAGCGAATATCGTATCTCTGGAAAAATTATCGCCACAGATTACTCGTGCGCACGTGCGATCCCGCGTGACGCGCGACACCTTAATGGGTCGGGCGAGGTCGCAGTCCAACAAGACAGGCCAGCTGGCGGGTACTGTTGTTGCACGTGCTGTGGTAGGCGTACGACCAAGTACC
The DNA here is from genome assembly GCA_024174645.1 of Lemna minuta. Taxonomy (NCBI): domain Eukaryota; kingdom Viridiplantae; phylum Streptophyta; class Magnoliopsida; order Alismatales; family Araceae; genus Lemna; species Lemna minuta. The sequence goes on from CM044105.1 coordinate 19,195,376, forward strand.
AAAAGGATAGAGCAATGGATTCCCTCACGTGCGGGCTAAGCCAGCTGGTTTGATAGGGAACGCGATGTGGGGCCCGCTCAGACTGTCGACCTAGATAATGGGCCGGGCGTAGGCGAGGGAAGTACAAATTCGAAATATTACTGTTGTCCGCACGTGCAAGATTGATTGCACTTGGAGATCGGAAAATTAAGAATCATGGACGTTATTGGGCCAAAAAAGGTCATCCTTGGAGATTGAAGCTTGACGTGGGCCATAAGAGGAGAGGACATGCATATCTAACACTATTTTCGATCCACAAGCCCAAATTTATACAATTGCCCAAATTTACATAAATTAATTCACTCCCTTGTCAAATATTTATACAACTACCCGATTATTCAACTGCCTATGCTTATCTATGGCTCGGCTGAGTAAGTGACGTGGGTCACGAGGATCTTTATAGGGCTTTGACTTATTTCCGATGATGCTTTTACACGATGTTCATGATTTTGTGGGGGGTTAGAAGTGCAAGATAACTTTAACATGATGATATATAGGAAAGAGAAATCCATGCTTCGATTTCCATGACAAGGATTGAGCGAGAAGAGAGTTAATAAAGAAAACCTCCAAGTTTACCGTGATGAACAAGTGAAAAAGGATTATGAAAGACAAGCTTTCGGGTTTATATAAGGGATTGAGAGAGAAGGAAGGGTAAGAGAATTGACCAAAGCCCTTCAATTAACGTCTATGTGGTACCAGGTGAATAAGAACTCCATAGTTAAACATATTTAGGCTTGAGCAGTCTAGGATGGGTGACTTCTTGGGAAGTCCGATCAAGGGATAGAGGCAGCCATGCCAGCTGAAGTATCAATGGACAATTGGGTATTGAAGAGACTAGGGAAACCCAACAAGAAGTGATGGTGGATGCACAAATGATTTCCAAAAATAGTCAAGCATTCAAGTGGGGAAGGTTCTCGGGCAAGCAAAAGTACTAAGGCACTTGAGGAAAAAAATTGATGATGAGCATTCTGAGTCCTCATCTCAGCTAAAGTACTGGGTGACCAAGGAAAGTGATGACGAGTAAGATTAACTCAGCTCAACTAAAAAAAGAGAGATGGCCAAAATCAATGAGTTTATAATTAGTCGTCACCTTCTTCTTTTCCATTTCCTAGAGGAGAATTTATTAGGATAAGAAGGAATGGTCAACCAACAGATAGTGGTGAGAGGTGGTTACAAAAAGTGGTTAATAGGACACAAAAAAATAAAGGGTTGTACTATCATTTCTTTATATATTTCAAACTTGAGAGATAGTGTAATTCGTGTTTTTTCATCGAGTGAGGGTACTTGGACATTCACTTAGAACCATTATAAACCTCTAAGACCAATATATGTTGAAATTCCTACTCAATTTTTGTTTATGGCATAGACCCCATTAATTTTCTCTAAAGAGAATGTTTAATCTCTAGTGCTTACCTCAATTAGACTAATTCATTCATAAGAATGATCCCAATGATAGAAAACCTTGCACTTACTCTCCATGATCCTTGACTCGGGCATTGACTTGGATGGATTAGGCATTGGGTTGCAATTCAGTTCATAGATTTGATTCATATTAGTAAGTATATACTAAAATATGAAATCCAAAATGTGAGCATAATAATCTGCCTAAAGAATTTGAGTCAATGCCGAAGGCCAAATCGTTGATCGAGATACATTTCTCATGTCATAGATCTATGTTTAGCTTCTTGAACAGGATATTACATTCTTCCTTTTGTTACACCATGTCATAAGGTTGTCCCTAGAATAAAGGCAAACACCATGCGCTAATCTTTCGTCATTTTATCCAGTATTTCCTATAAGAAAGCCTCATTTCATAGATGTCCTTGTTTTTTAATAGTAGGCTTCTACTAGAGGCACATTTTGATAGACTCTAGAACTAAAATGTCTCTTAACCATTGCACCTATCCAAGACCATGGATTAATTTGCTAAAACAATCCAATTGTGTATGAAATATCAATAAAATATGAATTATAGTGGAGTAATGCGTAAATTAAATGTCTCTATCGATGATAACTTCTAATTTAAGAGAGCTATCATCTTGTAGATTTATTCCGAGTCCTAGTCTTAAGTATTATAGGTTACACACATCAAGCATGATTTTTATCAGTCAAAGAGAAATTTTATTTGTGAGAGTCCCTCATAAGATGCTTATGCGAGAATTCAGTTTAAAAATTGTTTGTTTTTCCCATGTCTTTAGTGGCAAATACAATTTTGAATTATGGCAACAACATAGATAGCCAAATAGTGCATCATAGTATATTTTGGTGAAAAATTTCCATGTGATCATAAGGGAATCATTCAAATACATTTGAGGTCACATAATGACTTGACATCTAGAACCGTTTAAAATATAATTATGAAAAATTACTAAACTTTTTTTAGGTTACATTCCTTAAATATCTATATCTAATTAACATATCCTAGATGTTTTTCTTGAAACACCTTTAGGGTGTCACCAATATGGAAAAAAATGGTGACATCAAGTTTTGATTTGACTGAGATTAATAGAAAGAGAGATTCAAGCACAAATAAAATTGAATTTTGTGATTGAGAAAAATATTTCATTATAATCCGTTGCATGTTTATGATAATAAAAGTAAAAATGATGCATTGGATAGTCGTACCATTCCGATAATAGACCACCCTTTTTTCCAAGATAATTGGGCATGAATTTTTTTAATCCATGTCACTGTCAACTATGAAGGAAAACAATACCTTAGATGATATTTTTATGAGATTGACACTAGGAAAATTAATAATTCAAACCATGAAGAGTATGAATTATATGCTTATAAGAGATACAATTTAAAATGGGCTATAATTTGAAAATATAATTACCATTTCATAGATTGATCACTATGGGGAAATTACCATGCCCTCAAAAGGTATGAGAATTGGTATATAATGACCAGGATAATGTATGGGAAGACGATTGTGTCGTTTCCATTTATATATAGTTGTATATGACAACATTTTTTAGATAATAAAAGATTAGGCAATATGAATTAATAGAGAGGTTGAGAAGAGATTTAGGATTCTACCCTTTATGTATAGGATGAAGGCCTATAGATATCAAATTGAATGTCATGACATGATTGTTGGAAACTAGAATTATGTATTATGATTCATCAGAATAATCAGATTGAAAACACGTAATTAAACGCATACCTGGATTCACCGGATTGATCTTCATCAATGTAGACTACTGAATCGGAGAATAGTCTTCTTGAATATCCCTGATGTAACCTCCTGATCTCTAGAGGAAATGGGATTCTCTCTTGACGGGTTATGAACATCAGGTTATCCAAGTGAACTATGGCCTCCTATTTATAGGGATAGAGGAAAGCTTAAGCCTCCAATCAGTCATTAGACAACCCATTAATGACTAATGACTGATTTATTGCCTCTACACATAATTAACCTCCACACACATAAATGAATGTCGTAATCCCCAGATTAAACCTAATTGAATCACTTTATGGGATTATAATGATAGCTAATCCACAATAATACATAACTATGTCCACTTAATGAGATTAGATCTAACAATGATCACATGTAATGAGCATGTTGTTACACCATGAGAATGGTTGTGCCTTGCACTAACGCATAAACCCTGTGCGAGGTTGTTACAACATGAAAACCCTCCCCCCAATGATATCTGCTCCTTCATGAAACAAGGACTCCACAATAAAAACAAATAACCCAAAAAACCTATTCTTTTAGAGCAAAAGAATGAGAAAGAAATTGATTGACCTGAGGCTAGAAACCATCAGAGTGGTAGAATAATTTAACCTTAATGACATCAGCAGCAACAAGATGCTCTTGGTCAATCCATCCATCAACCTTCCCTTGGATTTTACTCATAAATTCTCTTGCTTCTTCCTAACCATTTGTTCTTACACCCCAAAACCACACCACCCTCCAATTTTTTTTAATCAATTTTCTTTCGCTCTCCCAATCATTTCTCCTCAAGATAGAAAGCTTATCTCCCCAACCCCCTCCTCTCTTTCTCTTGGAATTTTTCAACTCTTTTGGACCCCATTTTTAATCTATGTTTCTAATGGTCAACACCAATGTTTGACCAGTCCTTTGCACCAGCACAACAAACTTCACACTCCTGTAATGCACATTATGTACGTGAGAGTTGACTTCATGACTAATTATTTTATGCACTCACCCATTATCTTAATTATTTGAAATGATTTATCTTATTATTTGCTTTATTATTAAAAAATTAGATTCATGTACATCTTAAAAAGTCTAAATCCTAAGAAAAATGGGGTTAGCCCCCTTTAATGGATTTGAAAGAAAATTGAAAGAATATTAATTTTTGAAAAGTAAAACTTATGGATTAGACAAAATTAGCCTTAAAAATATGCATTGACTCATTAAGATAATGAAATAAAATTCATGAAAATGCTTTCAAAAAATTATAAACATGCATCATAAATAAATGAAATGTACCTTCAAATGCACCAATAATCATGTAACTACAAAAATATATTGTGTGTTATAAGTGGCTTGTATGATAAGGCTTTTATGGAGCAAAATTTAGGGTATGCTTCTTTGGGAGAGTCTTCTTTAATTTATCTCCTTTTTTGTGATGTCTAAGGGCAAACATATAATAATTTAACTACAAACATATATTGTGTGTTACAAGTGACTTGGATAATAAGGCTTTCGTGGAGCATCATCTAGGGTATGCTGCTTTGGGAGAGTATTCTTTAATTTATCTCCTTTGTTGTGATCTCTAATAACATGCTATTTATACATGAAATTACATGATTATTAATGCAAATAAAAGCATTAATCATTCCAAATATATGCATGTTATCATATTTTAAGTATATTTCTATCATTTTATATAATTTCATGTGATGATCTAAAAATACACCAAATTATGGATTATTATAAATAATTAAACATTATAATATTTAATCCTAATTATATTTAAGATCATAATCATGATTTTAATGATGAAAATATAAGAGAAAAGATCTTTATTAACATTTAATGTATTTTTTATAAAGTTATTTTATAAGATACATAAATATATTAAATTAATTAAAATTCATTATCTTATTATTGTAATAATTTGACTTTTTATAATTATAGATTATTCAATTTCTGATCCAAGAAAACAAATTTGACTTAATTTGGAGTTGTATTTTGAAAGTTATGATTTTTACAATTTATAGGAATTTTTCTCGAATTTTTTTGAATTTATTTAGATTTATTTTCAATTTTTAAACATTTAAATTAATTAATAAAATCGCAAAAAGGGTGCGTATTTCGCGCGAGCCCACGTGGATGCGACATGACACGTAAGGCCACGTGGCAGCGCCACGTGGACCCGCGTGAGTGCTTGCATAGCACGGATGTGACATGTGCTATTTATATTTATTCGTAATATTAAGGTTATAGTACATATAAGCATCTGATAGTTCGGATTTAAGCTAATGGTTACGTCCACTCCACATTTTAAATGCGCATCTCTTCTGAATTTCTTTCATGTGGGACTAAACCTCTTATTTTCAGGTAAATGCCGATCGTCGGATTTAATCTTGTGGATAATCGAACGTGGATGCAGTGGACGCGAGGTCCACCGATCACCGATCAGCACGCGTGGTTAAAAACTCACTTAAGTGAGTTGATCTTAGCCGTCGATCGTGCGAGTTATAATGGCGGAGATCACTCGAGATCAGTGGACTCATCGACACATCGCAATCGTTGGATTAAAATCCAACGGATGATCAAGCGACGCGACGTTCCAAATCAAAACACGTGGACTCACCTCAACCCTTGATCGTTGATCGGACGGATCGGACTTAATCGCGATGATTCGATCAACGGACGCTTCATCGCGACCGTTGATCGCGATGCGCCTCTTCATCGGACGGTCGTGCCCAATTTCGCCTTTTAAATACACAGTTCTTCGTGACGGAAGAACTCGCCCTTGAATCTTCAAGAAAGTTCGAACTGTCCAGACACCAATTCGAGTACCATTCGAGTTCATTGCATTCTTGATGCATTTCCGCATCCGAGGAGCACTTGAAATCGGATTTTGATCGAGAGAGAGAAGAAATCACACCTTGAACTTCAATTTCATCTTCTAAAATGCGGAATGAAAAGCCATGCATCCAGAAATTAATAGGATCATTTCGAAGGCTACTTTGGGTTAGATTGTGTGTTTTCATCTTAATCTTTCATCATTTAGTGTTAATTTTACATTTTGAATAGTAGATTAAGTTTAATTTTGTTTTAATGTCTGTTTTAAATCAATTTCGCGATACAAATTTTCTCCTAGCTTCAAATTTTCGATTACTCAGCAAATTCTCATCCAAATCACTTGATTTTTGATTCCATAGATTTTTCAATTGAGTTATCTTTCTTAATATAATAAAATGCCCAATTTCTAATCTCAATTCGTCATCCGATTTGACAAAATTTCAAAGATATATCTCAAATTTCCCTAATTCTCTATGGATTCGACCCTTAATTATCATTATACTCTTTAATTAATTTGATTAATCATAAATTTTTAAGTTTAGGACTTTTTTTTGATACTAAATCGTGTGCATTCAATGACCATACAATTTCATCTCGTCAATCTCTAAGGGCTTTGATAATGTGCCATTTATAATGCATATTCTTCATTAAAAACTAGTTTTAAATCTTGCTAATACAAAGTGGATTATTGATAACATGCAACTTATACCAATTAAGGCATGAAATTATATGATTATTAATGACAATTAAGGCATAAAGCATTTCATTCCTATGCATGTTATCATATTTTGAGCATATATCTATCATTCTATGAAAATTTAAGTTATAATATCAAAATGCATTATTTTAGGGATAATCATAAATAATTAAAGAAATATATTTAAGATTAGATTTTTTCCATTTTATATTTGAGATTATGATTTGATTTTAATGATTAAAATAGTAAGAGAAAAATATTTTTATACACTCATTGACTTTTCTAAACTTTATTTTCTAAAATAAATGAGTGTATTTTTAAAATAAATTTTATTCTCTTGTTATTTATTCAATTTTAATTTTTATAATGATAGATTATTTAATTTCTGATAAAAAGGAAAATTTTGGAATCGTTTGAAGTTTTATTGTGAAAGATATGAATTTTCTAATTTTTAGGGATTTTTTTAGAAATTTTTTTAATTTTTTTATGAATTTAATTTGATTTATTTTGAATTATAATGAATCAAAGATAATAATTTTATCGCGTGCTGACATGGCAGTAGACGTGGTGGGGGTGAAGACGCGTTGCCACGTGGCAATGTATGTACACGTCATGTGGCGCACGCGTATGCACGTGTATGCGCACGTGTGCGCATGTGCGATTAGTGAGATTAAGCACCATTTTCAGGATTTTCACTAACTCACTAATCTGTTATTACTTATATTCTTGTCAGTTTATTTAAATTTTTGTCATGTGAGATTACTTTTTTATGTTTTTATGCGCAGGTGATGTGGCGAATTGTGGAGCGTCTGATCACGCGATTTAATTGCAATCGTCGATCTTCACTTAAAGTGAGGGGGTACGCGGCGGATTCTGATTGGGCGACGATTCATTTTAAAATGTTTTAATCTCAGCCGTTGATTTGAAGAGTTATAACGGCTGAGATTAAATACGCCTGATGGACTTCGATGGAAGCGTGGCAATATCTCAGACGTCGATTTTGATTGGATATAATCGATTGCGCGAAAATTCTTCTTCACACGTGATATGTCAAAATCTGAGCGCTCCATCTTTGATCTAACAGATGCGACTTAATGGAAACGATTCACATTCAAGCATTTCATTTGAGCCATTGATTGAAGATGAAGAGCCAAATCTAATGGCCACTCCCAAATCTGCCTGTAAATACACATGTTTTTCGACAATGTAAACCATTCAAGGGTGTTTCAAGAAATTGAATTTTTTAGACATCTCAATCCTTGAATCTCTTGCTTCCCTTTGCTTATAGATAATTTTTGCATCCAAGGAGTGTTTGAAAATGAGATTTCGTAGAAAGAATAGGGAGAAATCAATTCTTGAATGCCGACGATCATCTTCAAAATCATAGAATAAAAACCCTTTGATCCGACAATCAATGGGATCATTTCAAGCGCTATCTCGGGTTAGAATTCGTGTTTTCCTCCTAATCTTTCTCCCTATAACATTAGACTTGAATTTCGAATCATAGATTAGTCGAATTTTAGATATAATTTTGGTTTTCTCTCTCTTTGCATTGAAATTTTTACCTAATTTTTGCTTGTTGATTTCTTCGCAAATCTTGATCCAAATTCTGTGATTTTTGATTTCATGGATTCGTCTTTGAGTATCTTTCTAGAAATATCGAAATCCCTAATTTCTCACCTTAATTCATCATCTAATTTGATCAAATTTGAAGAACACCTAAAAAATATCTTAATTCTCTGTGGATTTGACCCTTATTCACCTCTATACTATCTAGTTCGTGATTATTTATCAAAATTGGTGAGTTTTGAACTTGTTTTGATGTGAGTCCACGTGTATTTGATGACCTCGTGGATTCATATTGTTAATAATCATATATTTTTTTCTTAATTTTTCTTCTTGATTATGTTATTTCACTCAAATGCTCATTTAGTTTTAGATTGGTACATAAATTGTGTTAGATGCTTTTCTAGGTCAAAAACTTAAATCAAAATTTTTTTGATGAGTTTTATGCTTTCAAGCTTTGATTAAAAAGAATGATAAGAAGATGCAGAGGTTGGGTTAAATTTTCAAGTCAAACCAAATATTTTTTAAGTTATGTAATTTCTATTTTCCTCTCATGTTTTTTCACCATGAGAAGAAAATAAAATTCATTCAAGAGTAAAATGGAAAAATTTCATGTCTAAATGATGTGTAGATTAGGAGATATGATGTTATAAAGTTAAGTCATTTTTATAGATTTTCCAAAATTTTCTGAATTTATTTTTACTTTTCCTAAATTTCAAGGGGTATTATGCAACATGTACCCATGAGGTGGCATGGCAGTTGTGCCACATGGAAACAATAGAAAGCCAATAGAGCTTGGTTGAGCCCAAATGGTGCCAACTCCAAGCCAATAGTTGCTACTAGTGAAGTGCACATGTTTGTGGCATCTATGGCACTGCTCAAGCATTGTGAATGGCTGATGTCTAATGGGCATAAAAAATGAATTTCCACTATAGAAAAAATCATATATCTTATATAGTTTTTTATTTTCACATATTTTTTATTCAGGATTAATGGATGTGGGGACGTGTGTCCTGATCATGGGCCTAAAAAAAGGATTCCAATATTGAATGCACGATCAATGGGGCTAAAGTCCATCAGACTTGATAAAGGAGGAGACATAAGGCTTGACATGATTTCGTATACATATATACATATATATATATATATATATATATTAAGAATTATTTAAATTGATCTAGAGATCCAATACTTCAATAAAAAGTAGTTTAGATGTATATATACAATATTAATATTATGAATACAATGTAGAAATTTTTACTTCAACTTATTTGATCTTATTTCCTCCTAGATTTTGACTCTTCTCTCCACTTTGACATGAAGTTATGAAACTATACCTTCCTCAGACATTTTGACTAAATACATATAGGAAGGGCTTTGAAGAAGACAAGGAAAACTACTACTTTAAGTAAGCATAGTATCTTTGGATTTACTATGGAATTTTTAATTCAAATAAACATAATGAACAAGAAGAGCATCATTTTGTGAGATCTCACCCTCCCAAAATGGTATGATAGGGTAATAATTGGCAATCCTTGAAAACGGGATAATCTATCGAGACGGTATCGGAGGAATGATCCTTCATGTTAAATTTCACCCTCGAAAAGCTAAAGAGACATACTTTATGCAATATACCTCCAAACATAAATAAACAACAATCTAATATGATCAATTCACTAGTCTTGGACCACTGAAATCCAGAAGTGAAATCATCATAGATGACAATCACCAAAACAATCTCTGAGCATTAAAAAAAATTAATTGTAAAAAATCAGTGAACAAAAAAATCATTGAAAAATATCACCACAATCAGTTAAATCAAGAGACAACATAAATAAATTACCAAAGTCAATCACTTAAACCAATCATCGATTTGGTCGAATTCTAATGCCAATTCCCAAGCAACGGCGCCATGTGATAAGTGTGACATGAAAAAAATTTGAAGTACACATCAAGGCACAAGTTTTGCACATAAAAAATAACCATAAATGTACTCTAATATCAATTAAAATCAAGAATAACGGCAAATACAGTTTGAGTTCATAGATAAAACACTTAGATGAATTAGTAAAATTAGAGCTCAAAAGAGGATAGAAAATAAAGATATTATAAGATTGATAGAGAAGGAAATGAAATGATTTAGAGAGATAAAAACCAATCAATGCATCAAACTAGACATCAATAATGTTTGAAATCATCGAGACCATGTTTACCATTTTGGTTCTTTTTTAAGCCACTTTTTACCCTTTTAGCCATCTCACTACACATTTGTTGCAAGTAGGAGATACCTTTTCAATTCACTCTTTTTAGGGGTGATAACATGCAACTTACACATGTAATTACATGATTATTAATACAAATTAAGGCATAAATGGTAAAACATTCCATTCATATGTATTTTATCATACTTTCAATACATATTTATTATTCTATGCAATTTAAAATTATAATAGTTCATATTTTAGAGTAGATTATTCTCCTTTTAAATTTAAGATTATAAGTGAGCTTAAAATGCAAAATAATGAGAGAAAACATTTTTATGTACACATTTATTTTTCTAAGTTTTATCTTAAAAAAATGAGTATAATTTTGAGTTAAAAATTTATTCTCTTTTTATTTCCTAAATTTAAATGATTAGAATGATAGATTTTAATTTGTAATAAAAAAGAGTTATATTTTGAAAGTAATGAATTTTCTAATTTTTAGGAATGATTTTGAAATTTTTCTGGATTTATTTTGAATTTATTTTAATTTAAAATATTAAAATATGATTTTTATGCGTGAGCTGATATGATAGATGATGAGGCGTGTGCGCTTGCATGTGGCCACATGACAACATATGTGTGCGCCACGTGACGCACACATAACTCATGTGTGTGCAAGCCATTAGTGGTTACAACATCCTTTAAGGGCATACACTAATCACTAAGATCATGCATGCATTTGTACACGCCATTCACCTCTATTTTTTTTCCATGTGGGACTACGTGCATCTTTATTTTTTTTGCTGGTGGCGTGGCGTATCCTGGAGTGTGAGATCTCACGATCTAATCGCGACCCTTTATTTTCACTTAAATGGTGGGGGTATGCGGTCATCTCTCATTGGGTGATGATTCATCTTAGTATTTTTTATGAATCCAAACCGTCCATCGCGAGAGTTATAACAGCCAAGATTCATCATCTTTGATGGACTCCTAGGGATGCATGACAACATTTCAGGTGTTCGACGAGGATTGAACGACATGTGTTACGTGAAGCTTCTTCTTCACACACAACATGGCTTAATCATGATGCTCGATCTGCGATTAGAAAGACATGACTTTAATAGTGTCGATTTGCTTCCTAACATTGCATTTGAACTGTTGATTGAAGATGAAGAGGGAAATCGAACGATCACACCAATTTTCATCTATTTACATTCTCCTTCTTCGACGGTGTAAAGCATTGTTGGATTTTCGTTCAATCAAACTTTTTGGACAACATAATTCTCGAATCTCTTGCTTTCTTCTTCTTCTTCTTCTTCTTCTAGTCTCATTTCCACATCAAAGGAGTGCTTGAAATCAAGATTTCGTCGAAGGAAGAATTTGTCACTTAAACACCAAATTTTTGTTTTTCAAAATGGAGAATAAAAAGGCTTGATTTGAAAATTAATTGGATCATTTCGAGAGAGACTTTGGGTTAGATTACGTGTTTTATTCCTAATCTTTTATCATTTGCCATTAGATTTTAATTTCAATCAATAGATTAGTTTAATTTTATGAAAATGTATCATTTTCTCTTTCTTCGTGAACGATTTCTATCTCCTTATTTTTCTCCTTCATTTTTACCTGAATACTAATCCAAATTGAGTGATTATGGACTCCTCTTGGAGTTTTCTTTTTTAAAAATATGAATTTCCCCATTTTCTCATCCCAATTCATCATCCAATGTGATCGAATTTTGAATATAGCTTGAAAATTTCCCTAATTGGACCCTTACCATTATATTAATCATTTTGTGATTAATTCTCTAAATTAGTGAGTTTATAAATTTTTTTGACACGAGGAAGTGTGTTTTCAACAATCGCACAAAATTTTTCCGTCAAGGGGAAGACAAGTGGAGGGGAGACTTCATATACCTAGTTAGCCACCTAATAAGCAAATGAGTGACGTTTATACAAAAGTGGTAAGGAATTAAATCAGCTCATGAGAGAGTGAGAATCTTTTCATGCTTGTAGAATCAAACCCATGTATATGCTTGACCTCCATCATAGTTGAGGATGTAATTCAATCATGACCAATGAGAACTTCATAGACATACCCCAAGAGGTTAACGAAAAGGGTGGGATGTGGACCACCATCATTGACACTTCAATAATCTCATTTTTATATTTAAAGCTGAAATAACTATCCAAAGAGAACCTATAAGACATATTTGTGGGACTAACAACAATTTAAGTTGAGGGGCGTGATTCTATGCATTTTTTGTGGGTAAATATATGACTCTTTAGTGAATTTAGTGCCTAATTCATGTCATTATGATTTATATTATCATTTTTTTACTATATTTACATAATGAGATTGTCACAAAAACTGAAAACTCTAAGGAAGTTCCTTATGCCCTTTCTTGATCAATATCAAGATCAATAGATTACAACATTCCTAGCCTTCTAAGGAATTGAAGCTTTCTCTCCCCAGGGGCAATACTTCAAAAATTTGGTTTGAAGTGTCAACAAATTGCAACTTGATGTCACCTCTAGTGATGTGATTGAAAATGAAGTATGAGAATGCATAATAGGATTCTTTGCAAGATTGATGACAGTTTGGAATATTTTTAAGCTGAATCTTGTAAACCTAAACTTGATTCTTTATCCAAAGAACTTGTGCCTCAAAATTCCATGGGCAATATATTCATCTAATTCCATTGACATATTAATAGAATTATGCTTCTTGGAATTTCATGGTATCAATCATCCACCAACAAAGAGACATGTTCCACTTGTGAGCTTTTGTTAGACCCAACAAGAAAAGTTTGCATCACAAGAGCCTATAAGCTTATGCTTTTGACATTTTGGGTACCCTACATTCTTTATTTGGTGAGATGATATAATCTTTTCTTGATGTCTTTAGGATGCAATGACTTTGTATTAAGCTGAAATGGGTCACACATGCATATAGTAAACATATTATCATGGTGATGAGTGATGGATATTATGTGGCCTATAAGCCAATCACACTTTCATTTATCTTGTTTATGTTCATTGAAATGAAATCTATTCATTTTTAATCTTGTGTAATGTTTGCAATGAAGTCCATGAGCATGTGAAATGACTAAGTGAATTATGACGAGATCATAATATAGATCACTAGTCTTTAAACATATGTTCTAAACATTCCTATATGTGAGATATTTGAGAAGGACATCGAATTATCTAGAAAGAATAACACTATCTAATCCAACTCATATGATGAGTATGGATGATCCTATAGCCATTTGGTGTGGAGACACTAAGGATGGATAAAAGGGTGCTCTTTGGAGAAAGAGTTCACTGAATTGATCCGTATGAATCCCTGAATGGTATTATACCTAACTGTCAATCAGGTTGATTCATGTCATGGTTGTGTATGTGGCCCTTTGACTTGAGACACCAAAGACATCTTGTGGATGTATGATTGTGTTTTGATTATGACTTACGAATCCCTAACTACGGGATATATAAAATGTCATATATTAGATATGACATGAAGTCCACGAAGATGATTGTGTGATCAAGATCGGATCATCCACCCTCAGTATTTGAGGATATTGACTCAAAGGAATGAGATGCGATGAAATCCTTGGCCAAGGTAGTAGAAATATTAGAAGAGTTCATGATGATTTCTACACGCATCAGTACTAACTTGAGTGACCGATTAGGGTTTGATAGTTGACCATACCCAAAGTCATTCATGAGTCTAATGTGGATGAAGGATTATACATACATGGTAATCGATGATGGAAAGGTTCTATAAGTGAGTTCTTACATACTCCATATCTCCTAGTGTACGTGGTGTAGCTTGGCACACAATGGGCTGGAACTCAACCTATTGATTGGGTTAAATCGATTCTTGATTAATTAATCTATATGTGGATAATTAATTAAGGTTGACCAATAATATGTTATTTGGTCTATAGAGTTATTAACTAGTGAGATATATGAACCTAGAGGGTCACACACATAAGGTTTATGGATGTCGGTAGATATAGACATAATTATGAAGGTTTTTATGAAAAAAACTCATACCAAATGTCTATAAATAGGAGGAGAACGACCACAACTCTAGGTGCCCATGCAAGCCTTGTGAGAATTCTCTCCTTTCTTCTCTTTCTCTCTTGGTGAAGAGCTTTGGAGAGGAGATCCAACCATCCGGAGACCGTGTGGATACTGCTAGAGGCTAGACACTTGAATAGCTTTAAGAACTCCTTCAAGGAAACCTGTAAGTATGTTTTATCATACATATTAGATGATAGGGATCATCTGTTCTTGGTGCCTCAATGTTTTGAATATCTGATTCAATGAATTCTGCTACATATGATGTTTTGATCAAAATTTTGGAAAGTTATCGACCTCAGATCCCAACAATGAGTACTCAAATACAATGGCAAGCCTATCATCCCTTTTATTTCTTCTTCTTGACACTCTTGTTTTTCCCACCAACATCAAGCTTTACTCATTTTGGTATGGGAGTAAATTTGTTTTTCAAGTCTTTGAACTAGAACTTTTCAAGAAGTTCTTTGGTGTACTTGTCTTGTTAGATGAAAAAATCTTGAGAATTTCAACATGGTCTTCTTTTAATTTTCAAATTACTTGAAATGTTGATGGTTTTGGCTTTAAAATAGCCAGGATTATTATTTTTTGTTGAACATGTTTGTTAACATTTCAATCAAAGTACAATTCTTTTGCTCTATTGCACCCTTCTACTTTTGAATCTCAAGTGTCTCATACATATGAGTTATTCCTAAATCATTAAATAAATCATACAAAATATTATTTTCACATTCACCTTTCTGATCAGTAGAAATTTCGGATTCAAATAAAAAAACTTCAAAACATTTTAAAGGACCACTATTTGAAGAAATAAAAATACCCAAGTATATCTTTAGAAGCCAGGTATAAAAACTAGGCCAAATAAACTTCCACCTAGACTTTATGCTTGATTGGGGCAAAAAATGTTCATATGAAATAACTCTAGCAAGTTGGGTCAGGCCTCTATAATATAATATTTGATGGAATAGTTGTGGAAGTTTCTTAATATATATCTCTCAAGTTTTATGTTTAGACGTTATACGAATCTCAAGAGTTTCTAGTTTGTCTTCTAAATGAGAAGGTAGGCCTTAAACAAGTTTTAGAGAATCAAGTTTTTTCAAGCTATGGATGCTAAGATATCCTATGCCATAGATAACCTCATTCTCTTCATAATTTCCCACCAAATATAAACATGAGGTCCAAATTTCTTCTAGATGAATTATATGCAATTTTTTTCTCTCTTCTCCCTACCCTGAGAACTTGATTCATAATCACGGACATTACATCTGAATCCAGTGAATTCAAAAAATCAATTGATTTTTGTGAAGTTGACTAACTATGATAAAGTTATGACAAAAACCATCTACTAATACAATATTTTTACCAAACATTGGTCTGGATAGGAAGCTTGCCAATACCTAGAATTTTTCTTCTATTGATATCCCCAAAACTGAATGATTATCCATCTATTTGCTCATGTTTACTTGGCCATCTTTTATTACCAATCATGTAATTCTTGAACATCCACTATCCTAGTATCATTTATGGTATGTAAAATGATGGAGTAGTTAGCTCCAAGGCATCTAACCCAATTAGATCCTACATTCAAAATGAGATAGTAATCATGATATCCACAGGGTCCATATGTCTAAACATTACATTTGTTCTATGCCCCCATTACATACATGTGATTCATAGGTTTATAGAAATTTATGGGTGACCATTGACGAAACGAATGCGTGCGTCATTGAATACACACGATGTCGTGTCAAAACAAAGTCTAAACTTACCAATTTAAATATTAATTTACGAATTGAAGGGTATAATGGTAAATAAGGGTTGAATCCACAAAGAATTAGGGAATTTTGAGAGATATCTTTGAAATTTGATCAAATCAAACGACGAATTGAGTATAGAAATTAGGCAATTTATGATATTAAGAAAGATACTCAATTGCGAATCCACGGAATCAAAAATCGAGTGATTTGGATTAGAATTCGCAGAGTAATTGAAGATTGAAAATGAGAGAAAAATTTGATCGCGAAATTGATTTAAAACCAAAATTAAACTGAAATTAAAATTAATCTACGATTTAAAATATAAATCTAATGCTAAATGACTAAAGATTAAGATGAAAACACACAATCTAACCCAAAGTCGCGCTCGAAATGATCCAATTAATCCCCGGATTCATGGCTTTTCATTCTGCGATTTCAAAGACGAAGATGGAATTCAAGATGTGATTTCTCCTTACTCCCTCGATCAATTTCTGATTTCAAACACTCCTCAGACGCGGAAACATGTCAAGAAGCTAAAGAAATCAAAAGACTATCAGATTGTGGTGTCTAGACAGTTCGATTTTGCTCAGAAATCTAATTGTGGATTTCTGTCGTGAAGAACAGTTTAATTTATAGAGGATTTGGGCGTAACCGTCGGATGCAATGGCCCATCGCGATTAACGGTCGAGATCACACGCCTGTTGATGAATCGACACGATTAAGTAGCGTCTGTCCGATCTTAGATGGAGCATCGAGATGCGCCCATGTCGCGCGTGTGAAGAGATGCGTCGTTTCGATTGGTCCGCTAGATCTTCATCGGGCGGTCACGATCAATTGGATGGTCCACCGATCGCGATTAATCATGACTGTTATAACTCCTCGGATGGACCGCCGAGATTAATCCTCATTTAATCGAATCGGTGTCTTCTATGATGTTGTCATATACCCCATGAGTAAGTGACATCCGACGCGCGTGATTAAATCATGCGATCAGATGTCTTAAATAATGCAACGTCACCTGAAATAAAAGACAAAAGCACATAGTCCCACACTGAATAAATTAATGTGTTTTATTGGGTTTATAATATACGACGGACTTAAAGGTTTGCTTAAATCTGATTACGGATGCTCCTAACCCATTTATAAATTCCGTGCACGTGTCACACACACACGTCATGCACACACGCACACACGCGTGTCCACGTGTCACACAGACACATGTCCGCGTGTTGCCACATGGCTTCGCTCTGCCACATCAGCGCGCGGTAATAGAAACCCATTTTTTATTCTTTTAATCATTTTAAAATAAAAAATACAGTTAAATAAATTCCAAAAAATTAGAAAAATCATAACTTTCAAAATACAACTCCAAATTAATTCAAATTTGTTTTGTTGGATCATAAATTGAATTATCTATCATTATAAAAAGTCAAAATATTAAAATAACAAGAGAACGAATTTTAATTAAATAAATACATTCATGTATCTTCTAAAATAACTTTAGAAAAATACATGAATATAAATAAAGATCTTTTCTCTTATACTTTAATCATGAAACACATAATTATAATCTCAAATATAATTAGGATTAGAATCATATTGTTCAATTATGTATAATAATCCATAAATTGATGTATTTTTAGATCATAACATGAAATTATGTAAAATGATATAAATATACTTAAAATATGATAACATGCATACAATTAGAACAATTAATGTCTTTATTTGTATTAATAATCATGTAAATTCATAAATAAAATGCATGTTATCAACCATGTGAGTAACAGTGATGAGCTATAGGATGACCTATCATATGATATGAAAGTTATCTACTAGGTACACTGCTCATGATTTTTACAAGGGGATAGTTCTCCACTTTTATGTTTGATTAATTATTGAGAATTTTCTCTCTCATTAATCACATCCCTTGGTAAACCAAAACATCAATTATCCTAATTTTTCCTAGTATTACAAAGCTATATGATTATATACATATATCATATTCCTTTATCCATCTCATTATCTTATAATTTATTGCCATCATCTTTGATCTAATGTCATAAATGTGTGTTTAATCTCCTAGGTTCTTCAAGCACTTTATTCTCCTTCCTCATCTTTGGTGGAGTTGGCCGTACAGAAAATGTTGAATTTTTTTCTTCTTCTTCTTCTTCTTCTTCTTCTTCTTCTTCAATATCTTATAGATAGATGATCATGTTTGACTATAACTTACGAATCCCTATTTATGAGATCTCTCAAATGTCATAGAGACAATATTACATGAAGTCCTCTAAGATGATTGTGTGGTCAACCCTAAATATTAGAGGTGGTTGAATCAAGGAATGAGATGTAGTTAAATCCTTTGGTAAGGTATTAGAAACTGATGATATTATATGGCCTAAAAGCCAATCACACTTGATGGATATTATGTGGCCTATAAGCCAATCACACGTTTATCAATCTTGTTTATGTTCGTTGAAATGAAATGTATTCATTGTCATTCTTGTGTGATGTTTGCAATGAAGTCCATGAGCATGTGCAATGACTAAGTGAATTATGATGAGATCATAATATAGTGATCGCTAGTCTTTAAACATATGTTCTAAACATTCCTATTCGTGGGATATTCGAGAAGGACATCGAATTATCTGGAAAGAATAGCACTATCTGATCCATCTCATATGATGAGTATGGCCGATCCTATAGCCATCGGTGTGGAGACACTAAGGATAGATAGTGGGTGCTCTTTGGAGAAAGAGTTCACTGAGTTGATCCGTATGAATCCTTGAATGGTAATATACCTAATTGTCAATCAGGTTGATTCATGTCATGATTGTGTATGTGGTCCTTTGACTTGAGACACCAAAGACATCTTGTGGATGGATGATCGTGTTTTGATTATGACTTACGAATCCCTAGTCACGGGATATCTAAAACATCATATATTGGATACGACATGAAGTCCACGAAGATGATTGTGTGGTCAAGATGGGATCATCCACCCTCGGATATGAGGAGATCGACTCAAGGAATGAGATGCGATTAAATCCTTGGCCAAGGTAGCGGAAATATTAGAGAAGTTGTTCTCAATGATTTCCTACTCGCATCAGATACTAAATTGAGTGACGGATTAGGGTTTGACAATTAACCATACCCTAAGTCATTCATGAGTCTCGTGATGAAGGATTATACGTACACGGTAATCAATGACGGCAGGGTTCCATGAAAGAATTGTAATATACTCCATATCTCCTAGAGCACGTGGTGTAACTTGGCACCCACCGGGCTGGCGACTCAACCTGTCGATTGGGTTAAATCGATCCTTATTCAATTAATCTATATGTTGATATAGTTAATTGATAAGAAGGACCAATAAGTGTTATTGGGTTGATAGAGTCATTAACTGGCGAGATATATGGACCTAGAGGGTCACACACATAAGGTCAATGGACGTCGGTGGATATAGACATAATAATAAGGGTTTTTGTGAAAAGTTTACATTCCCAAAGTCTATAAATAGGGAGAGAACGACCATAATAGAGGTGCCCATGCAAGCCTAGTGGAACTTCTCCTCCCTCTTCTCTTCCTCTCGTGGTGACGAGTGTTCAAGAGGAGATCCGATCGTCTGGAGACTGTGTGGATACCGCTAGAGGCCGGACGCTTGAACGGTTGAAGAACTCTTTCAAATGATCCAAGTAAGTATGAATTTTATTCTATACTAGATGATAGGATCACCTAGAATGGATGATGAGATCATCTATTCTTGGTGCTTCCACGATGTTGAATGTTTTGATTCAACACCTTCCGCTGCAATCATTATTTTGGACAAAGATTTGGAGAGCTTTTCGAGCCTCAGATCCCAGCAACACTTTCATATATATTGTTTATGTTTATTAAAATAAAATTTATTCATCATCATTATTGGGTGATGTTTGCAATAAAGTCCATGAGCAAATGCAATGACGAAGATAATTATGATAAGATTATAATACAATGATCACTAGTATTTAAACCTATGGTATGGATATTCTTATTTGTGGGATATTTGAGAAGGACATCAAATTATCTAGAATGAAAGAGTTCATTGAATTGATATGTGTGAATCCCTGAATAATATTATAACTAACTTTCAAACAAGTTAATTCATGTCATGGTTGTGTATGTGATCTATTGACTTGAGACACCAAAGAGATATTGTGCATGGATGATTGTGTTTTGGTTATGGCTTACGAATCTTTGGCCACAAGAACTCTAAAATGTTGTATATTGAATACTGATAAGAACATAACATGTAGTTATAACCACTCATGAATTGCTCTTATTTTACCCTAATAAACTCTTGAACCCTATTACCATCTCATAACTTAATGTTTGTAGACTATTAGTGCATCAAAAAGAATTTATTTTACATGACTTTTGCCTTTTTTATTTTTAGGAACTATACAAGAGGAAGAGTAGCAAGATTCTCCAAAATGGAAGGTTTAAAAGACATAATGAGCTGTCCAAAGCACGAAAATGTGATCCCAGCCGAAGGTGAGACTCGGGAGAATTAAAGTGGGAAAAAGCTCTCTCTTGGGGGACTCTTCTTCTTCTTTTTCAGCTTTTTCTTCTTCCTCGTGCATTGTCTCTCTTAGATTTTTTTTTCGTTTAGGAATGTTGCTCGCTGGCGTTATTTCCGATGTACGAATGTATTACAGATGAGGAATTTATTGTAATTGTGTTCTCCACTTCACTTTCTAGGCATATCTCATTCCCCGCTCTTGTCTCTACCTCCCCTCTTCTCTAGCTCTCTTATGTTTTTTTTTCTTCTCATTTTGAGATATCTATCTTACGATTTCTCCATCTTTTTCTCTGTCGATTCCCTTTTCATTTTCTTACTAACTATCACCTTTCTCCTTAATTGTTTCCCTAAATCTTCATTCTTTTTTCACCCTTCTCCTTCTCTAGCGTTCTCTCTCTCTATCGCGACCTTCTCCCCAGCCTCACTCCCAATCTCTTTGGTACCACTCTCTATTTCTTTTCTTCATGATCTCTCTTTCTCCATCTCTCTCTAAAATTCCTTTGATCTTACTCTCGCACCGTCTCACCCAATTTCTCTCTTAATTTCCATTGTCCACACCTAAATGATATCTCCTTCTCTCTCTTAATTTCCGTTCTTCCCTCCACTTTGACTGCTTGCGTTTCCTCCCGTTTTCTCCTTTCTATCTCCATTCTTCTTATGAATCTCTCTCCCTCACATTCTCTCTATCTCTCTCTCTCTCTCTCTCTCCCTCTAGGATCTGAGGCTCGACAAGCTCTCCAAGTTTTTGACCAAAACAATGATTGCAGCAGAAGGTGTTGAATCAAAACATTCAACAAAGTTGAAGCACCAAGAATAGATGATCTCATCATCTATTATAGGTTACCCTATCATCTAGTATAGAATAAAATTCATACTTACATAGATCATTTGAAATATTTCTTCAACCATTCAAGAATCCGACCTCTAGCGGTATCCACACAGTCTCCTGACAGTTGGATCTCCTCTTGAACTCTCGTCACCACGAGAGGAAGAGAAGAGAGAGGAGAAGTTCCACTAGGCTTGCAAGGGCACCACTATTATTGTCGTTCTCCCCCTATTTATAAACTTTAGGAATGTAAAATTTTCACAAGAACCCTTATTATTATGTCCATATCCACCGACATCCATTGACCTTATGTGTGTGACCCTCTAAGTCCATATATCTCACCAGTTAATGACACTATCAACCTAATAACACTTGTTGGTCTTCCTTATCAATTAACTATATCAACATATAGATTAACTGACTAAAGATCAATTTAACCCAATCGACAAACTTGAGTCGCCAGCCCGGTGGGTGCCAAGCTACACCACGTGCTCTAGGAGATATGGAGTATATGAGAACTCTTTCATGGAACCATGTCATCATTGGTTTCCGTGTACATATAATCATTCATCCACACGAGACTCATGAATGACTTAGGGAATGGTTAATTGTCAAACCCTAATCGGTCGCTCAATTTAGCACTCATGCGCATAGGAAATCATTGAGAACAACTTCTCTAATATTTCCACTACCCTGGCTAAGGATTTAACCACATCTCATTCCTTGAGTCGATCTCCTCATATACTAAGGACGGATGATCCTATCTTAACCCCTCAATCACCTTCAAGGACTTCATGTCGTATCCAATCTATGAAGTTTTGGAGATCCCATTGCTAGGGATTTGTAAGTCATAGTCAAAACACGATCATCCATCCACAAGATATTTTTAGTGTCTCGGGTCAAAGGACCACGTACACAACCGTGACATAAATAAACCTGATTGACAATTTGGCATAATACCATTAAGGGATTCATACAAATCAATTCAGTGAAATCTTTCTCCAAAGAGCACCCACTATCTATCATTGGTGTCTCTACATCGATGGCCACAGGATCAGCCATACTCATCATATGAGTCAGATCAGATAGTGCTATTCTTTCCGGATATTTTGATGTCCTTCTCGAACATCCCATGAATAGGAATATTTAGAACATACGTGTAAAGACCACCAATCATTGTATGATGATCTCATCATAATTCACTTGATCATTGCATATGTTCATGAACTTCATTGCAAACATCACACAAGAATGACGTTCTCTCCAGCCCTCTCTCCCTATCAGTCTCTTTCGATTCCTCTCTCACTTGTACTACCTTCTCTCTCTTCTATTCCCAGATGTCGCTGCCAAAAGTTATAGTTTATCTTGTTTTGCAATTCTTTCTCACCTTCTTCCCCATCTTGACCTCTCCTCGTGCTCGTCTGCTCACTCTCTCCCTCTCATGTTCTCTCTTCCTCCCACTCTTCCGACATTCTATCACCTTCTCTCGTTCTACCTCTTACGTCGTTCTTTTTTTCCTAATTCATCAATCGATCTCAACCTTCTATTCCTCATCATCTCTATGCATCCCATCTTGAACATCTCTCTTTCGTGTGAGCAGCATCCCACTCTTGTTCTTCTATTCCGTCAAACTTTTTTCTCTCCTTAACTCACTTCTGCAGCACCACCTTCCTCTCTTGCTCTCCCTCATTTGCTCTCTCTCTCCCTTGATTTTTGCTTGCAATCTTGCTTTCATTCTCCTAATCTCCCCTCACGGTGAAGCTTTTCTTTCCGACATTCTTTTCTTTCCCTTGATCAAGCTTTTCTTTCCCTTGCATCTCCTCTTCCATTTCATTCTAAATTTCTCTCTCTCTCTCTCTCTCTCTCTCTCTATTGACTGTCGTATTTTCTTTTCATCTACCGCTTGTCTACAATCCCTTCACCACTTTTTTTCATTCCAGATTTGATCTCTCTCTCTCTCTTAAATTTTCTCTTACCTTTTTCACTCATTTTCTTTCACCTTTTTCCTTTGCCTCCAATCAGCTTTCTCTTTAGGTTAATCGCTTGATCCATTCTTTTGTGTCTTCGTTTTCGCCTGTGTTGCTTAATTCTCTTAATCACTCTCATTCTCCAGTATCTCTCACATTCAATATCTCTCTCTATGCATTTCCCTATATTTCTCGTCTCTAATTAATTGATTTTTCTATCCCCTCTTTTGTTCACGTCCTAGAATCCCTGTGGATCGACCTAGAAAACTATACAACCTACATAACTTGACTCCTTCGTAGTTTGTTAGCTTATAAATAATAAGTTTATCGGACTTAAACACACGACGACTTTGAGCTCAACAAAATACCACATGAGGTCCTTGAATATGATTATGAGGTTAAGGTGGGATCGTCCACCCCTACTATATGAGGATAATGACTCCATGCATGTGATGTAATAAAATATTTGGTGAAGGTAGTAGAAATATGAGAGGAGTTCCCAATGATTTCGTCCACGCGTCAGTACTAACTTGAGTGATCGATTAGGGTTTGACTATTGATCATACCCTAAGTCATTTGTGAGTTTCACGTGGACAAATGATTATATATGCATGATAATTGATGATGGCCAGGCTTTGTACAAGAGTCTTTATGCACTCCATATCTCCTAAAGTATGTAGTATAGCTTGACACTCAACTTGCTGGCAACTCCACATGTCGATTGGGTTGAAATGATCCTAAACTAATTAATCTACATGTTAATGTAGATAAATAATAGAGGTTGACCAATAAGATGTTATTCGGTCTATGAAGTTATTTATTAGTGAACTATATAGATCTAGAGGGTCACACACTTAAGGTCTATGGACATTAGTGGATATGGTCACAAGTATAAGGGTTTTTGTGAGAAGTTCACATACCCAATGTCTAAAAATAGGTAGGAAATAACCCTAGCTCAAGGTGCCCATGCACGCCTTATGAGAATTCTCTCATTTTCTTCTCTTTCTCTCTTGGTGAAGAGCATTGAAGAAGAGATTCAACTGTTTGTCGATTGTGTAAATATTGTTAGAGGATGGACATTTGGACAACTTTGAGAACTCCTTCAAGTGAACCTTGTAAGTATTCATTCTAATCTATATTAGATAAAAATATTTTTGCTTCTTGGTGCGTCATTTTATTGAATGTTTGATTCAATATATTCCTCTATGTTCAATATTTTGATCAGAATTTTGAAAGGCTTATAGATTAGGGTTTGAAAATTGTGCATACCCTAAGTTATTCATGAATCTCATGTAGATGAAGGTTTCTATGTACACACTAATCGATGACAAAAATATCCTATATAGAGTTCTTATACACTCATCTCCTAAAGCTCGTGGTGTAGCCTAGGACCCAATGGGCTAGCAACTCAACCTATCAATTGGGTTAAATATATCATTGATTAATTAATCTATATATTTATATAGGTAATTTGAAAGGTTGATCAATGTGTAATTGGGTCTATAGAGTTAATAAATAATGTGATTATAGAACTTGAGGGTCACATAAGGTCAATAGATGTTTTTTTATATAGACATAATTCTAAGGGTTTTAGAGAGGAGATCTAATCTTCCAACAATAGTGTGGATATTACTAGAGGTTTGGCACTTGAACAATTTCAAGAATTCTTTCCATAAACGTTCCAAATGTGGATTTTAATTTGTACTTGATGTTAGGATCATCGATTCTTGGCTCCTTTATCTTTTTAATTTTTGATTCAATGGCTTCCATGGGCATTCCATGTTTGTCAAAATTTTTGAGGATTTATCGATCCTAAGATCCTGACACCTACTCCCTTTTCTCTTCTTAACAAGGATACACAATGTCTCTTTTTATGGGGAGGCTGATCAAGGCTCATGTTTGACTACGTCTTCCCACTTCCCCCATTCTCTCACAAATCCCATTTCTCCACTATGCTACTCCCTCCTTTCATAAAAATTCATAGAATATCTCATTTTCTCTTTAGGATTTCCTTTAGAAAATTTATATTCACCTTTACACTTGATGTAACTATCATTTACAAATTTTAATATTTCTTTGATTTAATTCATGTTTCACTGAGTGCACATTGATTTTTACCTCCCACACATCACAATGATCAAAATCTCGTATAACACAACCCTTGTGAGAGTGTTTGAGAAGCTTAGAAAATATTTGAAGACCTTATGGGCTTTGAATTCTTTTCAATGAATTTCATATGCTTGAGCAGTTTTATTTTTCTAAAGACACTCATTTGGGCCTGTATATTCTTGATTCAAACCAATAGGCTATGAACATGATGAGTTTTGGACGTAGAAAATGAGTGTGTTGGATGAATAGATTTGGCAATCAAGTTACTTACGAGATGATAATATTACTCATAATGAGAGAGATCCATAAGGGTAAACAAGGAAAATATCTATTTGGACCATTCAATCACACTCCCCCTTAAGTATGAGCATAGATATCTACCATTTCTAGCTTGCTAAAAATATTTTGGCAAGATATCCTTATCAAAATATTGATAAATATGCATAAAGCTCCTTTATTTTCAAGGTATGAAGTCCTATGATGAGTCTTAAGGAATGTATAGTGGGTTTTCTGCCAATCCACCTTGATGTGCTTCGTTCACTACTGAAATGGTAGATTGCAAGATGGCCACATGGTTATTGTGGTGCATATATAAATTTTACTCATTTACAGGAAATAAATATCCAAATGATTTTCCATTTTGTATTCAACATCACACAATATACTAATTTGACATTTAATCAAGATACTACGTGGATCTTGCTTGATGTCACGTGACAACGTTCCATTTTTAGTTTGTTGAGGTAAAGTGTATTTGATGAATTTCATGAGTACAAATGTGATTTGAATTGATAGGTTTTTCATGAGAGATATAGTTTCTTAAGCGATTTAAGGTCAAATTTTTAAAGACCATGAAGATTGAAATTTGAAAATATCACTGATAAGTTTGAGGTAAAAGAGATGAATGAGGTTTCATACATTCAAAAAATTTCAAATTATAACCATTATCCATGTTATTCATTCACTTATTCATAGTATTATGCAATGGTATTCTATTTCTTATTATATGTATCTATGGACATTTCTAGTTATATGGTGTGTTATTAATATCTATATCAATATTCATAATCTCTTACAATGTCATCTCTTTCTTTCTCTCTCTATACTCTCTCTCACTCTCTCTCTTTCTATATATATAAATATATAGACAGCCACAAGCAACTATATATGCATGAGATGCACCATTTTCTCACTTATTAAATAAGTAATGGTTGATCCACAAAGATCATAGGTAGTGAGATTAGAGAGTTTATGGAGGGAGAAGAGACACCTGTATTTATGTTTAGTAGATATTATTTTTTGGTGCAATTATGGATGAATGAGAATTGGTTTGAACTCGATGGTTAATTTTAGGTGCATCTATGTTTGTAGAAGGGATTTTTATATGTTTTAATGTTTTCTAGATAGTATTAATACCTTAAGGAATTTTTGCACACAATATTATGACGTGGGAGAAAGTAGGTGAAGAGGAGGAAACTAAAATGGAGTCCATGAAGACACTAATATGTTATAGGTTGAAAACTGATGATGGAGAATTTACCATGTCTCTAGAAACCCCAAATCTCATAGAAACCTCATATTCTTCCAATCCTAGGTAAAGTGATACTCGATTCTTTATGGATCTTTAAACATACTTGATTTCTCTTCACTATGATCTTTGAACGTGATTATGCACAAAATAGCTAGCTACTCCGAGAGAGAGAGAGAGAGAGAGAGAGAGAGAGAGAGAGAGAGAGAGAGAGAGAGAGAGAGAGAGAGAGAGAGAAGAGAGCACCTTCAAACTTGTGGGGGGGGGGAGTTTTTATTCCACTTGAAGAAGCAGTCCTCCATTGGTGGCTTGAATGGAAGAGAGGCTCCATGATAGATGGTTAAATTTGATGCAGCCTCTTTCGTAAAACTGAAAGGTAAGGTGGTGCCACTTTTAGGGAGATATCCTTTACTTTCCTTTATGATGGGGCCCTAGGATGGGCGATTAAGATTTTTTCATCCTATACCTCTAATGGCCCATGTGGGTTGGGTCGAAAGTGTTGGAGGATACCCTTTTGGGATTGCTGGGGAGGGGCCTTCCACCTACAACAAGGCATATTTAACCCTCTTCTTCTGCTCTATTCAACTCCAAAATCTCTTACGAATTCACCTAGACCCTTGCATGCAGAGCGTCCCCTAGAAAATATGGGAGTTTCACCCCCTGACTTTAAGGAATTCATGTGACATTAGTCTCAAAATACCATCAAACATAGAAAACTAATATATATTAGAACTTAAATGATAAAATCATATTTATTTTCTATTCTTTTATTGAGAGATTTATATTTTTAGTGTTTAACTACTAATTATCAATGATAACATGCAACTTATATCCAATATTTCATGATTATTTGTGCACTTTTAAGCATAATTCATATCATTCCTATGTTTGTTATCATACTTTAAGTGCGCATTCATCATTCTACACAATTTATATAATAAATCTCAAAATGTGTAATTTTAAGGGATACTCATGCATGAATCAAAGTTGAATTTTTAAATACATTATCCCCATTAATATTTGAGGTTTTAATTGAGTTTTAAATATAAATGATAAGAGAAAAATATTTTTATGCACACTCATCTATTTTTGTAGTTTTATTTGTCAAAGAAGATGAGTGTATTTTTGAGTTAAAAATTTATTCTTTTATTAATTCTTAAATAAAATACATATAATGATATACTATTTAATATTTTATAGAAAAATTTGGATTGAAGAGGAGTTGTATTTTGAAAGAAATGAACTTTCTAATTTTGAGAGATTTTTTGGGAATTTTTTGAATTTATTTTAATTAAAAATATTTTAAAAATAGGTTTTAAAGTGCATGTTGATGTGGTAGTTGACATAGTGCACATGCTTGTGTGTTGTCATGCGGCAGCATGTGCGCGTACCTTGTGGTGCATGTGTGGCGCACACGTGGCACATGATTAATGTGTGCCATTTGCGCTAAGTACCCTTAAATAGAGCACTTTATGTAAGTAGCCCACTAGCCATTTTATACTTGTCATGTCCCCTTTATTTTGTCAATGTGGGACTGTGTGCACTTTAATTTTATCACAGGTGATGTGGCACAATCGTGAGTGTGCGATCTCATGATTTAATTGTAACCCTCCATGTTCACTTAAATGGAGTGGTAGATGGTCATCTCTCATTGGACAATAATTTAACTTACCTCTTGCGATAAATCCTAGCCATTCATCGTGAGCGGCTAAGATTCAATGTGCTGATGGATTTCAGAGGACGCGTGGAAACATAGTGGATGTTCGACAAACATCAAATGACGAGCATTTCACAACGTTTAAAATTCACACAGAAACATGGGATCATCACAATGCTCCATCGTGAATCTGACGGGTACAACATAAGAATAATGAGTACACTTCCTAGATTAATCTCGACCATTGATTGAAATTGAATTGACGATCGAATTACCACACCCAAATTTCTTCTATTTGTACCCTCTCACTTTGACGGAAATTATATTCTTGGATGTTTCAATCAATCTAACCTCTTGAACATCCCAATCCTTGAATCTCTTGTTTCAATCCTCTTCTAGACTCAATTCTCTATTCGCGTAGTTCTTGAAATAAAGATTTTGTTTAAGGAATAGAAATAATTCATTGCTTGAACTCCGAAGATCCATTTTTCAAAATGCGGAATAAAAAGCCTTTATCCGACGATTAATTAAAACATTTTGAGCTCAATTTTAGGTTATATTATGTTTTCCTCCTAATCCTTCATCCTATAAAATTAGATTTCAATTTTCTGCGCTCTAAGGTCAATAAACTTTCAAAATTTTGATCAAAATATTGAATGCAACAGTATACATTGAATTGGATTTTTAAAACATTGAGGCACCAAGAATAGATGATCCTATCATCTAGTATGTATGAGAAACCATACTTGAAAGGTTTCCTTGAGGGAGTTCTTGAAGCTCCTCAAGTGTCTAGCCTCTTGCGGTATCCACACAATCTCTGGATGGTTGGATCTCCTCTGCAACAAGAGAGAAAGAGAAAGAAAGAAGAGAATTCCCTCAAGGCTTTCATGGGTACCTTGAGTTGGACTTCAATGCATGTATGATGCTTGCATAGGCACATGTGGCACTTATTCAATACTTAACATGGAATGGTGTTTCAAAAGAATGATTAGTGCTTAATGGTGCCCAAAGGGCGCATCCATAGGCTAAAATCATTTCCATATTTATATGCATACAAATCTAGTATTTTATACATGTGGGCTGATGTTCATAAGTTTCTATCTCATAGGTAACATAGTGGACTATCAAGTGTTGGATTTGGCATTTAAATGTGGGGTCGTGGGGTTAAATGTGGTGCATAGGCCATGGGCTACAACCCATGTTTTTATGACATGCAGAAAAATATCAATGCTTAAATCAAAATTAGGTGATGTGTGACGTGGTTGCATGTGGGATCTCTAATCAAGATCCGACAGGCACAATCAAAGGCAATGGTTATTCTTATGAAAACGAGGACCATGTGATGCATGTTACAATCTTAGTCATCTATCACCCTAAAAATCGTACCCTAGAAGCTATAAACACTCTTGACAATGTCTAAAGACTTTTTTGGTTTTTTTAATGGGACACGTGACACAATCATAGTCCAGATCAGATAGCAAGCACTTCAAAAAGACCCATTTAACATTTTTTAAAATCCTAAAACCATAAAAATAGGGTTATCCTTATTGTTTCTCATTTTGTTCTTGGATTTTTAAGGCCTTTTTCTTGTCAAAACTCATTCCTCTTTCCCAATTGATGATTTTTTGCATCCGTTCCATGTTTTATCATGTATTTATGCATCATTGTCATCAATTGGCCTTGAAATGTGTTGGAATCTTCCTGCTTAAAGAACAACAACCACAATCAAATAATTGTAATCTACAACTTTGATGTGGAGACATAAGATGTTTTCATGATGCCTATGAGAGTTAGTAGGAGTCTTCTCTATGAGTTAATGGTTTATTTTTAGGTTAAATAAAGGAATATAAGTTGGATTTTTGTAAGCTCTTGATGATTTTTTGTGAGTCGCTCTCTTGTGATGGCAATGACTTCTTTATTTTGTATCTTCCTCATTTCAACTCTTATGGACTCCCATTTTAGTGTATTAATTCCTCTTTTTCTAAATCCTCCACTAACTTTATTTTCTCACCTATTTTGTCATCTAATTAGACTAAATTTGAATGAGTTTTGGGTCTATCATTGTCATCAACCCAATTCCTAGTGGATTTGACTTGTATTCTTGAGTATATTTGATTTTGATTATAATTAGAGTAGTTTTAGTTATTTATGATGCATAATGTGTGCTGTAATATATGTTTCAATGACTGTGAGTTTCATGCTCGTCAGACACCTACTTTATAATTTATAAAACTTCAATGAGCATGCATGCATTATGCAATCATGAATGTACAGTTTTCATTGGAAAAATCATTGGATTGTCCATGAACCTTTTTAAGACTTATTTTTTGGTGCATCTAAACATGAATCATACCATTTATTTTCCTTCAAATTTTTTTATGGTTGAACTTGACCTTGGTTCAACCATATATTTCTTTTTTTTTTGAATTTTTTATTGTTAAAGTTAAACATTATCACTGTTGATTGCAAATTCAATTCTGAACCAGGCCAATCATTTAATTAGTTTACCTTGATGGTTTGAGAAACACTCAATCAATCATAGTATCAAAAATTTCAAACATAAAATTTAATAACATACTTACACGAGTTCATCAAAGTGTACACCTAAAAACCAGTTTCATCAAAACACACCATATGAGACTAATAGATTGCGGTGAATATATAATACACCTTCAAAAAAATTACATAGCTTCAAAAAATTACAAAGTGTTCTTCAGCAAGGAGTTGATTCCTAGTTCAGGCCTACTATTTTCTTCAAGCTTTGATTTCTCATGAAGCCCAAAGCAAAAGCAAGAGAACACGAAGGGAAAAAGAGCTCTCAAAATCCAAGGAATATTCGGTCAACAAGATCCTGAGCACAAGGCCCCAGCTCAGGAGGCTTAACAGAAGAAGCCGATTTTAGGAGGCATATTGGCCTCGTCGCTGTCGCGACAAGGGGAGTGAATGTGCCGGCCTTCATATGTCGTGATCACCATCCGTGGGTCATCTGCAAAGCCGCTCCACCCGCTTCTTCACCCGGCACTTCTCCTGCGTGCAGCGGTAGTAGCTCCTGTAACTATTTGTTAGACTGAGAGAAAGAACGGAAGATAGATGATGATGATTAAGATGCTGATGATACCTCGGATGCTGGGTGTTCTTGACGACCTTCTGGCCATACTTTCTCCATTTGTAGCCATCGTCGAGGACATCGATCTCACTCATGGTCTTGAAGCGGAATCTGGGCTCTCGCTGTTTTCGCTTAACTTTTCCCTTATTCATGTCAAGATTCAAAACCGAGAGATTAACTCGGTCTGTGTTGCTATTTCCATTTGTCTCCCAACCCGGCGCTGCTCCAGTTGGCGTTCCACTGCATGAATCTTGGCTCTGCGTCCATGGCCTGAAATCGTTCATATAGACTGCTTCTCAAGTTGTAAATAATAGTAATAAAAATAATACCTGTCTATCGATCAATCAACTCATCTGTCTATGTATCTCTATATATATATATATGTATGTATTTATATGTATGTCTCTATCTATCGGTCTACCTATCAATCCATAAATGTGTGCATCCATCCAACAATCGATCTATCTATATATCTATCAATAGATTGATCTATCTACGTATCTATATAAATATATGTGCATCTATCTCTCTATCTATCAATCTATATAGTTATATTTGCCTATCTGTCTACTTATATGCGTATCTATCTATCTATCTATCTATCTATCTATCTATCTATCTATCTATCTATCTATCTATCTATCTATCTATCTATCCATCTATCTATCTATCTATATATCTATCTATCTATGTATCTATATATATATGTATGTATTTATATGCATGTCTCTATCTATCGGTCTACCTATCTATCCATAAATGTGTGCATCCATCCAACAACCGATCTATCTATATATCTATCAATAGATTGATCTATCTACGTATCTATCTACATATTTGTGCATCTATCTCTCTATCTATCAATCTATATAGTTATATTTGCCTATCTGTCTACTTATATGCATATCTATCTATCAATCTATCTATCTATCTATCAATCTATATAGTTATATTTGCCTATCTGTCTACTTATATGCATATCTATCTATCTATCTATCTATCTATCTATCTATCTATCTATCTATCTATCTATCTATCTATCTATCTATCAATCTATCAATCTATCTATCTATCTATCTATCTATATATCTATCTATCTATCTATCTATCTATCTGTCTATCTATCTATCGATTGATCTACCTATATATCTATATATTTGTGTGTCTATCTGCCTATCCATCTATCTACAAATGTATCAATGTATCTATCTATCTATCTACATAACTATCGACATAAATGTGTATCTATCTAACTATCTGTCTGTCCATTTATCCATCTACCCGCCTATCTATCCATCTATTTATCTATATATATTTATATATGTGTATCTGTCTATCTATTTATTTATGTATATGTGTCTATATATCTCTCTCTGTATATCCATATATTTATCTATCTAACTTTCTACCTCTGTCGATCTATTTATCAGTCTATCAATCGATCTACAAAGGTATCTACCAATCTATGTATAAATGCGTATCTTTATGCATGTGTATCTATCGAACTATCTACGTATCTATTTATATGACTGTCAGGGCTCACATACCAGAAGGCAGGAGGCGATCGCTGCGTCGCCAAGACCCCCAATTCTGAAAAACAAACGCCATCGTTCCCTTCATTATGACTCAGAGCAAGAAGATGATTCCTCACACTTCTATCCAAAGAAGTCGCAAATGAACCTTGAGGAGCTCTATTGGCTTTCTGATATTCATAGGAGAAGCCCATAGCCGGGTTTACCAACGTTAAGTCTATCGAATGGGAGGATTCTCTTACGCCATCTTCGTCTTTCGGTGAGCTTTCAGAGAGAAGAGCCGGAAAAAACATATCCCACTTGAGACAGAAAGAGAGAGAGAGGGAGAGAGAAGGAGAGGGAGAGGGGGAGAGCGAGATTGTTTCTCGGCATCTTGAAAGGGGAACTGTATATACCGTCATGATAGCCCAACAGTTCTGAGTGTACACGCTGTGCTGATAGCTGAGAAAAAGACGGGAGAACTATAATTTTCGCAGTTCCACTACCTCT
Source organism: Lemna minuta (assembly GCA_024174645.1). Classification (NCBI taxonomy): domain Eukaryota; kingdom Viridiplantae; phylum Streptophyta; class Magnoliopsida; order Alismatales; family Araceae; genus Lemna; species Lemna minuta. The sequence continues at coordinate 19,229,509 of CM044105.1, forward strand.
GACAGATTCTTGCTCACCACTGGCTATGTACCGCATCCAAAAACATCTCTTCGCATTCTCTCTGTCAGCAAAATGGGACTTGGAGTCGAATGCAAAATAGCAATATCAGAAAGAACGAGTACAGCTTGCAATATCGGAGTTTGTTGACGTTGACTTCTGGTCACCTTTCTCTGTCCAAGCAAGGAAGGTGAAAATACCAACACAGACAGAGAGAGAGAGAGAGAGAGAGAGAGAGAGGACGGTGCGCCTGCAGATGGGAGAGGACTGGACAGGGGGGAAGAATGAGGTGAACAAAGCGTCAGAGCATGAGCGGGAGAAAGAAGAAATGGGCCCGGATGCTCTCAGTTTTGCCAAATTACCTAGGAAGAATTTCCTTCCCTATTTATTTATTCGGACGGATTTTCCTCCGGTCTCTCTGCTATCGATCTCATTCTATCGTTATCTTCTTTGTGCCAATATTATCGTTGCGACAAGTTGAAAACTATTGCATTGCGTTCCGTGCCTTTGAAACGTCGCTCACATGGAAGCTGAGACAAATGCCGTGTCAGCGGTGTCAACGAGCTCGATTGAGCAACTTGAAGCCCAGGAGAGAGAGGGAGAGAGAGAGACAGAGGGAGAGAGAGAGAGAGGGACAGAGAGAGAGGGAGAGAGAGAGAGAGGGACAGAGAGGGAGAGGGACAGAGAGAGAGGGAGAGAGAGAGAGAGAAAGAGAGGGAGGGAGAGAGAGAGAGAGGGAGAGAGAGAGAGAGACAGAGACAGAGGCAGAGACTGCATGATTCTTCCTTGTCGTCATTTGAAGCGGCCATCCGTCCCTACTGACTTTACAGAACTATGCGCGATTTGTTCTTCCCGCTCTTCTTCTCCATTTTCTTGAGCTTTTCTGAGGTCAATCCTAGAGGTGAATCCACTTTTCATGGAAACGAAACGATATATGCTTCTTGTCTGCAGCAATATGAACAGCTTTTTGAGATCAAGACCCCTCTCAACTCTCAAGAAAAATTGGATAGAACGGAATCTTTTCTGCTCAACTTTCCTAGCTCAGACTCTAAATAGCATGAAAGAAACTTCAGGTTTGACATAATAGAACATCAATTCAAAAGATGCTTCAAATTACATGATAAAATAATGAAAGGGCAAAAAAGACTCCAAACAGTGAAAACTGGTAGAGAGGAAAATCATCTCGTTACAGGCCTTTGATATGCATAGGAGGCCCTCGATGAGCGTTGAAGACGTCCCCTGGAGAAGTCAAAATGGTTCTCTACCGAGGGAAAATGTCCTGCCCATTAATGGGCCATTTCTCTAGCCAAAGAATCTCATTTTCCTCCTCTTATGAGTATTATTTTCACATCATGTAGGATGGGCCAAAGCCAATGCAATTCATATATTACATGTCCCAATCTCTGCTTAGAAAACTCAATATTTAGCATTATATTTACAAAAAAGCTTTGAGGGAGCTCATTACGATTTTGACAAACGAGCATTAGCACACAGCATCGTGGGGTTTAATCCCCCACGGAAAAAAAAGGAGCCCTTCCTAGCTATGTAAATGGAGGGTATTTACATCCTTGCAAACAGCTATAACTATGTAGTTTCCATTGTGTGGGAAATTCCACATAAGTCATTTTCCCTTGTTGAAATATTCTCTGAACTCCTATCTACTAGTGATTGAACAAAGGACTATTAATTGAGCCTCCTATTTCTCAACATTAATATATCACAATTGTTCACTATATGTAAGAAAATTTATTAAGTCATTTTAAAATTTTCTATATTTATTTCATTTAAAAAATTTATATATTCATAATTGTCTTAATTTCATTTAAAGCATAATAACATGTGTGAATAGTAAATCTAGACGATAATTGGTGATTAAGAAGAGATTACAAGCCTATGGTTAGAAACAAAAATTAATAATGAGATTTCAGATATTTTAAAAACAGATTTGAGAAAAAAATTGGAACTGAGATTTCAGATCCGTGAAAACAGATTAAAGAAAATTAGAAATTGAGATTTCAGATGTTTGAAAATAGATTTGTGAAAAATTGAAAGCAGGAAGATGATCTAAACTGATTCAGATAACAACTTCACAATCGGAAATGAACTAGATCCAAATGAAGAAAAGAGAAGGAAGGAATTTTCAAACTGGACACGTTGACAAAGGAGTGTGTCTGGAGATTGATTCTAGGGAGAGAGCATTCAGAATGTCAAGGCCTTGAGGAACTTCAGCAGATTGATAGAGAGAGAGTGCTTGAACCACAAAGAGAGAGAGATCTAATGATTGTTTCTGCTAAGTGAGAGATCATGGTTGGGAGAGATCATTGCAAAGACAGAATGAGAGCTTGCTGGAGATATTCGGAGAGAGAGCTTGGGAGTCTCTTTTTCTAAAACAACAAGAGTACTAGGGGTAAGGGTTTTATTTTCCCATTTTTTGGTTAGATTTTGGAAATAAATGTCACATAAAAATGGAAATAAAAAGAAACTAAAAATATTAAATGGTAATTAAATTTCAAAATATAGATTCCAAATTTATTAAAAATTCTAATATGTAATGATCAATTAATTACTGATATGTAAAAATATAAAACATTCAAAGAGCTTATTCTTAGAATTGTTCAAGTCAAATGCCTATGTAGGTCAACTCTCAATTTGTCAGTGCTTGAAAAGGTTTTGACCAAAATATCATCAATATCCTCAAATTTATTGGATTTAATATTTAGAAGACATCAATATATCATTTGTTTAAATTACATGTTTATATAAAAAAATCAATCTAGACATCAAACTCACTTGTTTATATGAAAAAATGCCCCTTGAGAAGCGTACATTCTCTCACAATATCTCTCAAGCTGGCCATTAGTATAGACACAACAAGGATAGATATTGGGACCTGTTTGGAGAAAGAGTTCATTGAACTGATCCATATGAATTCCTTAATGGTATTATACTTGACTGTCATTAAGATTGATTCATGTCATGGTTGTGTGTGTATCTTTTGACTTGAGACACCAAAGAGATCTTGTAGATGAATGATTGTGCTTAAACTATGACTTATAAACTCCTAGCCACAAGATCTCTAAAATTTCATAAATTTTAAAGAATATAAAGTTCTTGAAGGTGAGTGTATGGTTAGGGTGGGATTATCCACCTTTAGTATTAAAAGAGATTGACCTAAGGAATGGGATGTTGTTAAATCATTCACCAACGTAAAAAAGAAATCAAAGAAGGTATTCTCAATGATTCCTCCATGCATTAGTACTAACTTCAGTGAATGATTTTTATTTCATAGTTAACCATAACCTAAGTCATTCATGAATCATGCACAAATGAAGGATTATACGTACATTGTAATTGATAACAACAATGTTCCATATGTGAGTTCTTATGCACACCATATCTCCTAGAGCACATGGTGTAGCTTGGCACCCAATGGCCTTGCAACTCAACCTGTCAATTAGTTAAATTGATCTTTGATAATATAATCTATATGATCATATAGATAATTAAGAAAGTTGACCAATATGTTTTAGTGGGTCTATAGAGTTATTAACTACCAGGATACATGGACATAAAGGGCCACACAGGTAAGGTCTATAGAGGTTGGTAGATATAGACATACTTAATCAAAGACTTCGAGGGTTTTTTTTGCTTCACCTAGATCTTAATGGAGTTAAACAAATCCTGCATGCTTGGTTTATGAAGGTCACTCGCCTACTCACCTCTTATGTCATCATTCCCTACACTATAGATCCTATAATGTTTATTAATGACTCTGTTAATGTTGATGAAATTTTGCTGATAGACATTGATGATGGGAATATCTCTTCCATGAAAGTTTATATTCATTAGCACTTTGTGAATGAGAGTTGAAAACATCAGGCCATTTCCTTGGGATAGAAGTTGCTTATCAATGAAGTAAGCTTGCTTTCTCTTAAAGTAGGTTTGTTCTGGATCTCATTTAAGATACAAGCTAGATTCTTCATTGATGGAGTATTGACCCAAGTTATGGGAAATTTATTCATCAATATTGGAGATGCCAATTGATATCAAAATTTGATAAAGAAGTTGATCTATCAAATAGCCACTCACACAAATATCATTTGTGTTTTTGGTGTTCTTAGGAAGTTGATGCAAGAACCTCACAAGGTGGATCAAGAGGGTGCCTTAGATTTACTTTCTTACAGCAAGTGAGTTGCAAGAAAAGAACTCATCTACAAGTGACATGGTCATCTTTGAGTTGAGGCTTATTTTAACACTAGAAAAAGAGATAAGAAATCAACCATGGGAAATTCCACGTATTCTAATGGCAACATAGTCATGTGACACTCTTAGAAACAAAAGGTTTTTTTCCCCATTTTAGTGCAAAAAGTAAGTATCATTATGTAGCTAAGACAGCTTGTGAGATGGTGTGACTGTGATCTCTTTTACACGACTTGGGTGTTGCACCATAGACGCATGTGCATACGTATTGTGAAAACCACACATCTATCTTCATTACAAGGAATCCTACCTTCCATGAACCTGTAAAAAACAAGAAGATTGATTATGACAACATTCATGACAAGCTGGAGCTTATCTATAAAAAATTTCCAACTTAGTGCCAAAGAAGTCATATGATATACTATTGAAGGTCTCGGTGAAGATGTTCTCTATTTGGTTAGATGATGACACATGGAATAGATGGAGATGGATTGAGATATCCTCAATTTGATCTGAATTGTGGATATCTTGATCCATCTCCATCTTGGTCAATATGGGTATTTACCTATATTTTCCCCCTTGTCGTCTTTCTACTTTTTTGTCTATTCCTGCTATCTCTTCTTTCTTTGTCGTCTATTCCCCATTGTCCCCCTATCTCTTCTTTCTTTCACTATTTTTCCCCCTTTTCTATTTCTCATGTTTCTTTTCCACCCTCTCACTAGACCTTCTTTTTCCACTTTCGAGCTATTCACCTCTCTCTTCTGTCTCTCTCTCTCTCCCTTATTGATTTTTCTCCTTTTTCCCCTTCCTCTCACTCATTGATTTTCCTCTCTTTTCCTTGCTACCTTCCTCTCCGCTAGAATCACTGATCATGTAATCTTGAAATCCTTGAGCAAGATTGCGAAAGTTGGGGATCATATTGAGCTCAATCTAGGTTGTGTTGACGATCCGATGGGGATTGATCATACTTAGATATGTGGCATGATATGGTCACTCAAACCCAAATGTGATAGATCATGTTGCACATGACCTTATATCTCACCCTTTTTCCTCTCTCCACCCTTGATGGAGAGAGAACAAAGAACTATACGAGGATGTATTGGCGAGATCCAATGGTGAACTGTTGACCAAAAGAAAAACCGCTTGGAAGTCCGAGGACCTTTAGTTCCGTACCCTACCCTGGACCAGCAGCCTTTGCGCCAAGGGACAAGGGCAAAGTGTAACGCAAAGTGTTAGAAGGTAACGTGAAGTGTTACCTGATTACAAAGTAAACTTAAATCATTTCACGCGTGTAAACTTCAGGTTATCCGAAGGTTCTGAAAGATCAAAAGAAATAAAGAAATAAAGCTACCTTATTGTTCTCTTTTTCTACGAGACGACATACCTATTTTATGTGAGAGCCGTATACGAGTACTACCGTTTTGTAGTACAGTATACCGAAGGTTAATAGAATACCGTATGATGTGGCCAAATGTAGTTTATGCTGCCCCCAAAAGTAAGATCAAATGACAAAAAATGGTCAAGTCATCTCCTTTCCATTCTTTCTTATGTTGTTTACATCTCAAGGGAGCCCTAAAAGTATTCCTAAACACTTATAGTGATTTTTCCACCTATTTGTGTCAATAAATGCATCAAGTTCATGAACTTTATTGAGGTATTCCTCAAAATCAAGGCTTTTTTTAGTGAGATGGTGCAAGAGGAGTCTCAATTTGGCACAAATTGGGTCATCCATTGGTGAATAGAGGTGAGTAAGGGGTAAAATTGCTGAAATAAGACATCGATTGGATTTTATTTTATCACTTATATTATAATCATTTTTCTCTCTCTCTAATTTCTCTCTACAATTTACTTTTGATTCTCACACTAGGTGTGTGATCATGGGCTTGGTGAATGATAAATCTAAGATATAAGTCACCTCCATGCATCATTTATCATGTTTATGTTTTGATAAAGACTATAATAATGATAATATCTATTTCTATATAGCAGAATGCAGTGAATATATATTTGTCCTCTCATGCGTCATTTCTTACATTTTGATTATATTATGAGAGTAATCCCATTTGCATCTTCGAATTCAAATAGTTGAATTCTCACATTTTTATGAGTTATGCAGATGCAAGGACTTACGTAGAGTTTAATGGGAGTATGGATGCAAACTATTTAGAAGGAGAAGAATATAATCGGTACTTCACCTTTTTAGGAGGTTGGTCAACCTTTTTCCACCT
>CM044105.1:19236433-19343326 GCA_024174645.1 Lemna minuta
GGTTTTGATATCGATACCCGATACTGTCATCCACTACCGGTAGAAAATTACACGGATATCGGATATCGATATCGGATGTCGGATATTGATATCCGATATACTAAGAAAGAATATGCGGTAAAGGTAGAGAAAATGATGGGAGAGAGAGAGAGAGAGAGAGAGAGAGAGAGAGAGAGAGAGAGAGAGAGAGAGAGAGAGAGAGAGAGAGAGAAGATGAAGTCGACGGGAGATCGTTTCTTGCGTTTCCTTTGTGGCGGTGAGGAGAAGAGGAAGCGCGGAGGCATTATCTAGTGTCTTAGAGAAATAAGGTAAGAGCTCAGACGATAACGATAAAGGTGCAGAAAGATTATCCATTACGGCAAATTGCATGTTCTCAGATGGCTTCCAGTGGCGTTTCCTCTAGTTGATGAACCAGTTATTAATTTGCTTTTGGTTTAATCCTTTCATCTCCGCCAGCGCAATCTTATCCGCCTCCTAAACCATAGTTAGTCCTGTCAGCAACAGAATAAGCTAGGGTTGCAGAGAGAGAGGGAGAGAGGACGCTACCGTTGGGTAGGGCCATTTGTAGTGAAGCGTTCACCAGTCCAATAGAGTTTGCCTCGCTTCCTTTGGCAGTTTGCCCTTCTTCTTCGAGAATTCCTCCTTCAGACCGCTAAGATAGCCGCCGTACTTGCGAAGAAGCTCGCTCTTCAGATCTCTTTCTTCGCTCCTCGCCTGAAATTCCTAGGCTTCAATATCTCCGAAGAAATCGTCATCTGATGAGCCTGCACCCTCATCTGCAGGCAAGAAATAACGTTCAACACAGGTTATAGTTCTATAATGGCGCTCAAGGAAATTCACTGAACTCGAAAGATTCGTACCATAGATAGTACGGAAGGGGGGAGGAAATCAGAAGGAGGAGTGCGTAACGGAGAGGGAGATGACAACGGTTTCGTGAAGTGCATGCATGATGAGCAGCGAGGAAAACAGAAGAGAAGAATGAATGAAAGGTTCACACTTCGAGATAAAACAAAGGAGTTCGATAGAAGAAAAATGCAAAAAGGAAGCTAGCAAGAAGCTTCACCCTTCTAGAAGGAAGAGTGAATAAGAGGATAGTTGTGGCGGATGAATCAACACATAAAAATCCACCGAGACATTGAATAAGAGACTTATTCTAATAGAGAAGACTGGAGCAATTGAGAGAAGCAACGCGCAGAAATGGGAGGGACAGTCCGCAAGAAGCTACTCCTTCTCGTAGAAGAAAAAGGAAAACTGGAATCGTTGGAATCATGGATATCTTTTCTGAGAATTGCCAGAGGGGGAGGAGAGAATGTGAGAGACAGAAATTTGGATTCCCCTTCTCCCGATACCGTCATCTAGTACCGTCATCCGGTACCGGAACGGTACTATCGTCATCCAGTATCGCACCAAAGCTCCACAGTAATCTGATAATCGTCATCCAGAACTGGATGACGGTATCGGGTACTGGGTGTCGATAAGAGGATGACGGTATCGGGAGATACCGGTACCGGATGACGGTAGTCAAACCCTATTTACGTGGCAATTGATGCAGCGAATTGCTTGCTAGTCGCCACATGGCGATGTATGCACAGGCCACGTGGCGCACGAGTGTGCATATATATATGTGCATTTAATAATGGGTTAATCATCCTTTTAAGGATCTAAGCTAACCCATTTTTGCGTTCTACTATTTATACATGCTTTTTGCCTCAATTTTTTTTCCATGTGGGACTATGTTTCTAGTTTCTTTTACGCAAGTGATGTGGCACGCTTAGAAGCATCTACTTGACGCAAAAGGAAATGATTTAATCTTAACACTCGATTTTCACTTACTTGAAGGGGTATGCGGCAAACTCTGATTGGATGAAGATTCATGTTTTGAAAAAAATTTAGTCTTAGCCATTCATTTGAGGAGTTATAACAATTGATATTAAATGAGCTCGATGGACTTCCGTGGATGTGTGACGTCATTTCAAACATTCAATAGAGATTGAACGATAATTATTACGCTGTGATTACTCTTCACGCGATAACATGCCATAATCTAGATGCTCCATCAAGGATCCAATGGCCATGACTTAATGATGATGATCTGTCTCCTAAGAATTAATCACGACCGTTAATCAAAGATGCAGAGATGATCGAACGACCATGCCCAATTTCAACTCTATTTATACTCTCTCTCTTTAACAAAAAATATATTCTTGAATGTTTTGAGTAATCAAATTATTTCGACATCTCAATTCTTAAATATCTTTATTTCTTCTTCTTCTAGACTCATTTCTGCATCCAGGGAGTGCTTGAAATCAAGATTTTGTTAAAAAAAAGAGATTTCACCTCTTGAACGTTTAATAATCATTTTCGGAAACATGAAATGAAAAGCCTTTGATCTGGTGATCAATTAGATCATTTCGAGCACAATTTTGGGTTAGATTTCGAGCACAGTTTTTCTCTTAATCTTTTGTCATTTGTCATTTTTATTAGATTTTAATTTCAAAGCTTAGATTAGATTAATTTTTAGAAATTTTATCGAATTCTCTCTCTTCGCGATCTTTTTTCTACCTTGACTTCGCTCCTTGATTTCTCCATGAATACTTATCCAAATCGAGTGATTTTGATTCCGTGGATTTTTCTTGGAGTATTCTTTCCAAATTTAGTAAAATCCCTAATTTCTCACCTCAATTCCTCATCCGAGTTGATCAAATTTGAAGAATACTTAAAAAATTCCCTATTTCTCTGTGGATTCAACCCTTATTCACCATTATACTAATTGATTCTTGATAAAAACTTTAAATTGGTGAGTTTGATAAATTTTTGAGACAATTTGTGTGTTTTCAACGACTGCTCAAAAGCATTCTGTCAGCGCTCTCTCTCACACACACCCAGAGGGAGATAGATTTTATTCTCATAAACTATTGACCAAAATTCTAGAAGTTTGTTTCAAGGTGATTTTAATCATTTTATGTTTTTAAACTAATCTATATCTTATAGAGTATCATGAACAATAACTAAAATTTATCTTTTTAAACTTTTTGAGTTTTGACCAAGGGCTTAAGTGAAATATGCTACCTTTTATATTGATATATATTATGTGGCTTACAGGCCAATCATACTTCAATTATCTCATTTATATTCATTGAAATAAAATTCATTTATTATCATTCTTGTGTGATGTTTTCAATGAAGTGCATGAATATTTGTAATAACTAAGTGAATGATAATGTTTTCCATTATCATAATACATTGATCTCTAGTATTTAAAAAAATATTCTAAACATTCCTATTCACGAGATATTCGAGAAGGACTACAAATTATTTGAAAGTAATATCACTGTTTGATCTGACTCAATATAATGAGTATGACTGATCTTGTGGCCATTGGTTTGGAGACACGAGGATAGATAGTGAGTTCTCTTTGGAGAAAGAGTTTAAAAGGATAAATGGATTTCAAAAACGTAATATATTAGATACAACATGAAGTCTTGAAAGATGATTATGTGGTCAAGATAGGATCGTCCGTAATAAAATCCTTGAGGAGATTGACTCAAGGAATGAGATTTAATAAAATCCTTGGCTTAAATAATAAAAATATTAGAAAAAGAGTTTTTGATGATTTCCTCCATGCATTAGTACTAGCTTGATTGACCAATTAGGGTTTGAGAGCTGACTATATCCTAAGTCATTCATGAGTTTCACTCAAACAAAAGATTATATATTCATGGTAATGGATGACGACAAAGTTCTATACAAGATTTCATATATACTCTATATCTCATAGACTATATAGTATAGCTTAGCTAATTTCTCCATATCTATCTTTTTATCGTATCGATTTAATGAACTATTTCTTCAAAGAAAACCCATTATCTATCCTTGTGTCTCCACACCAATGGCCACAAGATCAGTCATACTCATTATATGAGTCAGATCAAACATTGCTATTCCTTCCGGATAATTCAATGTCCTTCTGGAATATCCGGTGAATAGGAATATTTAGAATATTTGTTTAAAGACTATCAATCAATGTATTATGATCTTATCATAATTCACGTAGTCATTATAAATGTTCATGGACTTTATACAAGAATGATAATAAATAAAATTTTATTTTAATGAACATAAACAAGATATATGGAAGTGTGATTGACTTATAAGCCACATAATAACCATCAATATGTATATATATACCTATACGTACCTATACACATACATACATACACATGTATATAATTTCAATTAATTTATATCATAGAAATGACCAAGTCACCCCCACAGAAACTTATAGGGTTCTCATTGAGGCTTTAAGCGAATAAGTGCAATCTCTCTCTCTCTCTCTCTCTCTCTCTATATATATATATATATATATATATATATATATATATATATATACACACACATACACACATATACAGACAAATATTCATACATATAATTTCAACTGATTTATATAATAGAAATGACCAAATCAACCCCCACTTCATGGAGTTCAAGTTGAGGCTTTGAGCTATTAAGTGATCTTTCTCCCTCCCTCCCTCTCTCTCTCTCTCTCTCTCTATTTAAACACCCACACTCACACACGCATGCATATACATATGTATAATTCCTACTAATTTATACCATAGAAATGGATAAGTGATCTCTCTCTCTCTCTCTCTCTATATATATACATATGATTCCAGCTAATTTATAAATTAGAAATGACCAAATCACCCCCACACACTCTTTATTTATCTATAATTCCAAATAATCTAGATATTAGAAATGACGTAATCACCCCCCACAAACTGCTCTTAGGGTTTAAAATGGGGGAGGCGAGTGTGGTAGAGAGAGAGAGAGAGGCGAGTCAAGTAGAGAGAGAGAGGCGAGTCAGTAGAGAGAGAGAGGGGCAAGGCAGGAGATTATATAAATCTTTTCTTTTTAATTTAAGAAGCAGTTATATTTTAGGAATCGGCTTAAACCCTACTCTCTCTCCCTCCCCCCTCTCTACTTTCTACTCTCTCAGCAGCCGGTATGTCTTCTCTCTCTATCACAAAATCTTTCTTAGTCGAATTCTTGTTCGATATCCATTACGATCGCCTTGTTTTTCCTTCGATTTTATTGATCCGTTCGAAGATGATCGAGCTCGTCGGTTTAATGATAATCATTTTAAGTGCAATTTCAATGCCGGGTTATAGCTCTTCCTCATCTTTAATTCTCATTTTATATCTCCGCGCTCTCGGCTGAAGTCGAGTTTACTATCTGTTAATGGAATCTTTTCTGTTCTCCGTTTCCTTTCTCTCTCTAAAAATAAATTCTCTTGTTCATAAGTCACTCATTTCTCTTCAGAATCTGTAAATTGAAGATCCTACAATCATTGCAAAATATGAAACTAGAAGCATAATAAGTATACAACTTGCAAAAATTTGCGTATGGTGATTCGTTCTGTTTTATGCTATCTTCCAGTTCTTCTTGGAGAATATTAGAAATATTAAAGGAGAGTTGAGATTCTAGAGAGAAAAAGTGATAAAACCCGTGTCATTGAGATTTAGTGATCTTACAGGTCGTTATGGTGGAGCTTCTATTTGAGGATATATTCACTCTGACAAGGATTGATCCTGATGGCAAAAAGTTTGACAAAGGTAGTCCTATTGATTCTCAGTTCTCATCGAGAAGTTTATGTCTTACTCTCTCGATTGATGCTCTTTCAAACGATGAACAGTTCCTTTTTTGCTGAAACAATATTGAAATTCATCCACGATTCCTAGCTGATGAACTCTTTGATGAAACCTAACCATCAAAATTTCAGCTCTTAACTTGTCTGTCGCATTCCTAATGATGTCCAATCTGATTTTAGTTTCATATTATTTTGAAATTTCAACCATCGTTGTTCTTGGTCTCCGAATCTGCGATTAGCACAGTTGAGGGCTATAGTAAGCGGATATCAAGGGTCGTCTATTTTGCTTGTCTATCTTCGTTAATAATCATATAGAACCAAGGTATAAAAAGTCTAACCGATTTCTTCTGAAATAAAATAATCTAAATATATGAATTAAGTGCTATTGATTGGACGTAAGAAAATTAAAAAAATGATTTCGTTATATTGAATACTTTTGAAATGAAATTGCCTTAGTTTGATCTCATATTTACATTATAATTGAAATTTGTCTATCAATTGTTGACAGTATCACGCATTGTTGCTCACAGTGAGCAATTTGATATGGATCTTCAACTTGATGTGAACACTGAAGTGTATCCGATGCATGTTGGAGATAAGTTCACCATGGTTTTGGCCCCAACTCTAAGTCTGGACGGTACACCAGACAGTGGCTATTTCACTCAGGTTTCAAGCCTTTGACTTTCTTCTTTTTTATTTTATTTTACCGTGATTAGATATCTTGTTCGTTTTTACTTAATTTTTTTATTTTCTTATTAAGAGACAATCATTATTCTGATGAGTTTTGCTGAAATTCTTTCAGGGTTCGAGGAAATCTCTTGCTGATAAGTTTGAATACGTGATGCACGGGAAGCTGTACAAGATATCAGAGGAGGGATTCGGACCCAACGTGAAAGTGTATGTTTCCTATGTTCATGAATTGTATCAAAGAATGAGGAAAAAGTGGGAGGAAGTAAGAAAGAGAGAGATATTTGAGATATAAGGAGGGAGTCTGCCAATTGATATGTTTCCACAGTAATTTAAATCCAATTTTGGGATCGGCATCTTCAATTATTGGTTAACTTATTAAATTCTTTCATTTACCCTGATTAATAAACCTACTAAATCATTTTTTGGGTTATTTGATTTATCCATCGACTGATGTTATAAACATTATATCTCTGAAGATATTGCTAGAGTTCATTGTCTTCAAGACCTTAGCTGCCCTAAAAAATTCAATTTTCTTTTAACTTCACATTTTTTTTAATTGATGATTAAAATAAGATGAAATGAAACAGTGTGATGAATATGTTTTTGGCTGATCGGATAATTAAACGGTGATGTGATTCAGGGAGATCTATGCATCGTATGGTGGACTTTTGATGTTGCTCAAGGGAGATCCTTCTAATGCAGTGAACTTTGAGTTGGACCAAAGGTTGTTCCTGTTGATCAGGAAAGTCTGAGATGATTGATGGCCATATTGTAGGAAGTCAAACTTCCATTTTGACTAAAGGCAGACCTGGTAACGTTAAACACCCCTTGCGTTTTGTTTTCCTATTTATTTCTCGTTTTTGAAAATGTGGTAGTTTATGAGTAGAGTAGAATCAAGCTTTTGATCTTACAAAAGGTTGACGAAATCAAGGGTGAATTATAAGTAATCAAAAGCAGGCTATTTATCATCGTATTCACAAATTCAGTCTTTTTTTTTTTCATTTGGCAGAACGTCCATGTTTTAAATAATCAATGGTTTATACGTATTATCAGCTTAACTCTTGCAGAGTTGTCCATTTTCCAATCCTCTCAACATTTAATCTATAATCAATTACATTGACTTATTATTGTTTCCTTGATCAATGAATTTGGTTAGTAAATTTAAAAAAAAAAATCAAAGTTTCCAATTTGTTCTTTAAATTTTTTTGAAGGAAAAATTGTGACTTTGTTCATTTAAAGAAGGGTATTATTCAATATTCGATGATTTAAACATGCATCGCATGAATGGTATTTACCATCTTTCTCATAGTAGTCGGATATATCACTTGTTTAGATTCATGCACACATATCTTTGAATTCATTTTTCTAAGAAGCAAAAGGGAGATTACCTGAGATCAGTGATCCTCCCAATACAAAGTATACCTTTGTATGACAGACAAGTGGCCAGAATGGTCTGGCCACCCACCACTCCTGCCCTTCTAAACCACCATGATACAAAGCCATCCTAGTCATGTTTGAATTTGAATCTCACCTTCAGTAGTCACAAATAAAGGGGTTGCATACTTGTTTCTAAGCTGATCTTTATTCTTCAGTGCATGAACATACTGGAAATGATCAAGACAAGAACTTTCAACTGCAAATGGAGAACTTTTGCCTACTTTATATGGACTGATGGGTTACATTGAATATGTGACTAGTGCATCTTACCAATATCACATGTCAGATATATTACAATTTGGTCAATTGGGGTTTAATGCCATAGAAAGAATCTTGGTGATCATCTTATGAAGTTCAAATATGTCATACACTTTCTATAGAGTAATATCATGAACATGCCTCAGCTAATGTGAAGATGTCAAAACATGATTACCTTTCTATAGAGGAGTTGCAAGATATCTTTTTTTCTTGCTTTTGATGAAGATGTCCAAAAACTACTTCCTGAATATGATTCTACATCTCATGATCAAAGTTTCTTCCAAAGTTTTATCCCTTTGAGGTTGACATTTGCGTGAGTCAACCATTCAAGAGGTAGATGGGTGGTGTCGAGTGCCTAAGCAAGCATGAGTAGTTGCATGACTGATGGGTTTTCCCTCATTAAACCATGTTCAATTTTATGATCTTTCCGGTACATCAACATACTGATTGCCTTTGACATTGTGGAGTCCCCATTAGAGTGGGAACTTGGGTATGCCGAATATGCCCGATACTTCATACTAGTTGTTCGTCGCCGTGGAACGCTTGCATCGAGGAAACCACCGACAACCACCTCTACGTCAACCTCCATCAGGGCCTTGACAATGATCGCCATCTTGAACACCTCTCCCTCTTTCATCGGTGGCAATCTTGGTACAATAATCAAAATTAGCGGGTGTAGGAAATGATAAAAGATATATACTTTACGAATAGTCTTTGGAAATGTGTGTGCAAGGTTATGAAGAGTCAAAGTGCTTTTTTCCCTTGACTTGAGAACTCACAAATTGGTCAATAGTGTAAGATATAGCACCATATTCCGTTTGACCATCTTTGTCAAGTGATGTTCTAATCCCACTACCGATATCTAATGCCTGATTCTATCATCCAATATTGAATATCAAATATTAGACACTAGAAAAGGATGGGTGTAGTAAGAGGTGATGCAAGCAAAGTTGATAGTATTGGATGATGAATGATGACACTGGATGGCAAATGATGGTACATGCTGATAGATCATAGATGATGGTACTAGATGGTCCATGATGTTAAGTTATTAATTTTTTTATTAATATTCTAAAAAATTTCCGAACCCTTCATCACCCATTTCAGAAAAAAAACAAGAAGAGGAAAATTGAATGCCAAAAGTAAAATTCAAAAAAACTAAGTCAATAAGCATCGGAAATCACCATTGTTTAAGGAGTTTCAAGAATTTTAAATATTAATAAGATTATATTCAATTATCTCTCTAATAATGTGTGTGATCAATTGGCAAATGATTTGTCTATCAAGCCATATATCAATCATAGAACCTTGATAAATGATCAATTCAGTAAGAGGTACTATGGCCATTGATGGATTGCCTACATTGATCATGGCAATCGAATCAGTGATCGCTGCTGTTGAAATTTTTAAATAGGGCTATGGACAAAGATTCAAGGGCATCAAGGAGATATCTCTCTCTTAGTGTGTTTGATTGATTGACAATCAGCAATATAGGATCATAAAATCTCTAGATTATATATAATTAATTTATTAAAAATGGTCTAATCGAAATAAGAATGTTAATCAAGCCGATGATTGATCATAGAACCTTGATCAATGATCAAATCAATAAGAGATATGATGATTTCTAATGGATTTCTTGCATTGATCATGTCAATCCAATCAATGGTCGCTGTGTCCTCAATACTTAAATACAACCATTGATGAAAATTCAAGGGCAACTTAGAGTTATCTCTATCTTAGTGTGTGTGTGATTAATTGTCAAACAACATTAGAGAATCATAAAACCTCAATTGTATATAATTCTTTTTCTAAAAATGATCTGATCAGCAATCAGATCATCAATCAAGTTAAATGATTGATTATCGAACCTTGATCAATGATTGAATCATTAAGAGGTATGATGAGCACTAATGGATTGCTTGCGTTGATCATGGTGATCCGATTAGTTTGATCAATTGGCTTCTCAGAGCAAAGATATATCGAGAAAGAAATTGATATCTAAAAATTATAAAATCACTGCTGAAAATTAAAAAATCAAATAAAAAAACATAAATTGATTTAAAAATATCATAATTCAATAGTTTGAGAATCAATAATTGAATTCTGAAAATCATAAGTCAATTTGAAAAACACTAAAAAGCGATTTCTGAAAATAGAAATTGATTGCTTAAAATAGTAATCAATTTATAAAAATCACAAATCAATTTCTAAAAATCACACATCAAAATCTAAAAATTTGAAATCAATTTCTGAAAATCACATATTGATTTATGAAAACCAATGATTGACTTCTGAGAATCACAAATCAGCTTCTTTGAGAACTTCAATTTCTGAAAATCAATAACTAACTTTGAATTTAAATTCATTTGTCATTGCAGAATTCTTCACCAATTTTCATTTCAGAAGATTAAGTTAAAATTTCAAATGTAGGGATGAGAGCAAACGTGTAGGTCAATATCAACGAGCATGTTCACAATCAAAATAATAGTTTAAAATTTTGGTTGTGTTGATGTTTGTCATTCGTGTTGTTTTTTGGTGTTCTTTTGTCTTCTAGAGATTGTTTATTTATTAGAATTGTCTTTTAGATCGATCATTTGATCTTCTTCATTTTCTTTGTCATTCGTGCACTTATGAAATACTTTCAAAGCCACTTACTTTCCTCCATAATGCACAATCAACTTAAGAAATTATAAATTAAAATTTATAATTTCTTCAGTGAGTGATAACAAGGGACAACCTAAAATAATAATGGATTCAAAAAATTATCAAGCAAGGTCATATCTAACACTAAAAAATCTATAGGGGACTACAAGCCTTAGATTATCTTCAAAACTTACTTGAATGCCTCAATGACTTGTATCCTGAAGGGGTCGATTGTCGGGGTCGATTTTTGATTAATTGATTAAAAATTTTAAACTCATGGGTAGGCAACATATTTACACAAGCTCCAAGATCTCAAAGGGAATTTGAAAAGTTATATGTCCCTTGTCACATTACACTAAAGGGCTCCTTGGATATTTTTGCCTTTCAGGTAATCTGTTCAAATGAAAGCATTAACCTCCTTTGAGAGTTGTGGTCTTGGTCACCCTCTTTGTTTTGTACAATATCTTCAAAATCTTAGGATGATGAAGGTTGTGTTTGATGACATCTAAAAGAGGAATAATTAAATTTACCTGTTTAAAAAATTTCATAAAATCTTTATTGACGTCCTCATTCTTATTTTTCTTTTGCTTTAGTCATTGAAGTGTTAGGTGATTGAATTCAAGTTTCATACCTTTAATTTACCTCCTCGAGTTGATCTGATTTTGAAGTCTTCTCTTGGAGTTCTTGATTTGAAGCTTCTAGTTCTTTGTCTTCAATCATCTCCAAATTTGATTAATTTTTTTTCATTTTTACCAAATTTTTTCCATTTTCACTCAGGCTTGATGAAGCTTTGGATTTTTCCTCATTAAATTTGGGTGATTTTTTACTTCTAACTTGATTGAAATCCTTGAGCTCTTCAGCTTGATGATATTTTCCTTTACTGATATTGGAATCCACAATATCATTTTTTGAGGAAGAGGTAATACCAAAGGGAAGATGTTTAGTATTGGATAAGGGTTGATTAGGTAATTGTGATATTTATGTTTTCTCCAAGTAAGGCTCCACTATAGGTTGATTCCTATGAAGTCCTTGAAGAATTTTCTTAGACTGAATTACTTTTTTGAAAAATTGAACTCATTTTTTCTTTTACAGAATTCAAATTTCTTGTAATTGATATTGATGTGTCAGGTCAAGTTTGAAATTTTGGATAATTTTGGAAATTCATTTTGGAAGATTAATGCTCATTAGTTGGGGATATTTAGATTTCCATGAAGGATTAGGATTTTCACATCTTGGATTTTTGTATCTCACTTGAGAGACATACCCTTGTGCTCGTTTGTTCTATGCTTGAGCTGAATTGACTTGTTAAATGTTATTATCCTTGCCAAAATTTTCAATACTATGGTTTGCTATAACCCACATTGCCATCTAACATATCATTGATGGCTGATGATAATGTGTTATCATTGATATTACTAACTATGACCCACACTGCCATCTAACATATAATTGATGATTGATGATAATGCATCATAATTGATATTACTATCAGCTGATGTGTCTCCACTTCTGCCTTCTACTTTGCTATCCATGGATAATTTGCCTCCATCAACACATTCATCAACTATTACTGCCCAAGTCACTCCACAAGCTTACATATTCAATGAAATTAATTATTGACCATGGGGCTCTATCTTTCAGAATCTTCTCATTTCCTAAAATCAATTTATTGTTTGAGAACACCTCCACCACTCTAACAAATTGTATCCATACTACATTGACATAGAATAATTCTGAAATCTTGACCTGGATGATTTAGAGTATTGAGTCCTCTATTTTTTATCCTCTTTTACACATCAAGTTGGCCCTTGTAAACTATGAATCACAATGGAGAACTTGTAAGCTAACTAGAAGAACATCACCTTTACTATCAATTTGTATGACTTACACCTATGAACAACAAGGTGAACTTTATCTCCAATTCCACTTTAGTAAATTTAATGTAATCATTTGGGACTTTTTTCCTCTATCAAAAACCTATGAATGACTTACAAACTCTGGAAAGACATTGCCACAAGCTCTATCATCCAAAGGGGATGGTGGTTGAGGGTGGGCACAAGCCAATGGTAAGAACACATTCCATCCATGTACTTGTTGAAATTTGGGAAGCTAGAATGGGCTCACACCCTTATTTCTAGTTCTTCTATGTTGGTTGCACCTCTTGCTCCTCCATTTTCTCTTGCACTAGGTGCCTCCACATGGCCTTCATTTTAGTAGCATATGAAGCTTGGAAGTGTGCTAAGGCAGTGCCATATTCTGCCTCTAGTACTCCCAGTCATACTTCCATGTTAATTAAAGATGTTTCACTTCTAAAACATCTTGGATTGTTAATTTGGGGACTGATAACATGAAATTTATATATAAATTTACATGACTATTAATGTAAATTAAGGCATTAAATATTCCATTTGTATGCATGTTATCTATTTTGAGTACATATCTATCATTTCATGTAATTTTAGGTTATGATATAAAAATATATCATTTTAGTGATAATTATGCATAATTTAATAATATAGTTTTGTTCCCATCTATAGTTAAGATCATAATTGTATTTTCATGATTAAATGATTAGAGAACATATTTTTATTTACACTCATGTATTTTTCTAGTTTTATCTTCTAAGAGGAATGAGCGTATTTTGAAATTAAAATTTATTCTCTTGTTATTTAAATATTTTGAATTTTTAGAATGATAGATAATTTAATTTCTGATCCAAAATTTTTTTTGGATTAATTTGGAGTTGCATTTCGAAAGTTATGAATTTTCTAATATTCAGGACTTTTATAGAATTTTTTTGAATTTATTTAAAACTAATTTTGATTTTTAAAAGAATAAAAAATGTTTTTACATATCATGAGGTGATGTGGCGAAGCATCGCATGTGGCGACGCGTGTACATGCCACGTGGTGATGCATCTACACGTCACGTGGCGGCGTATGTGTGCGTATGTGCGTTCACACATGTGTGCGTGTGTGAGTAATTAGTGGTTGAACATTTATTATGGATTTTTGCTAACCCACTATACTCGTCAAATCATTAGAATTTATGTCATGCGGGACTATTTATATTTGTTTTTATCAGCAGGTGACGTGACACAGTCTAGAGCGGATGATTGCGTGATGTAATTGCAATCGTCGGATTTTACTTACTCGAGGGGGTACGTGGCTGCATTTGATTCGGCGACGATTCATTTTAAGATGATTCAATCTCAGCCACTCATTTGGGGAGTTATAACGGTCGAGATTAAATGCATCGCGATGGACACGTGGACTCATCTCAATTGCTCAATGAAGATCAACCGGTGGATGTTAAGTGACGCTTCTTCTTCATGTGTAATGTGGCAAAATCTGGACGCTTCATCGTCGATCAAACGGACGCGAGTGGAAGATGACGATTCATGAATCAACGTTTAATCTGAGCCGTTGATCAAAGATGAAGAGACACATCCAATGGTCGTGCCCAATTTCTCTATAAATTGAGATGTTCTTTGACAGAAAAACTTGTTCTTGGATGTTTCGAGCAAATTTAACTGTTTAGACAACTCATTCTTAAAAATATCTTATTTTTACTTCGTCTAGACTCGTTTCTGCGTCAAAGGAGTGTTTGAAATCAAGAATTGGCGGAGAGAATAAGAAGAAATCACCTCTTGAATGTCGAAATTTATTTTGGAAATCGCGGAATGAAAAGTCTTGAATTTGATGATTAATTGGATCATTTCGAGCGCGACTTTGGGTTAGATTACGTGTTTTCCTCCTAATCTTTCTTCCTGTAGCATTATATTTTAATTTTGAATCGTAGATTAGGTTGATGTTAGATTTAATATTGGTTTTTGTCACGAATCACGATCGATTTTTTTCTTGATTTCAATCCTAGAATTTTGATCCAAATTCAATGATTTTTGATTCCGTGGATTTTTCTTGGAGTTATCTTGCTTAATATACTAAAATCCCTATTCATCATCCCATTTAATTGAATTTCAAATACATCTAAAAAAAATTCTCTTATTTCTCTGTGCATTTGACCCTTATTCACCACTGTACTCTTTAATTAGTGATTTAATCTTTAAATTGTAGAGTTTGAAACTTGTTTTGACACGAGTTTGAGTGTATTCAACAATTGCACGAAAACGTTGCGTCAGGGGCCTCCACTCATATGACATGCATTTAATATACCTTATCTCCCTTTAGTTGTAGCACTTCTTGTCCTCTCTTCATTGTTGTTAATGATTGCTCATGTCCCTTTAAAGGACATGGATAAAACACACTTACCCTTTCCTTGGATAATGCAATGTCCTTTATGCTCTTAGATTTCTCACTAACCTTTTCCTCATTGATTCCATTATCCACCCTCAAAATTTTATATCAGTTTTTTCTTTTTCCTTGTGACCCTCTAATTTTTTTAGGACAAAGAGTAAATATGGTCTCAAGATATCAATAAACATGAAAGTAATGTATAAGAGGATAAAAGGTAAAAAAAATTAATTTCATAATTTTGTGTTGTTAGGTGGATATTTATATAACTAGTATCACACCTAAATACGGTGTTTTAATATATGGGCAAAAATAAAAATTTATGCTAATTAGGTGTGAGATGTGTTAGAAATAAAGCTATGGTATTTGCTTTTACATACTCAATCAAAATAAGCCAAAAATAAATAAATCACATCTCATTCATTTCGTTGTAAATTATATCAGTGTTAATTATTATATGTATGATGTTTACATTGCAGTACAAGGTTGTGAAAAAATATGTAAATTATAATGGCATAATAAACGATGATTACTTTTCCATAAACACATATTCTAAATGATCGTAATCATAGGATATCTAATAAGGATATTAGGTGCATGAATAAAGTATAACTACTTGTTTTTGCTCCTATGATGAGGATCTTTGACCCCCTACCATTTGGTGAAAAGATTTAGGTGGGGGCATTGGGTGCTCTTTGGAGAAAGAATTCACTAAAGTGAAATATATAGATCATGGATAACATTATACCTAACTTTCAACAAGGTTGATTGATGTCAATATTTTATAGGTAATCCTCAGACCCAAGGTGCCATATATATCTTATGGATGGGTGGTTATGTTTTGATCCATGATTTTATAATTGCTTGAAGAAAAAATTTACTCGTTGGCTTTGATTCAATGGGTTAGGATTAAAGATTGTTACCTCGAGATAGGATTATAGCTATGGTATTTGAATTTATAATATTTTGAGCACTATAATATTTTTCCTCCTTTGCAGCAGTCTATCCTTTATTTGTTCACATGCCACACTAAAAAATCTTATATGTATTGATAGAATCTGTAGTGGAATCAAGGGATAAATGTTGAGAGGTTGAAAGAGAATGAAAGGAAACAAGAAATTGTATAATATAACTGATATTTTACCCTATTTACATGGTAATGGTAAATAGAAAAAACAGTTATTGCTTGCCACTTAGTTTCAAAAATAATCCTTTGATAACTGACAGATCATTTTCGTGCGTCGTTAAATCACAAAAACGCTGGTCAAAAAAAATTTATAAAACTGAACTCACAAAGATAAGATATAAAAATCAAGTAATGTGTAAGTATCGGGTCGATCCACGGAGAGCAGGGTTGACTTTAATTGCAGAGTTGACTTGGTCAAACTTAGGTTTAAAAGGAGTTTTAAATAATTAAAAATAAGAATTAATGAGTGGAAATGATATAAATACGATAAATAAGAAGTTTTAAGAATTCAATTCTCGGGTTTGACAGAGAAAGTCAAAAGTCAAAGTCAAAGCATTGACTTTGACCAATAGCAAGTGTTCTGTAAAATCAGAGAATCAAACAGAGTCAGAAGATTACGAAAATTAGATATTTAGAAACTATAGAGAAAATGTAATTTATTGATATATAATTCGTATTTTTGGATAATAAGTAGCACCATAGACGATGTTCATACGTATTGTGAAAAACAACACATCTATCTTCGTTACGAAGAATCCTACCTTATATGAGCTGTAAAAAGAAAAATAAGATTTGATTATGGCAAGATTCATGACAAGGTACTACAAGGAGTCATCACCACATTGCATGTGTCTTCATCTAACCAAATAGAGAACATCTTCACCGAGACCTTCAATAGTATATCATATGACTTCTTTGGCACTAAGTTGGAAATTTCTTATAGATAAGCTCCAGCTTGAAGGGTAGTGTTTGAGTATGCTTGGTAGGGTCTGCTTGTTTGCAAGCCTTAGCCCCAACATGCTCAACCTACTAATCAAATCAAGTTTGCATTAGCTAAAACTTCAAATCATGCCTTTGAATGTAGTTAATAACCAAATAGGCTTGATAAAATGTAATCTATACTTATAATTACTTGATTATCAATGCATTTTATGACATAATTTATATAATTCTGATGCATGTTAAGTACATTTTTATCAGTCAATGTTAATTTATCTTAAAAGCTCTAAATGATGTATTTTACAACTAGATTTAACAAATTTATGAGTTTAAAATTCAAATATTAAAATTCTTTTGACATTGGCCTTATTTTATTTGAGATTTTTAAGTAATACATGAAAAAAATTATAGAAGAAAATAAATAAGCTTTGAAAATTATCTATTTTTATTTTTAAAAATGAATTAAATAAATTTTTGTGCTAAATATTTGATTCTCTTGTTAATTATTAAATTAAATGCATGGAATGATAAATTTCTGATTTAATGAAGAAAATTTGGACAAGGAAGGAAATATATTTTTAAAGATATGAATTTTCAAAGTATTAAAAGATTTTCTACAATTTTTAGAAAATATTTTGAAATTATTTAGGTAAAAATTGGGAAAATAATGGGGTCAACATCGGGTGCTAATGTGTCAAACCTGATGTGTGGTGAGACAAATTCATGTGGTCATTAAAAATACACATGAATGAGTTAAGAACATGTCCAAAATTCCTTAAAATTGAAGTTAAATAGGATTAATTAGTTATAATAGTGAGAAAGGGTCAAATTCGAAGAGAATTAGGGTTTTTTAGGTCTTAGAATTTCATTAAATTGGATGATAAGTTTGGATGAGAATTTATGGAAAATATAGATAAAAAAATAGAACTAAAATATCTTTCCATGAATTCAAAAATCATGAAAATCAAAATTAAATATAAAGACAAATCAAAGAGAGAAATGGAATCATTCATTATAAGAGAGAAAGTAACAAAAAATCATTAAATTCCACTAATCTACCAATCAAAATGTAAATATAAAAGTGAATGATGACTAATTAGGGGAAATAATTAATAACTAGCCCAAATCACAGTGAAATTGATTCAATTAATGGCTGAATCAAGGGTTTGTTATTCTATAATTTCAAAGTAGAAAGTTGAAGTTAAATCGGAAATTTCTCTCAAATTTCTCATCAAAATCTTGATTGTAAATCCTCAACAGATGTAGAAAGGAATCTAGAACAAATTTCAATCAAGAGATTCAGGGAAGCTGTCTAAATAGTTTAACCAATTGAATTTTCCAAGAATATACATATTGTCAAAGAGATAGAATTAAAGAACTTCAAAATTGGGTCTAACCATCGAATAACCTATTCAAATGTAATCAATGACTAGGATTAAATGATATAATCAATGATAGTATACTGCAGCCTTTTGATGGCTATCTGGTCTAGGTAATGTCACATTTATGTGCGACAATGAAGCATCATCTGGCATCATCCATTGGATTTTGATTGAGCACTCTAAGTTGTGACATGCATCAAGTGAGTCCATTGATTGCGTGAAATGTTGAACTTTATAACTCTCTTGATGGAAGACTATGATCAATTAGGAGTTATAACTCAAATATTTATCCAATTGGAGACGGCCACATACTCCCCTCAATTTAGTCAAAATGGAGGGCCAAGATTAACGTTTAAAATTGAATGCTCCATTGAGTGCCACGTCATCTAAGAAATTAAAATAATTTAGTCCCAAATTTAAAAAACTAAAGAAATTTGTGGATATAAATATTTGGTGAATTGGGCTTAAATACCACTAGGTTCTAATATCTATAATTAAGACTTAAACTTCCCTCAAGCGGGCACCACACAAGCTTCACTTGTGAGCCATGTGGAGCTTGTAGGTGCCTTTGTGAGTCACCATGTATGCGCATGCATCCACATATGGTGTGGGACCCTTTTATTTTTTATTTTTGACAAAAATAAATTGAAAATAAGATTAGAAAAATTTCAAAAAATCTTAAAATTTACATCTTTCAAAATTTAGTTTATTTTGAATCTAATTTTTTCATTAAATCAGAAATTAAATAATTTATTAATTTGTACAATTTAACTTAAGAAATAACAAAAGAATACAATATTTAACTCCAAAATTCACTAAATTCACTTAGAAAGTAAAAGTAGATAATTTTCAAATTTTATTTAAAATACTTTTTCTCTTATTAGTTATAAATATTTACTTGTATGTTCAATGCCATTTTAGCATATTTTATTTAACTTATATAGACACCAAAAAAGCTATCATTTTTCCTATGTAGGACAAAGTTTCTCTCTTGATTCCAATTGACATGGTGCACTATGGGACATCGGATTGAACGAAATCAGTGGATTGAATCACGACCTTCATCTTCACTTAAGAGGACTTAGGGTACGTGGCCACATTGTATAAGGCAATGATTTAGCTTATGTCATGATTAAATCTCGGTCATTCATCAAGAGAGGTATAATGGCCAGTATTAAATAAGCTTGATGGACTCCCCTTTTAGTGTAGCACAGCTTGGGGCATTAGATCCTGATCCAATGATTGCAATTAGGTGACAATTCGTTTACACAAGGCAACGTGGTTGCACGAAAGGCATCCATCGTGGATCAAATGACTGTAATATGAAGATAATGATTCCTCTTGTCGTGTTTAATTCTGATCACTGATCGCATTTGAAGAGAATCTAATTGCTTCCTCCCAATTTTCTCTTTATTTATACAATTTATCTTGGATGATATGTGCATTCTTGAAAAATTTGATTGATCAAACTATTTGGACACTTCTACCTCAATTGTCTTGATTGAAACATGTTCTAAATGCAAATCCACATGTTTTGAGCATTCGAAATCAATATTTCATTGAAAGAATTATGAGAATTTGCTAATTGGATTTAAAATTTCCACCAAGAATAGGCCAGCACTTAAAGCCTTCATTAGGCAATTAATGGGATCATTTTATTGGATTTTTTCGGTTGGTTGTCATTTATATTTCCTCATTCACTGGTACATTTCAATTGAAATGGTAGATTAAGAGAATTTTATGTTTAATAATCACTTTCTCTCTCCTCACAAATGATTTTCTCCCATTAACTTCTCTCTTTGATTTTTCCTTGGTTTTAAACTAGACTATTGTGATTTTTCCTTGGTTCTATGGAAGATCTTTGAATTATTTTTCTAAATATATAAATATTTTCCCTAAATTCTCATCCCAATTTATCATCCAATTTGATCAATTTTAATAACTCTAAAAATTTGCCCCTTGTTCTTTGTGGATTGAAACCTTTCTCGCTAATATACTTAATTAGTTTTAATGAACTTAAAATATAAGTGAGGTTGACCCACTGACATGTTTTTTCAATGATCACAGAAATATCAAACTTCAAGGCCCACCAAATCTTTATGAGCCTTTGAAATTAATTTATTCAATATAAATTAGACATTTACTGATCGTGGATCGATAGGTTGGGCCTTGGAACATAGTGGGGTTGGGGAATAAAATGTGTCACCTTTATATCCATTTGCATCATTTTTATATCTAATTTTTAAGTATATAGTTCATGCTAATTTGATGCATGTTATACAATTTTTTTTGTGAAAACTTTGCATTCATTATGGCATTTCATTCAAATTCTCATTTGCATCCATTTAGGGTTAATTAGGTGTATTAATTGTGTTTGACTTTTTCTAAGGCCAAATGAGCTTAGATTAACCTTTTTTTAATGTTCATGAGTGCAGCTTTGAGTGAAGAGAATAATAAGAATGATGAGAAGAAGAAGAATATCTTGATTTAAAGTTTCAAGTTGAATCAAGGGCTATAAATGTATGTGATGATAATTGGATTGATAATGTCAACGAGCTAATCAAAGACCCATCCACGCAAATCAGTGCCCCAGTCAAGACCCAAGGGGATGTAACCCGATGGTTAGCTATGGTGAAATGTGATTACTAAAAGTAGTTACCCAATGTCATTATTTTGAGCTGAAAATATGCACGTGAAAGGAGAAGGGTCAATTGATGGAAGGGGTTGGAAGATGCTGAAGTGGATGGCTGGACTGTGTTGGCATTTTGGACAAAAGGTATCTTACTCCACTTAAGGAAGTAAAAAGGTTAAAGTGCAGGGAGTTAATTATTTTTATGGCCTTCTAGCACTTTAATTACAAGTTGAATTATGAGATTTTTTTTCGAGGAATATGGAAAAACTTCCACATTAAAATGAGATTTAGATTGTAAGATATATTGTTGAAGTTTATAAAAAAATTGGAATTTTTTTTTTTATTTTAATTTTTCTGAATTTTTAAGTTTAACATGTTGCAAAATAGGCGTATTATGTTGATCTCGTCGCAAAGCCATGTGATATCATCTTTATTTTTACAGATTTACTATGTGGGGCTAAACTACACAATTACAATTTTCACGCTAGTAGTGCTCCAATGGGCAGCCTCGACCAAAGCCATTCAATTAGATGGAGCTAGACCATGAGATGCAGAAAACTTCTAGTGGGCATCACCTTTTTTTTATGGTGATTTGAAAGGAAACATATGACATAATCATGAAGCACATGCAAGTGGACTAGAAATTTGGTTTTTGACACCTAGATCAAGTGCACCATTTTTCCTCTCTCTCCTCTTCCTGCATAGCCACAAGGCACGATCTTGGTGCTAGTCCATATCCAACGACACATGATCCTCTTGATTGTAGCCCCCCCCTCTTGCCCTCTCTATCTCTTTCAAAAAAAATAAAGGGGTTGTGGCACAATATTCAATATCATGGAAATGTGCCACAGTTTTTATCAAAGGGCTCTTGTAGAGCTTGATCCATTCTCCCTCCTTTTCTCTACTATTTTTCTCTCATCCACTAAAAGGCGGTCTGTGGCTAAAAACTATCCATTCCTCATTGTAAAAGGGGGAAAGCTTATGGCCAAGAATATCTAAGATTTCCGTAGCACTGCATTCTTCATTTTCGATATTTTTATCTCCACTTTTGTCCAAAAAATCATTGCGCTTGATCACTACACCGAAGGTTTGATCCTCAACCCTATACATCTTCAAGGTGAAAACCTTAATAAAGTATGTTGCAACAAATTTTGATTGCCACTTGAATTTTTGAGCTCTTTGATATGAATTTCGGGTGTATAGCCTTAATCCAACATCAATGGGCTTAGTATGCAATTGCACTCGAGTCAGGGAAAAATATATAGATTGATGTAATATAATTTGGATTATATTTTTGCATTTTAGGTAGATATTTACGTTTTAATCTCCCTTTAATCTTAATTTTATATTTGACACCTTCTAGTTACCCAAACATGGAAATATTTCATCAACAATAGCCATATAAGTATAATCCCTTATTCTCGCCACATTGCTTGAATGGCTTTGGACATTATCAACTATCAAAACTTAATCAATCACCTCAAAGGAACTAGTGCGATCAAAATTCATAAGAAAAATCCTATTTCTATTACTTCCCTTTACACTGGCTAAATACTTGAGTGCATCATTTTCTAGATTGCACTGCCTCTTAATATGTAAGATAGAAGATCCCATCTTGACCAAAAATTACCTACCTGAAATAAATGTGCTTTGTCAATTTGAAGTCCCGTGAACAAAAACTCATAGGTAAAGGTCAAAACATAATTTTTGATACACAATATATTTTTGTCATATGAAGTCTAAGGATAACTCATACCGCTATCACATGGATAAACCTAGTTAACATTTAGGTGCAATACCATCCAAGAATTCCTATAGATAAGCTCAATGAGCTCTTTCTTTTCCAAAGGGCAGCCAATGAACTTTCTTAGTGTCTCCACAAGAATGGACACATGATAAAGAGAGAGAGAGAGAGCGAGGGAGGCCGGGAGAGGGAGAGGAGAGGGAGGCGAGGGAGGGCGGGAGAGAGAGAGAGGGAGGGAGAGCGGGAGAGAGAGGGAGAGAGCAAGGGAGGCCGGGAGAGGGAGAGGGGAGGGAGGGAGAGAGATGAGAGGGAGGGAGGGAGCGCGAGAGAGAGGGAGGGAGGGAGGGCGGGAGAGAGAGGAGGGAGGGAGGGAGGGCGGGGAGCTCTCAAAGGTGACGAATCCAAGCATCCGCTTCTGTTGGCATGGAATCCTTACGTCACGGACTGGCCCAAACCGCCTGGCAATTGAGGAACATGAAGTGGGTAAATCGAGGAACATCGAATGAGCAACAAGTTGGAGACTTTATTTCTCCAGGAATTACTTGAAGTAGTTGGAGATGGCATCCTCCGAGAACTCGCTCTCCGCAGGGAACGTAAGGTAGATCAGCTGAGACCCAGCAACATACTCTAAATGCCTTCCCGCGTCCTCCGCCAAGATGACGGAGTGCTGTCCGTGTGGCCTGCTATTGATCGAAAACCGAAGAAGAAAAAACAGAATCAGGGGCAATTACCATTATCCGAAACATTATAGCAAGAAACAACGGCACAACTTCAACTCTTAACCACGCTCACCAAATTAGTAGAAAAGACATTATTTTTATTTCTAATGAACAATTTCAATCGGCTAGCATTTATCTCCGTACTGAAAATACCTGTCAAGGATTCGAATGCTGTTCCTAAGGCGAGCAAGAAGCTTAGTCAAACTGAATCCAGCCTTTCCGTTGCGCTGGCTCTCCATGAGATACCCATCTGCCCGAAGAATCTTCCCATACCTCTCGAAGTAGAGCATCGGGAGCATGGCAATGGAGATGGGCTGCCCGCCTCTCGATTGAAGTAACTCCTTGAGCTCTTACTCGAGCTTAATCAATGATCCGAGCGATAAAGAGCTCTCGTCATCAATAAAATCTGCCGACGTCAACCCGTTCTGGCCATGATAGTATCTGCAGTTCGATCCATGCTTGCAATAACCTTTAGCTCTCACCAAGGCGACGAGGAAAGATCGGATGATCAAGAAGACGAGATTAAGAAATGAGAATCAGCATAAAAATGTATTTCTCAATAAACTGAAACAGTCACACACACACAGAGTACGTTCGTCAAACACTTGCATAGCCCTTCTATTATTAAAAGGGGTAATAGTCTGGAAACCCCCAATGTTTGGGTTTTGTCCTATTTTCTTCCCAATGTTTCGAAACAGCCGCCTCCACCCCATTGGGTTTTGTCCTCTTTTCACCCCGACGCTTCTATCGCGCAAAGCTGGCAGCGACGTTGACGCCACGGCAGCCACGTCGCTGCCATGTCAGCACAAAACAAAAAAAGGCGGGGAGAGAGGATAGCGGAGGGGAGCGGCGGCCATTATCTTTCATCTAATTTTTTTTTACCGAGTTTTAAGTTTGATTTTTTTCCAGATGAAAAGAAAACGAAACCCAAGAGAATTGACAGCATAAATCCGAACAAGAAAGGAATGGTTCTTCCTTTCGTTCCTCTTTCCATGGAGTTTGAGGACGTCAGATACTCCGTCGACATGCCGGCCGTGAGCCTTAATTCACGAAAAACGTCGATCAGTAAAACCGTAAAATATCTTCTATTAATATTCAACAGGAAATGAAAGTCCAAGGAGTCGAAGAGGACAGGTTGGAGCTACTGAAGGGCGTGAGCGGATCCTTCCGTCCAGGAGTTCTTACAGCTCTAATGGGAGTCAGTGGCGCCGGAAAGACGACGCTATTGGACGTACTCTCCGGAAGAAAGACCGGAGGATATATCGAAGGGAGGATAACCATATCAGGATACCCAAAGAAGCAGGAAACCTTCGCTCGCATATCAGGATACTGCGAACAGAACGATATCCACTCTCCCAACTTCACCGTCTACGAGTCTCTCTTGTACTCTGCATGGCTTCGTCTCCCGTCAGACGTGGACTCCAATACGAGAAAGGTAGAGCGTGTTGTTGGGCATGAATTTTGTTTTTATTTTTTCTTATTTTCGTCTTTGGGTAGATGTTCTGCGAGGAGATTATGGCGCTCGTGGAGCTGACACAGCAGAGAGGAGCTATCGTTGGGCTGCCCGGCGTTAATGGCCTCTCTACGGAGCAGAGGAAAAGGCTGACTATCGCCGTCGAGCTCGTCGCCAACCCTTCCATTATTTTCATGGACGAACCCACCTCTGGTCTTGATGCTCGAGCAGCGGCCATTGTTATGAGAACGGTGAGGAACACCGTTGACACCGGGAGAACCGTTGTCTGCACCATTCGCCAACCCAGCATTGACATTTTCGAAGCCTTTGACGAGGTAAAGAGGGGTTCTTTTCGAATAATTCGGATAATTCTACAATGTGTTCGTGCTCAAATCGCTCTCTTGCAGCTCTTTTTGATGAAGCGCGGAGGAGAAGAGATTTACGTGGGTCCTCTGGGTCGTCATTCCTGCGAGCTCATCAAGTACTTCGAGGTAATTTCTCCACTCTTTCGAATACATTTCTTCCTTGAGGGTATTTCTGACGATAAGCCGTGACATTACTCAAAGGGTATCCAAGGAGTCGCCACGATCAGAGACGGCTACAATCCCGCCACTTGGATGCTGGAGGCGACGACGCTCGCGCAGGAAGACGTTCTTGGCGTCAGCTTCAGCGAAATCTACCATGACTCGGAGCTTTACAAGTAAGTCGATTTCAGCTCTCGCCTCCCGAGGCTCTGCCTTGATTCTTCATCGATCTTGATGACAGGAGAAAAAGAGCTCTGATCAAGGGGCTGAGCGTGCCCGCTCCCGGAACGAATGATCTCTATTTCCCCACGAAGTACTCTCGGTCCTTCATTACGCAGTGCTTGGCTTGCTTGTGGAAGCAGCACCTCTCCTACTGGCGCAACCCTTCTTACTCCGCCATGAGACTTCTCTTCACCACCATCATCGCCATACTGTTCGGCGTAATCTTCTGGGACTTGGGATCTCGGAGGTAACCTTATCTCCTAACTGTCATGACTTATTTTCTGGATCAAAAGTCTAAGGGCTAGAATCTTTCTTGTTTCAGGGAGAAGAAGCAGGATATCTTTAACGCAATGGGATCCATGTACTGCGCAGTTTTGTTCATTGGAGTACAGAACTCGCAGACAGTTCAGCCGGTGGTCGCTGTCGAAAGGACAGTGTTTTACAGGCGGTGGCGGCAGCGATCGTCGCATTTACCGTGCTGTTTGCGGGTGTCTTTGGCGTCACCATCAAAACCTTGAATTTCCAGAACAGATAGCGCGCAGTAGAAAATCATTTGATCCTTGTACGACATGTACAATTCGTAAAAATTGTTCGACAGAATTCGTAAAAATCCCCTCCGCTATCCTCTCTCCCCGCCTTTTTTTTGTTTTGCCCTGTGCTGACATGGCAGCGACGTGGCTTCCGCGTCCGGTCAGCTGCTACCGTGGCATCCACGTCGCTGCCAGCTCTGCGCGATAGAAGCGTCGGGGTGAAAAGTGGACAAAACCCAAACATTGGGGTGGAGGCGGCTGTTTCGAAACATTGGGGTGAAAAGAGGACAAAACCCAAACATTGGGGGTTTCCAGACTATTACCCCTTATTAAAAAGATGAGCAACGACTTTAACCGCCACGGAGCCTTCTTCTCGTGCGTGTTGCACTCCATCGCCGTTATGACTTTGTATGATGGAAGATCACGATTAAGCCTTCAGATTTTATTTTCTAAGTAGAGTAATCGAGACGTGGATCTGATACTTAACATTCACTCGCATTGTAAGATTATTGCTGCCCGTTGTTCGTGATCCAAAGGCTGAATCACCACCTTCATCTCCCTCTGTCTCCCTCCGCTAGTGCGACCCTTTGTTTGTCTCTCTTGCTCACTTTCTCCTGCTCTCCCCTATCTCTCTTTCTCTCGCTCTTGGCCTCTCTCTCTCTCTCAAGCTAGCTCTGTATCTCATTCTCCCTTTTTCTTGCTCTCTCTTCGTCCGCCCTCTCTCTCCCTCTCTCCCTCCCTCCCTCTCTCTCTCCCATTCTCCCTCCCTCTCTCTCCCTCCCACCCTCCCTCGCCCTCCCTCTCCTCTCCCTCTCCCGGCCTCCCTCACTCTCTCCCTCTCTCTCCCGCTCTCCCTCCCTCCCTCTCTCTCTCCCGCTCTCCATCCCTCTCTCTCTCCCGGTCTCCATCCCTCTCTCTCTCTCCCGCCCTCCCTCGCCCTCCCTCTCCTCTCCCTCTCCCGGCCTCCCTCGCTCTCTTCGTTTCTCTCCCGCTCTCCCTCCCTCCCTCTCTCTCTCTCTCCCGCTCTCCCTCTCTCTCTCTCTCTCTCTCCTGCCCTCCCTCCCTCTCTCCCGCTCTCCCTCCATCCCTCTCTCTCTCTCTCTCTCTCTCCCTCCCTCTTTCTCTCTCTCTCTCTCTCTCTCTCTCTCTCTATTTCTCTTTCTCTCTCTCAATTTATCTTTCTATGATGTGGCTACCACATGGATCTCGCCAAAGCTACGGTGCTGATGTGGCGTCACCTGGCTACTAACTGGATTTGGAAGGAGTCAACAATTGCAACTGTGCTAGATTTGGATAAAAGACTTAGAGTTGGTGCTAATCTTAGACTTTTGCAAGAGTTTGTGCTAGATTTGGATAATAACCCTAAAAAAAATCCTATTCATAGAAGAGGATTAGGTTGAACTATTTTATTTGGATATTGATGTCATTATCAAACATCATACGAAAAAGAATATTAAAAATATGTATAATAAAGAAAAATAATCAATATCAAATGTGTTGGGTTTTGAGGTCAAAAAGCTTTCTAAAATTTTCATCAAAACATCGAGTGTAGTGGAATGCATTGAATAGGATATTCAAAACCTTGAGGCACCAAGAAAAGATGAGCCTATCATCTAGTATGTATGAGAAAACATACTTAAAAGGTTTTCTAGAAGGAGTTCTTGAAGGTATTCAAGTTTCTAGCCTCTAGTGGTTTCCACATAGTCTTTGAATGTTTAGATCTCCTCTTCAAAGTTCTTCACCAAGAGAGAAGGAGAAGAAAGGAGAGAATTTCTACAAGACTTGCACATGCACCTTTAGTTGTGATTGTTCTCCCTCTACTTATAGACATTTAGTATGTGAATTTTTCATAAAAAATCTCATAATTATGTCTATATCCACTAACATCCATAGACTTATGTGTGTGACCCTCTAGGTCTGTATTTCTCACAAGTTAATAACTCTATAGGCCCAATAACACCTTATTGGGCAATCTTAATTAAGTATCCACATCAACATATAGATTAATTAAATAATGATTAATTTAACCCAATCGATAGGTTTAGTTTCCAGCACGTTGCGTGCCAATTTACATCATGTACTGTAGGAGATATAGAGTATATAAGAACTCTCTTATGGAACCTTTCTGTCATCAATTACCATTTATGCAGAATCCTTCATCTGGGCAAGACTAATGAATGACTTAGGGTATGGTTAACTATCAAACTCTAATCGGTCACTCAATTTAGCATAGATTCAAGTAGGAAATTATTGTGAACTCCTTAAATATTTCTACTACCTTGGCCAAGGATGTCATCACATCTCATTCCTTGCGTCAATCCCCTCAAATACTGAGGGCAAATGATCCCTCTTGACCCGCAAAATCATCTTTGAGGACTTCATGTCATATCTAATATATGCCATTTTAGAGATCCCATGGCTAGGGATTCATAAGTCATAATTAAAACACAGTCATTCAGATGTGTTTGGTGTCTCAAGTCAAACGATCACGTACACAACTGTGACATGCATCAACCTCATTGACAGTTAGGTACAATACCATTCAAGGATTCATATAGATCAATTTAGTGAACTCTTTCTCTAAAGAGCACCCACTATCTATCCTCAGTGTCTCCACATAGATGGCGACATGATCAACCATACTCATCATATGTATCAGATCAAGTAGTGCTATTCTTTACGAATAATTTGAATCCTTCCTACTCGAATATTTCACGAGTAGGAATATTTAGAACATATATTTAAAGACTAGTGATCATTGTATTATGATCTCATCGTAATTCACTTAGTCATTACATATGTTCATGAACTTTATTACAAACATCATACAAGCATGACAATGAATAATTTCATTTTCAATGAACATAAACAAGATATATGGAAGTGTGATTGGCTTATAGGCCACATTATATCCATCAATATGTTCTCATCATAATTTACCTACCACTACTTATTACTTTGAACTTGGATATGAAGACCAAAAATGTATAATAATGAATGAACAAGATGTTCATAGTGTGATTGCTTTATAGACAACTTATTACTTACAAAAACAACTAGCCATGAAGATGATGACAATGACAAAAGGTGCACAAAGCGAAGCTATTATACCATGTGAACCACAAAGTACAAAAATACTTGATTAACCCAGAAAGGGTTCCCCAATCCCTATATATAAGGGTACAAGTGAGAGATAGAGATAGTGTCACAAATCCATTAAGCCCAAAAATCTTTCCCTATCGATCTCAAAAAATTCCTGACCAATGGTACAGATATGAGTCCCTAGGTGATCAATAAAAATTGTCCCAATGTTCTCAAAAGAGTTTCCGCAATGGCATAGAAGAGGTGCCCTTATGTGTCTCAAAAAGAGGGGGTCTTATGACCCAAAAATGGTGGCCCGATGACTGACGAGACTAATTCGTATGGTCGTTGAATGCACATGATTTAGTCTCAAAACAAAGTCCTCAACTTACCAAATTAGAATTAATCAATTTCATTAGATAGTATAATGGTAATTAAGGGTCGAATCCTCAGAAAATTAGGAAAATTAGAGATATATCTTTGAAATTTGGTCAAATCGGACGACGAATTGAGATTAGAAATTGGGCATTTTAGTATATTAAGAAAGATAACTCAATTGCAATTCCACGGAATCAAAAATCAGGTGATTTGGATAAGAATTCGCTGAGTAATCGAAGTTTGAAGTTAAGAGAAAATTCGTATCGCGAGTTTGATTAAAAATATAAATTAAAATAAAATTAAACTTAATCTACTATTTGAAATGTAAAATTAACACTAAATGATAAAAGATTAAGATGAAAACACGCATTCTAACCCAAATTAGCCTTTGAAATGATCCAATTAATCGCCGGATGCATGGCTTTTCATTCCGAGTTTTCGAAGACGAAAATTGAAGTTCAAGATGTGAATTCTTCTTCCTCTTTCAATCAAACTTTGATTTCAAGCATTCAGTGGATGCGGAAATGCATCAAGAACACAGGGAATCAAACATCACATGAAATGATGGTCTACACAAGTCGAATTTGACGAAAATCCACGGGCAGTTCTTTCCGTCGTGAAGAACTGTATTTAAAGAGGTAAAAAGAGGCATGACCGTTGGATGAAGATGCTCCTCACGATCAACAGCTAGGATAAGGCGTCCTGTGGTGAATCAACGCGATTAAGTCCGATCCATCCGATCGCTGATCAAGGGTCGAGGTGAGTCCACGTTGCATTGATGAAACATCGCGTCGATTCGATTTGCTCGTTGGATTTTAATCCAACGATCACGATTCATCGAAAGGTCCATTGATCTAAAGTAATCTCAGCCGTTATAACTCGTGAAATCAACGGTCGCGATGATTTCACTTAAGTCCGATTCAAGCCACGTGTGCGATATTTGATCTGATGGACCTCGTGTCCATCGCATCGACGCAGTCCGTTAATCGCAGATTTCATCTGACGCTCCACGTTGTGCCACGCGCCCTGAAATGAAAGAAATCGAAGGTTAATTGTCCCACACGGAGAAAATGATGGAGAATCACGCGTATATAAGGTATGAGAGTTATAGCGGTTAGCTTAAATTCCTCTATGGAATGCTTATAAGTACTATAACCTATGTAATAAAATATATATGTAAATGACATGCCACCTTAGTGCCACGCAGGCACTCGCACGGGTTCGCGTGGCGCTGCCACGTGGCCCTGAGCGCCATGTCGAATCCACGTGGGCTCGCGCGAAATATACCCCCTTTTTGCCATTTATTTAATGTTTAAAATGTCTTAAAAATCGAAAATAAACTTAAATAAAATCAGAAAAATTCCAGAAAATTCTATAAAATTGGAAAAATTATAACTTTCAAAATACAACTCCAAATTAAGTCAAATTTGTTTTGTTGGATCAGAAATTGAATAATCTATCATTATAAAAAGTCAAATTATTAAAATAATAAGATAATTAATTTTAATTAATTTAATACATTTCCGTATCTTATAAAATAACTTTATAAAAATATAGAAATGTTAATAAATATCTTTTCTCTTATATTTTCATCCTCAAAACATGATTATGATCTCAATTATAATTAGGACTAAAGATTATAATGTTTATTTATGCATAATAACCCATAAATTAATGTATTTTTAGATCATAACATGAATTAATACAAAATGATAAAAATATACTTAAAATATGATAACATGCATATATTTGGAATGATTAATGCCTTTATTTGCATTAATAATCATGTAAATTAGATTATAAATAGCATGTTATCAATGACCCAAAATATTATTTCCTTGATTACCCAAAGGTGATGTTCCTATGGAAAGTAGATGGAGATGGATTGAGATATCCTCAATTTGATCTGAACCGTGGATATCTCGATCCATCTCCATCTTGGTCAATATGGGTATTTACCTATATGTTCCCCCTTGTCTTCTTACTACTTTTTTGGTATATTCCTGCTATCTCTTCTTTCTTTGTTGTCTATTCCCCCTTGTTCCCCTATCTCTTCTTTCTTTCACTATTTTCTCCCTTTTCTATCTCTCATGTTTCTTTCCCACCCTCTCACTAGACCTTCTATTTCCACTTTCGAGCTATTCACCTCTCTCTTCTTTCTTTCTCTCTCTCTCTCTCTCTCTCTCTCTCTCTCTCTCTCCTTTTTCTCCTTCCTCTCACTCATTGATTTTCCTCTCTCTTCCTTGCTACGTCCCTCTCTGCTAGAATCACTGATCATGTAATCTTGAAATCCTTGAGCAAGATTGCAAAATTTGGGGATCACATCAAGCTCAATCTAGGTTGTGTTGACGATCTGATGAGAATTGATCATCCCTAGATATGTAGCATGATATGGTCACTCAAACCAAAATGTGATAGATCATGTTGCACATGAACTTATATCTCACCCTTTTTCCTCTCCCCACCCTTGATGGAGATGATGTGGCCAAATCTAGTTTATGCTGCCCCCAAAAGTAAGATCAAATGACCAAAAATGGTCAAGTCATCTCCATTCCATTCTTTCTTGTGTTGTTTACATCTCAAGGGAGCCCTAAAAGTATTCCTAAACACTTCTAGTGATTTTCCACCTATTTGTATCGATAAATGCATCAAGTTCATGAAATTTATTGAGGTATTCCTCAAAATCAAGGCTTTTTTTAGTGAGATGGTGAAAGAGGAGTATCA
The DNA here is from genome assembly GCA_024174645.1 of Lemna minuta. Lineage (NCBI taxonomy): Eukaryota > Viridiplantae > Streptophyta > Magnoliopsida > Alismatales > Araceae > Lemna > Lemna minuta. Next base: position 19,268,666 of record CM044105.1, read on the forward strand.
ATTGGCACAAATTGGGTCATCCATTGGTGCATAGAGGTGAGTAAGGGGTAAAATTTCTGAAATAAGACATCAATTGGATTTTATTTTATCACTTATATTATAGTCATTATTTTCTCTCTATAATCTCTCTCTAAAATTTACTTTTGATTCTCACTCTAGGTGTGTGATCATGGGCTTGGTGGATGATAACTCTAAGATATAGGTCACCTTCATGCATCATTTATCATGTTTAAGTATTGATAAAGAGTGTAACAATGATAATATCTATTTCTATATAGTTGAATGCAGTGAATATATATTTGTCCTCTCATGCGTCATTTCTTACATTTTGATTATATTATGAGAGCACTCCCATTTGACATCTTCGAAATCAAATAATTGAATTTTTACATTTTTATGCAAGGACTTACCTGGAGTTTAATGGGAGTATGGATGCAAACTATTTAGAAGGAGAAGAATAAAATCGGTACTCCATCTTTTTAGGAGGTTGGTCAACCTTTTCCACCTTTTTAGGAGGTTAGTCAAACCTTTAAAACTTTATAGGAGGATAGTCAAACCTTTTTACCTTTTTAGGAGGATGCCCAAGCCTTGTCCCTATTGTAGGAGGTTGGTCAAACCTTTCCACCTTTTTAGGAGGTTAGTAAACCACCTTTTTAGGTGGGGTCAGCTTATTTCATCTTTTTAGGAGACTAGTCACTCCCATTTTCTTGGAAGTCAATGATGGTCGAAAGTGATTCTTGACAACTCAAAGGTAGTCAAAGACATTCTTGAAAGGTCAAAGAGGTTAAATTTCTTCTCTTTCATTTATCATTAACCAATTTAAGATCTTTCCTATTTTTTTGAGGAAGAATCCATATTTATAGGAGGAGAGAGAGGTATGCCCACCTCCTTAGGGAAATGGTAAGGTTACCACCTCTTAAAGAGTGGTCAACCCATTACCCTTAGGAGGTAGTTGTGGAGCCCAAATCCTTAGGATGAACCCTTTCATTTCCTTTAGGGTTGGTGATGGTCGTGGCCTATGGATTTATTCTCCACCATTCATTTTCTGGTATCCAAAAAGACTAAATCTCCACCATTAATCCAAGGGAACTTTTAAACCTAATATATAAAAGAATCTTCTTGTTCCTTTTTTGTTACTTTTAGTATCTCTCTTTGTAGTAGGCTACTAGAAGGAAAAGGAGAGTCTTAGGCTGAAGCTTGGTATTATTTAGTATTCAAGTTTGTTGTAGAGGTAAGATCATGCATAACAATCAAGATCGTAACGAGTATACTATCACTCGACCTAAGACTTGCATAAAAAACAGGTTTTGTGTGAGGATTTTGATATGATTTTCTCTTGTAATCTCCTTAGGGGAGAGTGTGAACCCTATTTCCCCTTTTACATTTTAGATATGTTATCTTTTCTTCAAAAAATCTCTCATCGTTTCCCGATTTCCTAATTACCTGATTTCTTGAGTTTTTAACATTCTTCTATTATCTTCTATTCTATCATTCTCATCTCTCCATTCTATCATTCAATTCTAAATATTTTCATCATTATCTCTCATAAAATATAAATATATCTATTTATAATTTTGTTTTTCCCTATAATAGTATCTCTACTCCCTGAAAGTACTAGTCTCATTACTTAGGCTCTTTGAGGATTTGGCCCTTACTTTATCACTATACAAAGTAAGGAATTATAATTTTTTTTGCATGAAATCGATTTAAAAATATGATTAAAAATATCCTGAAATTGAGTTCATCAGTGTAAAGGTCTTTTTAACTAATTTTTTATAAAAATCTTCATCTCTATCACTTGAACTTTATATTTCTCCATTTTAATAAAATTTTCTCCTCATTAAAAAATTATCGTTCTCAAATCTATGTTGATCTAGCCTATATTGACTAATATATTTGATTTAGTCATTGTTTAAGTGGATTTGTTATTTCTTGAAGCATTTACATGCACTACAACCTTCTATATATATATATATATATATATATATATTAACAGACAACCAGCTTGATAGTAGGCAATGAGGTGCACTAGAGAGTGGGGGCTAGAACATGAGATGAACATGAGATGTGGGCACATTTGGCAACAAGCACAAATGAAGGAACACATAGACAATAACACACGTGGGTTAGGCACTGAGCCATTTGAGTGGCGTCTAGAAGGTGATGGTGCAAGCTGCCAGTAGTGAATTGGCTGATAGTGGAGCACATTGGTTCAGATGAGAACGTGTGTTGGAGGGAACAATATGGCAATTACTTGCTAGAAAAAATAGGACGTGTGTTGGTAGGTGGGATTACTTTTCAAGAAATGAGACATAGGTCAAGGGTCGATTGCAAGGAGATAATGATAAAGGGATAGTTTCAAGGAGACAATGGCTAAGGAATGGAAACCTAGGAGATGGCAGTGCTATAGGATGCCATGGAGCCCTAGGGCTTTGACACCATGTGAGTAGGGAAGGACTTGGATGCTATTAGGAGTCTTCTACACCTCCTTATCTAGAAGAGTGGATAGAAAGTAAAGGGGTTGAAGAATGTGAAGATTTTGAGAATATGAAGAGATGATATGGAGATGGAAGAGTGCAAATGATTGCAAAAAATGAGTATGCAAGGATAATGATCTGAAAATGAAGGAATAACAGGTTCAATTATTTACTTGTAAGCTTGGATAATAGCTCAGAAAGTTTAGAAGCTTCAAGTTAAAAAGTTTTAACCAATTTCTGTATTAGTCACTCAAGGCTTAGAGACATGAAAAGTCATTAAAATACACATAAGCTTGAGGAAACATGCATCTGGCACACCAGAAACTTGCTGTATCTTACTCATGGATGATGAGTAGGGACGGCACCGCTGACTTCCTCCTGCGGCGGCACCATGGCCGCCTCTACTGTGAGAGAAATTGGTATAGATTATATGAAAAACTTATGGATCAAATCGAAGGTCTCGATTTTCTGCAACATTCAACTGTTTACAATTATCCTTGAAAGTCGACCTCTTTGCAGGAAACAGGGAAGCAGAACAGATATCCCTAGGAATGATGCGCCAGATTCCGAATGTTGACGACGATGGCCTCCCCTGGCTGCATTCTTCAAAAGCATTCCCTTTCCATTAACTTATCCGACGCTCGAATCCTCCAGCTGGAGCTCATCAAACGAGGGTTCGTCGGGGATTTGTTCCTATCCAACACTCTCGTTAATCAATATGCAAAAGAGCGGTAAACTCAAAGAAGCACGCCAGATGTTCAATGAAATGCCTCAAAGGAACCCAGTCTCGTGGACTTGCCTCATTTCTGGGTATACCCAGTGGGAACAGGCGGAGGAAGCGTGCTGCCTGTTCAAGTCTATGGTCTTCGCTGGATTCTCCCCTAGCAGATATACCTTTGGGAGCGTTCTCCGATGCTGTCAAAACTCAGACCCGTTTAGCTTTTTTTTCGGAGTTCAAGTTCACAGTGTAATTCTGAAGAGTGGCTACTCGTTTGATCCTGTAGCTTGCAATGCGCTGATCTCCATGTACGGGAGATGTTCGTTGGACTCCACAGCCAGCGCTCTGCGCGTGTTTGAAGATGCTCCGAAGGGAAATTTGGAATCCTGGAACTCCATCATATCGGTTTACTCTAGGAAAGGAGAAGTTGGTTCTGCGTACTACTTATTCGAGGAAATGCGGAGGCGAGATTTCAAACCCAATGAATACAATTATGGAAGCCTGATAAGCAGCATCTATGCTTGCCAGAATGCAAGTGCTTCCCATTCCATCTCTCTTCTTGATCAGCTGCTGTCTCAGATTCTCAGGTCTGGATTCCTTCACGATCTCTACGTTGGAAGTGCCCTCGTCAGTGCTTTCTCTAGGCTGGGAGTGATTCACATGGCGAAGAAGATATTTTTCCTGCTGCAGAGGAAGAATGCAATCTCCATGAATGGATTGATGGTGGGTCTAGTGAAGCAGAAGAGAGCAGAAGAGGCGGTGCTAACTTTCAGAGAAATAGATGATCTGAGGCTGGTCAACGCCGACACTTTTGTTGTTCTCCTCAGTGCTTGTGCTGAATTTTCCACACCAGAGTCAGGGAAGACTATCGGAAGAGAGATTCATGGGTTCGTCACCAGAAATGGTTTGGGTCAACGCATAGTGGCCATTGGTAATGGCCTGGTCAACATGTATGCAAAATGCTCTGACATTGACCTGGCTTTCAAGGTCTTTGATCAGATGGAAGTAAGAGACCAGGTCACCTGGAATTCAATGATATCCGGGTTTGATCAGAACGGGCTTTTCATGGAGACGTTGACCAGTTTCCAGCAGATGCGGAGAGATGAAGTCACTCCATCAAACTTCACTTTGATCAGTACTCTGAGCTCTTGCTCCAGTTTGGAGTGCCTCCGACTTGGAGAACAAGTGCACTGCGACGGAATCAAACTCGGTCTCGACTCAGATGTCTCTGTCTCAAATGCCCTTTTGGCAATGTACGGAGACTGTGGTCAAATCTTAGAAAGCCAACGTGTCTTCTGGGCAGCAGCTAGTCACGACTTGGTCTCCTGGAATTCCATGGTCAGCATTCTTGCAGATTCAGAGACCCATCTCCCCCACTGCATGATGATATTCAAGGAGATGATACGAGAAGGATGGGCATCCAAATAAGATAACGTTTATAAACATCTTATCAGCTTCTTCTTCGCTCTCTATGGTTAACCAGGGGAGACAAGTCCACACTCTGGTGGTCAAACACGGGTTGACTGAAGAGGTTGCAGTGGAAAATGCCATGATCTTCTTCTACGCTCGAAGCAGGTGGATTTCAGCTTCTGAAGATCTCTTCAGTGCCATGTCAGACAGGAGAGACAATCTCTCCTGGAACTCAATGGTCAATGGGTTCGTGGAGAATGGACTTCTCCGCAAGGCTGTTGACTTGGTGTGGATGATGGCTAGTAAAAGTCAAAAGCTGGATAACTTCACCTATGCAACTGTTCTCAGCGGTTGTGCAGCTGCAGGAGCTCTTGAACGCGGCATGGAGATGCATGGATACACCATCAGATCAGAAACAAGCTATGACGTGGTCGTGGAGAGTGCCCTCGTCGATATGTACGCGAAATGTGGGAAACTTAAGTATGCAGGAAAAACGTTTGACAAAATGCCAGAAAGAAACAAGTACTCCTGGAACTCCATGATATCAGGGTACGCTCGCCATGGTGATGCCACAAGCGCATTAAGGCTGTTCAAGGAAATGAATGCCAGCACAGAGCGGCCAGATGACATCACCTTCATCAGTGTTCTATCAGCATGCAGCCATGGTGGCCTCGTCGAAGAAGGGCTGGAGCATTTCCACAACATGGTTGGTAGCTACGGGATAGAGCCCAGGATGGAGCATTTCTCATGTGTGGTGGATCTTCTGGGGAGAGCTGGAAGGATGGCAGAGATGGAAAAATTCTTAAGGAAGATGCCCATGGAGCCCAATTCACTCATTTGGAGGACCGTTCTCTCCGCTTGCTGTAGAACCAAGGAAGGATCTCGTTTGCAGCTGGGGAGTATAGCTGGAGGGAAACTAATGGAACTTGAACCAGAGAATCCAGTGAACTACGTCCTTCTATCTAAGCTTTATGCTTCCATGGAAAGATGGGAAGATGTAGCAAGAACAAGAAGCTCCATGAGAGCCACCATGGGTAGGAAAGAAGTGGGCTGCAGCTGGGTCACTTTCAAAGATGGAGTTCATTCCTTTGTTGCTGGAGACAGAACGCATGAGGAGAATTCCAGAGTGCTGATGTCATTGATTCAGAAGGCGAGGGACGTTGGATACGCACCGCAGACTGGATCTGCATTCTATGATGTTGATTTGGAGGAGAAGGAGCGGCTATTAATTTATCACAGCGAAAAGATAGCCCTGGCTTTCGTTATTTCTCGCTCCACATCTCTTCCTATCAGGATCATGAAGAATCTCAGAGTCTGTGACGATTGTCATCTCTTCTTCCGGTGCAGCTCAAAGGTGATCGGTCGGGAGATTATCCTCAGAGATTCCATCAGATTCCACCATTTTGCAGATGGGAATTGTTCTTGCGGAGACTATTGGTGAGTATAAACATCTGGATTTTGATTGGATCTTCTCATATGGTTGAAGAGGCTGCCAAGAAAAAGAATAGTCTCCGTTAAATGGGTATTTGCCATGTCATCAGCTCTAAAAACGTGAACTTTGCCGTTGATTTCAGTCCAGCTGTACCCAGGTACTGTTTTCACGCCTCTCTCCTTCATGTCCTTTCTGATCTTCGCTGCGCGCTGCCATTCTCCGGCAGCGGCATGCAGATTTGCCAGCTGGACGTGGGTGGCAGCGCAAGTGGGCTCACACAGTAACCGCTCAAATGCTGCCGTAATCCCCACGTGAGTATTCCCATGAACCCTTGACGAAGAAAGCAGGGACCCCCAAATTACAGCATTCGGCTTAATAGATATAGACATTTGCTGTATAAAATCCAACGCCTCTTCGAAAAGCCCAGATCTTCCAAGAAGATCAATTATGCAAGAGTAATGTCCGACCTCAGGATTTATTCCCAATTTCACCATGGAGTTGAAGCAATCGAGTGCTCGCTCCACCATTCCAGCGTGCCGGCAGGAAGATAAAACAGAAAGGAAAGTGATCGAATCAGGAAGCACATTCGCCAATTCCATTTGATCAAACATTTCCATTGCTTTTTCCGCAAACCCATGTTGGGCGTGCCCGGAGATCATTGAATTCCAGGAGATTGTATCTTTGGCAACCATCTGATTAAAGATGGAAGATCCGTCCTCGATGCATCCGCATTTGGCGTACATGGAGATCAAGGCATTGGAGACAAGGGAATAAGAGATGAAGCCACTTTGGATGATGTGGCAGTGAAGGAGCTTACCATTTTGAAGGCAGCCGAACCCACCACAGGCACTGAGAAGGCTAGAAAGAGTGTAGTCGTTTGGGTTTGAGTTTTCGCGTCTCATTTTATTGAAGAGGATGAAGGCAGTTTTTATACGTGATTTCTGCGCGTACCCAGCGATTATAGCTGTCCAGGAAGCGGTAGTTCTGCGTGATATTTCATCAAACAGCTGATGGGCTTTGTGCAGGAATTCATTTCTGATGTAGAAACTGATGAGCGAGCTGGCGACTGGGCAGTTCCTGTCATTGCCAGATTTGACTGAAATGGCGTGGAGCCGTAATCCAAAATTAACACTTTCTTCTTGACCGCATTCGCTCAGGAAAACTGATAGCGACGTCGCGTCGAACCTGTGGACTGGTTTTCTATACTCTTCCGTTGAAGGTTTTGTGTTTGTGAGATTCTCTAAGCAGCTCTGTATCAGTCTGGCGTGGCTTCCTTGTTTATCGACGGTCCTTTTTGCGGAGCTCACGAGGTCTAGAACTTCTAGAGCTCGTTCCAGACGGCTGCTGAGAGTGGAGAAGACCTGCTTGGAGCCACACTTTGCTGACTCTCGCGGCAGCATTTATTTACTCGAAGACTTCTGCATGGAGAGGGAAATGAGAAACGTCGAGGGAGAGAGAAGAGGAAAAAGGGGGACTTGAACAAGATCTACATGACGGCATTTAAATTGACCAACCCCATATGACTCTTCCACGTTCGTCAAATTTATCGGCTGACTCGGCTCCTCATCCAAACCCGGAAAACACGTGACGGAGTCAACAAGACTTGGATCTATCGCAGACTGTAGGGCCTGCCGATCATCCCTCAAGTCCAGATTTCAAAGATCGTGACCGTTCGTCGGCTTTCTGGGTTCTCTCCATATATATTCTCTTCTGACTTCTCCGTAGGAAAGAGTAAGGATGGAGCGGAGCGGCAGCAAGAAACAGAGCTTCGCCCGATGCCCGGCGGCGGTGCTGGACATCGGGTGCTGGTGCAGAGGCCCTTGCGCCATGCGGATTCGACGCCGCCGCCGCCGCCGCACGTTGGCGGAGTTCCTCACAGCGCCGGGAAGAAGAGGGAGAAAAGCTTGTCTCCCCGCATACGATCCGCTTACGTACGCGCTGAACTTCGAGGATCCAGGCGCCGCCACGTGGATCGACGAGGAGGAGAACTCTTCTAGATCTTTCTCCGCTCGCTTTGCCGTCCCATGCGCCGTCTTCTCCGACTCAGGAGAGAAAAGCTTCCCTTCTACTCTCTCTGCTTTGAGCTTGGTTGTTATCTTTGATGAGTTGTTTTCTGATGGGAGACGGAAACTGGCACTCATTTGGCGGCGCAGCCGTGGGGGCGGCAGTTGCGCCGCCGTATTCTCCGTCCGTAGCCACCGTAGTAGCAGACCAGTTTCTGGGCATTTGCTTCGAGCTGGTCACATGCCTAAGCTTCCCGTGTCCCCATTTACTTAATGAGAGGGAGAGGAGTAGATCGATGGGCCAACGTCTACAGTAAACCTCCGAAGTGAATTAGTTAACTAACGAATCATATGCTCAAATCCAAAATCCCTTGTTAGTTTTAAGAGTAAACAATGCCCATTGGAGTCTCTTCTAATCTTATTATTCTCATCTTAGTGATTATTAATTGGTCAGGTTAGTCAGATCAAAGTTCAAACACGAGCTTTTGATTTGACCTTCTCACATTGTTCGGTAGTCAATTCCTTTTTCTTGGACATACCCTTGGACAACTAATCGCGCTTTATTGTGAACGACTTTGCCTTCTTCATTTAACTGAGTCTTGAATATCTACCGTATGCTAATTACTTTCTCGTGGTTAGGCAGAGGAACTAACCTCCATATACAATTATGCTCAAACTGTTCGTGCTACTTATGCATAGCTTTAAACCATTTTGCCCCTAGAAGGGCATATCCACCTTTTTGGCTCAATTAAAGATGCAAAAGCAAAAGTTCATCTCTTCTCGAAGTGTGGATCTCCTCCTGGCCCCATCTTCAACATTCTCGATCACAGGCGTTGAAAGATGGTTTTTGGAAAATCACCACAATTGTGAAAGTGGGATTTCTTCCTCATCTATTGGATTTGTTGCAATGTGATCAAGTGGAGCATCATCCTCAAATCAGCTTTGATTATCATGTTCTACAATCTAATCATCTCATTTTCTTTGATGGATAGGTTGATGTGGAGCAAGTTGATCGCAATCAACACATTTCTCGACTAACTCTATGTGAATCAATTCTGATTCAGGTACTTTTATTGAAGACTCGATATGCCTATGATCTCTCGGAGTATCCAAAGAAGATGTCTCAGTCCTCTATGAGTCAAATATCCTTAAATCCTCTTTTCTATTCACGAGAATTTAGCATCTTCAACCAAGTGCCTAGAAGTAAGCAATGTTTGGTTTTCTTCCTTTAAGAAGCTCAATGTTAAGTTGTGGATGTACTAAGACCCTATTGGCTACGTAACACGTAGGATTTCATTGCCTTTGCCCAAAAACAACTTGGAAAGGCTGTTCTTGACCATCATAGTCTTAAACATCTCTATTAGGGTTCTATTCTTACACTCAACCACCCCATTTTGTTGTGGTGTTCATGCAGCCAAATATTGATGAATTGTGCCTAATATGTTGCACAATATCGAGACCTCTTATTTTCAAACTCACTGCTAGGGGTTGCCACAAATGATCTTAACTATCGACTCAAATTATTCTTGTATCCTCATGACAAACCTTTTCAACGACTTCAACATAAAACTTTTGGCTGATGGGAAATGGACCCAAGTGTATTGTAAAGAGTCATCTACAATAACTAATGTGTAAAATCATGCTTGTTCATGTACGAAATTTTTTACAAAGAGGACAGTAAAAAGATTGAAATAATGGAATATTTTGATATTAACAAAGTAGAAATGATTGATGAAAAAGGGGAGATGTATGTGGAAAATGTAATGAATTGATAAAATGCTTTTGAACTCCTTTCGAAGATCGAAAACCCTTGATCAAGTGATACAAATTTTGATTAGCATCGCAAATCAAGTCAATAGGATCTTGCCAAGTGTCCTTGCCAACAAAAAAACTTTTAGTCCCACATTAATTTTTGTACAAAACATATTCAGACTTAAATAAGAAGAACCCATTAAGACAATAATATGTTAATAATGCGATTAAAGAACTAATATTCCCTTTATGGATGCCATATGTGCACTAACTAGGCATCACACCTTCGCGCCACACATACGCAATGCCACATCAACGTGCTCAAATAAAATTGATTTTTGTTATTTCCTAAAAACAGAGAAAATCATAAAAAATAGGAAAATTATAAAATTCATGAAAATTTGGAAAAAAGGAAAATTATAGAAAAACTCCTAAAATGTAAAATATTCATATCTTTTCATAGGAAATTCCTTTTTGGTTGAGATTTCGCCCTTTTGATACTTTTTACCTTCTTTTTCATTCTGAAATAAAATACAAAAATGAAAGGATAATTTTGTATTAGAAATTATTTGTCCTCTTTATTCCTTTTTCATGCCTACCATCACAAAACTCATACACACATGATTAAATCATCTTTCATTTGACCTTGGAAAAGGTCAAACACCAAATTAAAAGCAATTTAATGCAAAAAAATTTTGTTTATAAATGATATGATATGATAAATGTAAATATTTCATCAAAACATGTTAAGATGCATAATAATTACATGAATTATACCTTAAATCATCAAAGAATAATAAATTAAAACATGTAAAAGTGCTTACCACTTAAGCTAGGCACTTAATTTGGACAGAAGAGATCCATATGAAGTAATTATTGAGGTCACTCAATAGAGATATATATCTTTTTAGCAAAGCTAGATTTAACTTGTTCAAACTTGATTGAAGTTTCATAAGTCATGGGCTTCTCATGTAGGTTTAAAGACAATCCTAGGATGAGTTTTAATGACTCAAGTTTTTGAAGACCATGATAGCTACGGTGTCCTAATCTATAGTGCTATAAGTCGACCTCATTTTATTTGTACTTGGTCACTAGGCCTACTCAAGAGTTTTTAATTTCCTCAAGGTCAAATAGATAGCTATTTTTTGACCTTGTTCCCATGAGGATCACTTTCCTCATTTCTTTGTTGAGGATGTTGCATCCTATCTTTGTCGCTTTGGCAATTATGTTGATCAAGTTGTGATGAAGAGCACTGACATTTCTTACTTAAATGTTGTGATCGATGGAAATCTCACAAATACTTCAATTTTTTCTGATATTTATGTCCCTGAATGTAAACGTTCCCTCCATCTTTATTTTCTAACTTACTAAGAAATCTCCTATTTACCACTTATGTGCCATGAACACTCGGTATCCAAGCACCATTTCTAGTTGATTGGAGGTGCACCTGCATGAATGGAAGGATTTAGTGCCATGGCATTGAACCCCAAATGGGTCCAACACTCAAAATTTGAAAATAATGATAATATCCATGAGGCCCATGTGGTGTAGAATGATGTGTTCATTCCAAGACTCAATCTAAAACTTGAGTAGCTTTGGTGGAAAGGGGCCTCTAGGATGGCCTACAAGATATCCATGATTAGCCATGGGATATGCACCAGCATGATGTATAGGGAATATACTAGGTGCAATAGTCAAAGTACTCTACTGGATGTTCCTAGAGTGTGGAGTGATGCTTGAGGTTAGCAATCTATTATTGATCTTGTTCACATCAGCTTGTTTGGTGGAGTCAACTAGTATATCAACTACCCTAGATTGTCTTATGATAACATGCAATATTTACATCATAAAACATGATTTTTGATGCATATTTAAGTATAAATGATTTCATTTTCATGCATGTTATCATACTTATATGTATTTTTCTATTATTATATGAAAAGTCACTATATTCTCAAAAATACTTTAAATAAGGGTTAAAAATAATGATTTTCAGATGAATAAATTAATAACCCATCTTTATTTTGAGATTATAGATGTTTTTAGAGTTAAGATAATGAGAGAAAGCCTTTATAGATATTTATTTATATTTTTCCTAAGTTAAAATCTCTTAAAAAAATAACTATATTTTTTTGAAAATAAAAATTTAAAAACTCTCATTATTTATTAATTTTTGACTTTTTAGAATAATAGATAATTAAATTTTTGGATCAAATGAAAGAAATTTGGATTAATTCGGAGTTATATATTAAAAGTTATGAAATTTCTATTTTTTTAGTGATTTTTTTCCGGATTTTTTTAAACTGTTTTTTTCTTATTTTTATTTTTCGATTTTTTTAATAATAAAAAAATAAATAAAAAATTGAAAAGGGGGCGCGGGGCCCGCGTGGATGCGACGTGGCACGCAAGGCCACGTGGCAGCGCCACGCGGACCCGCGCAGCGCCTACGTGGCGCGTAATATATTATAGTATATTATTATTATATATATAAGAAAAGGGTTCTTCAGCCTCGCCTAGATGGGGAGGGTATTAACCCTCTTAAATGTCAGGTATTATATACCCGACATTCTCCTTTCTATTTTTCCGTGTGGGACTAATCCCCACACTTGACTTACCTTGCAGGTGACGTGGAAGCACGCTGAACGTTGAATCGAAGGCGCGATCGATCGACGAGCGTCAATCGTGTGGAGCGCGGACCACCGGATCGCGATCAAGCCACGTGCGTCAATTTGAAGCGTTATAACGGCTGAGATCAATCGGCGCGGATCGCATCTCAGCCGTTGGATCGCGATCGAAGGGGCGAAATCGAAGGCGTTTTATAACGTCTCTCTTACGATCACATCTGGACCGTCCATCGTGATCGGACGGCTACGATATTTTCGAAACGGTCCACGATGGACCGTTCCATCGTAACCGTCGATCGAAACGATCGGACGGTTACGAAATTTCGCCCTATAAAACTGTGTTCTTCGTCGTTCTTAAGCATCCTAGTGAGAATCAATCTAATTGACTGTCTAGACACCTTCCTCACTCGTTTCTCTCGAGTTCTTCCTCTTCCTCTTCAATTTCCGCGTCCAAGGAGGGGTAGAAGTCGAGATTTGGTGGAGTATTGAGTGAGAAATCGCAGCTTGAAGTTCGTCGATGCGTTCTTGATTTTCTCCGCGATTAATCGGCTTAATCACGGCGATTTGATCGCAAAACGAGTTTAGTGGAAGCAGTTTTGCATGATTTACCTCCCAATCAAGTTTAATTTCTGTTTAGAATAGGATTTCCATTTCAATTTTGTTGAATTTCTTCTAAAATCGCGATTTTAACGATACGAATTTTTGCTCCACTTCGAAATTTGATTTCTCCGCGAAATCAAGTCCAAATTGGATGATTTTTGATTCCGTGGTATCGATTTCAAGTCTTCTTCCTAAAAATATCATTTTCCCCAATTTCTACCATCAATTTATTGTCCGATTTGACCAAATTCTAAAAGATCTCTTGAAAATTCCTAAATTCCCTGTGGATTCGACCCGTATTTACCATTATACCCTTGAATTCGATACATTTTCATCAAATTGGTAAGTTCGGTATTATTTTTGACGCGATACCGCTTGAAATCGACGACCTCGCGGTTTCGTCTCGTCATCTTACATGCCCAAAATTGTGGGGGTACCTATACCTCTTATTATTCCTAGCCTTATCTTATCGTTCATACTTACTAGCCATTTTCCTTGAGCTAATTTCCTCACTTTTTAAGATTATTCTTCTACTTTGTTTATCTTATTTTTCTTTTTCTACTGTTTTGGCCTTGACCTTGACTGGACAAACTCATCCTAGGCTTCAACCACATAAGTTTTAACAAGTGCAAGTGATCTTAAGGACTCAATGAGTTCCTTAAGATTTTCATTCTCATTAACTGTCCTAGTATTTTCTAATCTAATTCTTTGCTCTTATGCTTCTTTGCTTTCTCTCAGAGAATCATTTGTCATCTCCAAATCTTCAGTTAAGCATGAAATCTTTGCTAAGTGTTGTAGACTTTTATTCTTGACCTTCTTTAGCTCCTTCCTAGTGCTTTTCAATTTCATAGATTCTTCATTCTAATTCTAGTGATTCTTGAAGATCCTTCATAGATGCAACACTAAAATCATACTCACCTTCCCCAGCGCACAATACTAACTATTAATTGGGTTCAAGTCATAGTTGTATAGGTGGTCGTTAGACATGAGACCTTAAAGACATATTGTGAATGGGTAATTGTGTTTTGGCTTTGTACTATGATTCTCTAATCAAAATACTATAAACTATCAAATCTTATATAGATTAAGATGTCACCACAAAGATAATTGTATGTCAAGATGGGACCATCCACCAGATAACATGGAATATTTATGTGTGGTTACATGTTTATTAGTGCATTTTCAAGGCACCATTAATATGTTTTTGATGTATTTAATCATACATTGAGTGAATTTTAGTTATTCTAAACAACTTAGATCAAAATAGTAAAATGCATTATTTTAAAGGCTAATCATGTATAAATCTTGAGTTTGAATGTAAATAGATTAGTTTGACTTGATTTGAGATTTCATTTGATTTTTAAATATAATATAGTAAGATATTTTTTTATATACATTGTAAAGTCATTTAATTTAATTTTTTTCAAAGTGGAATTAATATATTTTGGATTTAAATATTTATTCTCTCATTATTTGTGAAATTCAATAAATAAATAATGATAGATTATTCAATTTATGATCAAAACAAAAAAAAATTGGACTTAACAAGAGAGATATTTTGAGAGATATGAATTTTCTAATTTTTAGGGATTTTAATTAAGATCGTTTAAAAAATTATTTTTAGTGTGTGCTGATGTGGTAGTTGATGTGGCACACTTGCTTGCAGGGCAAAAAGCAGCGAAGCTGAAGGGCACCACATGGCGTACATGTGGTGCCCCGTCAAGGGATTTTTATCATCTTAAGTGACCTTAATAGGCTGATTATATATAAATGATCATTACCTTATTTATAACCCTTAAATGTTTTTAATATTTTCAATGTGAGACTAAAATTTTTATTTTTAGATGACATGGCAGCATCAAGAGTGTCCGATCAGCGAGAAGGAGATCTAATCTAAGTCATTAATGATCACTTAAAGACAAGGGCATGTTATACTATTCATTGGGTGTCGATTCACTTTATAAGCATTGATGAATTTGAGTCGTTAATCGTGGGAGGTATAACAGTCCAAATTTAAAATTCCTGTTAGACTTCCCTAGCATACATGGCACAATCTAAGGCGTTAAACAAAGATCTGATCGATGAAATCCACTAGCGATTAATCTTCACAAATATATGTGGTGAAATCTTAAATCCAATGGCCATGGCTTAACGACATTGATTTGAATCCCTAATATGAATCTGATTTGTCGATTGCAAATGAAATGCAATTTGATGGTTACCCCCTATTTGAAATCTATTTAGACTCTCTCTTCTTAGCAGTGGAGGCATTTTTGGATTTTTTTATCTATTCATCAAACCTTTTGAACAATTCAATCCTTGAATCTCTTGATCTCAGTGGGTTATAAACTCAATTATATGTCCAATGAGCCATTGAAGTCAAGTTTTTAGTCAAAAGAATAGGGGGGAATCTCCCCTTAAATTTTGAAGTTCTATTTTCAAAATCATAAAATGAAAACCTTGACGTGACGATTAATTGGATTATTTCAAGCATGGTTTTGGGTTAGATTTTATGTATTCTCCCTAATCTATTATCCTTTAATATTATTTTAATTTTGATGCTTAGAAACTAAGTAAGGAAATATATTTTATTGCATGAAATCGACGCACAAATGATGAAAAACATACGCGATCGAGTTCATCAGCATTTGGAAATTCTAGCTAATTTTTGTTTTTTGATTTCTCTGCGAATCTTGATCCAAATTCTATGATTTTTTATTTCGTGAATTCGTCTTCAAGTTATCTTTCTAAAAATATCAAAATCCATAATTTCTCTCCGCAATTCTTCATCCGATTTAATCAAATTTCAAGAAGTTCCTTGAAAATAACTTAATTCTCCATGATTCGACCCTTATTCACCTATATACTATCTAATTCATGATTATTTATCAAAATTGGTGAGTTTGGAACTTGTTTTGACTGGTGTCTGTGTGTATTCAATGACCTCTCAGATTCATCTCATCACCTTGCTCTTTGGGAGGTGCTTCCCCTATTTTCTTAAAAAATATCCCTTCCTTGTTTGGGGTTCTTGAAATAAAGAATCAAAGTTCAAGAAATGGCGGATGTGAAGAGATATTCAAGAGTTTAGTATAATCAAATGAGAGAAATTTATGAGTACTTAAAATTACCTTTTTTGCTCTTACCAATCACTTGCTTGGCTTATTTTCCATCTACTAGTGTAATGCATATAGCAATTGGAGACCATATGTAATCATGCCTTCATAATATGTAGATTAGGCTTGGGAAACTCTATGTGAGACGTTATGCTCCCAATAGTCGCTTGAGGGGTATTGGCCCCATGGTGGGCCCTTGTCATGCTCCCAATAGTCTATTGATGAAGATTTTACTAGTCTAGGTGGATGACGTGGAAAATTGTTCCCACTAGGATCATGTACAAATGCTACTAGACCATAGTTTTGTGGGACAATGACATGGGTTGACCACGGTGAACTTGGGTGGGATTGATCCTAGTTGGATTGATGCCAAAGTAGTGCAGAACCTTTATTGAGGTGTGTCTAGACCCTACTCAACTACTGCTGAACTAGGGAAGAAAGCCTACTTGATTGCAGCTCAATCAAGGTTGAAATTTTCTTGAATCAAGGCATGATTTGTGGTTTGGGCTATGACCTAGTTTGAACCAAGAAAATTGGCCTTGGTTAGGTTGGGACAGGGCAAGCACATTTAGCCCTCTATGACCCTTGAGAGCATATTGGCACTGACTAGCTTGGCGAAGTCTTTTGGCTCAAGTTCAGCCCAAGAGGCTGGGCCAATTGGCATGAGATAGGCCTAGGTGGTTAATTGACTAGCCCAACACACATCCAGTTCATGTATTGCATAAAGTAGGACATTGCCCACGTTATGCGTGACATGATTGTGATCACATGATGCTGATCTTCTAGTGGCACCTCCATTGAAGGCAATTCTCCTTGAGACATGCTTGGAGGAGGGTAGCAAGGAGGTGCCACATACGGGGGCGACACACAAAGAAATGCTTGAAACCTTGTAGGTGTAGGGCGACACACATAGGGATGGTGATGTAGGGTGGTGATGTGCTTGGGAATGATACAATTGAAGATAGTGTGGTCATAGGCACTATGCTTGGAGGTAGGGTGACGATAAGTGATCTATTTGGAGGTGTGCATGGAGGCGGTGTGTCTTGAGGTGGATGTCTGAAGGCGATTCTCTTCGAGACTGTTCACACGAATGCAACTCATGTGAAGGCGGCTCGTGTGGAGGGCACTTGTAGGGAGGCAACTTGCATGGAGGAAGTGTTGTAGGAGGCTGTGTTTCTTGAGGCAGCATGGCTAGAGTCGATGTGCTTGGAGGTAGTGTATCTAGAAATGATTCACATGGAGATAGTGTTCCTAGCGGTAGTGGACAAGGTAAAACCTAATCAAGGCATGTGAGGACACGATCAAGAAGCTCCTCCAAGAAATTGAAGCTCACATTGGTGAACTGGGCATCAGAAACGAGGGCGACAACTTGGTATTCAAGACACAAATTTGGTTGAGACGAGATCTGAAGCCATCAAGCAAAAAATTTTCAATTTTTATGATGCTTGGATGATGGCAATACTTGCCAAGACCGGGAGAGGCTCGAATACCAAACTGGTGTAGGATGCAATAGAGAAGAAGGCAAGATCTAATGCAATGGCAGCTATGGGCGACACAATAGCCATAAATCATGAGGGCACACTTTTGAGAAGGAGAAAATATTGTCAAACTCAAAATATGCCTCTAAATCTAGTACAACGGTGGCCTATTTTTATGGACCTTGGAGGAAAGAGAAATGACAAAGTAACATTAAAATATAAAATTAATATAAAATAAACGAGAAAAATAAACCCTAGGAATTTCCAACATCCGGGTCACGATATTTGGTTTTGCGATGCAAATGTCCGAATGTATAAATGGCGTGGTCTTTATTGGTGGGGTTAGGGCCTCGTACACACACACACATAATATATATAAATATAATGTATATTTCATTGTATGCATTAAGACACATTCCCATTTATCCTATTAAAGGATACATGATATATTTGAAAAAAAAGTGTCATTTAATATTCATTCTATTTATTAATATACATTTCCTTAGACACGAGTTTCAACGCTCTCATTGGATTACTACAAAATTTCTAAGGAAATAATGAAAATTTGTAAGCTATGTTCAACACACATCGAGAAAAAGTAGGTTCATCATTCATTGGGCATGTCATCATTCCATACTTTTTTTCAATGAAAAACAGATGTCATGAATTTGAAAGAAATGCTTGACATTAACCTAATAGAAAATTGAAAAAAGTAGGGATATAGAGAGTAACGATTACCTAGAAAATGATTATACATGATGCGCCGATAGTGTCCCATGAGAACAACATTTCTAGATTAACACTCACAATTTGATGCAATAGAATTACTTTTATTGAAGAATAGTAAAAATTTTAAAAGAGTGAAGACATTTTTTTTGAAACTTGAGTGTCTATTATCAAAAAATAATCATGGATTATTCCTTTAATTTCATTGGAATATTCCATGATTGTACGGTGTCCTACTGTTCACTGATGCTAAAATGGCTTTAGTGTTCTAAGTTTAAAAAACGCACAGAATAATTCAATTATGCGGATCTTTGTCACTTTTAGAAGATTCCGGGAGGTAGAGGAAATGATTTTGCAATGTTGTCTTCGTCATCAGAGAAATTGCAAAAAATACGAGTCAACGTATCCTGGAGAGGGAGAGGACAGAAGAGAAAATAAATGCGCGGCCGCATTACTATCCTACTGATCTGACCATCGAACGGCACCCCCTTCGTCGGATGACTGATGAACTTGTAATCAATCTCCTTCGATCCTATTTCCCTTTCCCTCGGAGACCGAAAGCTCTGGAGCTTTTATTTTATGAAGCTTCTCTGATGGACAGGCGGAGCGAAGCTGACCCTGTGGGCGCGACTCAGAAGATGGGCTGCAATGGAGCCGACGGCGGCCGCGAGGACCGGAGGGAGCCCAAGAAGCGCCGACGACCGGAATCCGGTCTGAGCTCGCCGCGCTCGGAGGTTGTACGCTAGCGTTTTCTCTTCGAAGGTCCGTCTAGGGCTAGCTAGGGTTTCTAACGGTGAATCCAAAGTTAGAGTCTTTTGGGTTAGAATTCGTCTTCCGCCGGGTTTTTGTTGGAGATTTATCCTCAAAATATTTTCTGGATTTTTTAGCCAGTACGAGACGACGGCGCCATGGCTGCTGCGCGCCCTTCTTCGCCTCAGTGGAGAGACGACGATAGAGACGGCCACATCGTGTTCGAGCTTGGGGAGAATTTCACTCCTCGATGTCAGTAATTCTTTTTTTTCAAATTTCATTTTATGATGCTAAAAACAATTGTGACTATTATATGTCTAATGTCTGCTACTAAAATCATTTTAATCATTTTGCCTTTTTAGCTGAGTTTCTAATATTGGGGAAATTCAATCGCGCAGATAAAATTCTGGGCAAAATGGGGGAAGGTGTTTGTCTGATCTTTGGATGATCATCGTGTTGTTGAATTTGGATTGGAATTCGTCAGCCGGGGTTTCAACTGCAGGAACATTTGGGCGTGTCCTGGAATGTTGGGATCGCGAGCGACGCGAGCACGTCGCCATTAAAGTGGTCCGGAGCATTAACAAGTACCGCCGAGCTGCGATGATCGAAATTGACGTCCTCAATCTTCTCTCCAAAAATGATCAAGCAAGATCACGGTACATACCATTTGACTTCCTCGGTCAACAGCCGTATATTCTAATTTTTTTTTTATGTTGTCAGCTGTGTACAGATTTTGAGATGGTTTGACTTCCACAATCACATATGCATAGTCAGTAATTTCTTTTTGGGAAAAACACGTATATATATTCTTGAGAAAACATGCCCAACAGATTTATGTCGTCACAGGTGTTTGAGAAATTGGGACCCAGCTTATTCGATTTCTTAAAGAGGAACAAATACCGTCCATTTCCGGTCGATCTCGTCAGAGAATTTGGGCGCCAGATCTTGGAATCCGTTGCTTGTGCGTAATTATCGTATTGAAAAATCAAATCGCGGATATATACAAATACCATCTGTTTTTTTTTTACTTTTTTGTTTTTTTATAACCCCTATTGTGGTTGATTGCAGACATGCACGATTTACATCTCATTCACACGGATTTGAAGCCAGAGAATATACTTCTCGTCTCCAGCAATCAAATCAAAGTCCCAAGTCAAAAGGATTCAACAAATTTTAGGTATTTACCAAAGTCGAGTGCTATAAAGCTGATTGACTTTGGTAGCACCGCATTCGAAGATCAAGATCGTAGCTCTGTTGTTTCAACGCGGCAGTACAGAGCACCAGAGATAATCCTAGGTTAACGCTTGAGAGCCCTAGTTTTCTCTTCCATCCTCTCATTAAGGGACTGACGAACTTCAATCTTATCCTCTTGCTTTGTTTTAGGTTTAGGTTGGGATTATCCCTGCGATCTCTGGAGTGTGGGGTGCATCCTCATTGAGCTCTGCTCGGTTTCTCTCTCTTCGAGCCATGTTCTCTGTTAATCTGTGTACTTTATTTTTTTATTTTTTATTTTTATTTTCCTTGAAGGGGGAGCAGTTGTTCCAGACCCATGAGAATCTGGAGCATCTGGCGATGATGGAAAGGGTTCTGGGCCCTCTTCCTGATCATATGATCCGCCAAGCGAGGTAATTGAATCAATCTCTCTCACCCTTCCTCTCTCGCTTTGTCTCTATCTCTCTCTAGCTTTCTCTTTCCGTCCATGGCAGCCGGTCCGCAGAGAAATACTTCAAGAGAGGCGCGCGGCTGAATTGGCCGGAGGGAGCCGTCTCTAGAGAGAGCATACGGGCTGTGAGGAAGTTGGACAGATTAAGGGTATGTTAGTAATTATAAATTATTTTGTCCTTTTCCCAGAAGGTATTAATCCCTAATTCTGGGGCTCTTCTGGCTACTCAGGAGCTGGTCTTTCGCTACGTTGACCACTCTGGGGCGTCGTTCTCCGACTTGCTCAGTGGACTACTGACATTGGATCCTGCCCGCCGCCTCACGGCCCATGAGGCCCTGGCCCACCCTTTCTTCAACTAACCCAACTACAGCCCATTCATTCTTGTAGACTTGCAGCCCATCTGATTTTCTCTCTCTGTATCCGTTGATTTAGAGAGAATTTTGCTCCCTTTTATATCATCAGCTTTCCCCTCCATTCTTTGCAATGGACATGGAGACATTTCAGAAGGCTTTCGACGAGCTCGAGGCGCAGAAAACCCTAATTACCAACTGCATGCAGATCATGGAGAATCTCACTGGGCATTACGCCTCCCTCAAACGCTCCCTCGCGGAGCGGGCGGAAGCCCTCGAATCCAAGCTCCAAGACCTCGATTCGATGTCCACCCAATCGCTGAAAACCTTTTCAGAGCGAGAATCTGCCATTTCCGAGCGCGAATCCGCTGCTCTCTCTCTCATCGAACTGCGCAGAGATACCGCTGTAACCGAGATGGAAACCTCTCCTTTTGATTCCTCGTCAGATGTCCCCGGATCTCTCCGACGGTACTGCCGGAGGATGGATTCGGTCGGACTCCTGCAATTCATGGTTTCCCGACGAACAGACGTAAGTACCCTGAAGAGAGAGTTATATAATGCGGTTGCGGAAGCAGTAGATCCAATTCGACTTGTTCTCGACGCTGTACTGGCATTTGTAGAGCGTCAGGGGAAAGATGATCGTTGCTGGGCTTGCTCGATGTTGCTAGAAACCCTGATCGTTGATGACGGAATGAAGACTCTCGAAATTCCTGGGAGTGTCAAGGAAAAGGTGGAAACTTTTGGCGGTTAGCTGGAAGAAGAAAGGTACAGGAAATGAAGCAGTTTGTTTCTGCGGCGGAGGGTCAGTTGTTTCCTGCAGTTTAATTGGAGCATTTCAATCTTCAGTCCACCGTGGAAGAGGATTTCGTGCAGAAGCTGATCGTTGATTCTGTGCCGGGGAAAGAAATTTCGAAGCTAGCGTCTAATCTTGGATTGGGGGAAAAGCTCAGTGGTAAGCGAAATTCGATGCTTATATTTTGGAATAATTCAATTAGCTTTGATTTGACCATAGATCTTCTGAGCAGAGATTGTTGACGAACTAGTCAAGCATGGGAAAGAGATCGAAGCGGTTTCGATTGCCCACGAAGCTGGTTTAACCGGGGAGATTTTCCCCCGTTTCGATTCTCAAATCTTATCTCCAGACATCGAGGGAGCGCGCAAATGCCATTCTGAAGGATGGGAACCACTCTCTCTCGGCCACCGTAAGTTCACACATTACAGCGTTGACTTTTTTACTATTGGAAGAGTCAACGGTTTTGTCAACTGGCGTATTCAGGAAGAATCGAGCAATCTAGAACTGAACGCGCTCAGATCGATCATTATGTCTGTTGCGTCGCTTGAACTGGAGAAGGAATTTAATCTAGAGAGTCCGAAGAGAAGAGTGGAGATGTTGGTGAGGGCCAAAGCGGAGAGAAAGAAGACGTTCGAAAAGCGGGCACGGGCCGAAGGCCCACCAGCATTCTTCCGGCCCAGTAATACGCGCAGAAGCTCTTCTAGAAGGGAGTTATCGGTTGAGTACATGACGCCGCCTCGCAACTCGTACACGAGCCCAAGTCACGGAGGGTATAAGGCCAATGGAAGCTTTGATCCGAGCCCGACATCCTCGCCGCTGCAGTCCCATTATGTCCCGGAGGCGATATGATGTACCCGGCGGCGCCGCCGGGGTGCCCATCACCGTTGTCATCCTCTCTCTCTCTCTCTCTCTGTGTCACTCCCTTTAAACTAAATGGGAAGAAGGGAATTTGGTCAGGCAGTGAAGAAAGAATTTGGGTCGTACACGCAACTTGTCGAGGTCCCTGAATAGTGAGAAGTCTTCCGTCTTTTGACCTGATTTTCACCGGTTCACTCTCTTCTGAAACTTGTCGACTGTAATTTGTATTAAATTTCCTAACGCAGACTGCTTGATTCACTGTTGAGAGGGAGAGAGCGATTTCGTACTCTTTCACCATACGCTGTTTCTCTATATGAGGGACCACACTGGCGTGTCTAGCCAAGAAGCCCAACTTCGGCAGAAGAGAGAGATAGAGTGAGAGAGAGAGAGAGATGGGGAGCAACGGAAGCGACGGTTCCGAGAGACAGAAGCCTAAGATATCCGATATCAAGTTCACAAAGCTCTTCATTAATGGCGAATTCGTCGACGCCGTCTCCGGTAACCCTTCTCGCTAATCTTTACCTTCTTCTTCCTCCTTCGTCATCTTCTGTCCCTCTGATCTTCCGATTCCAGCAATTAGAGAGCCGTGCTCTATCTCCAGGCCTACTCCAATCCCTGATGAAATTATGCATTTCTCTGTGCTGGTCTCTGATTTAAGGAAAAACGTTCGACACAGTCGACCCTCGGACGGGAGAGGTGTTGGCGAAGATAGCAGAGGGAGACAAGGAAGATGTGGATCTGGCAGTGAAGGCCGCTCGGCAGGCCTTCAACCATGGTAGTTGGCCGCGGATGCCCGGCACCGTGAGAATCTTCTCTTACCTCCCTCCCTCTCTCTCCCCTTCCTTCTCAGTTCTCTGTACCGCTCTTTGCCCCTCTCTCTCTCTCTCATCCCTCTATCGCTATCTCCCAACTCTCTCTTTCTCTCCCAGTTCCGTCAACCGCTTTTTCTCAACTCTCTCTCTCTCTCTCTCAATTCTCCAAGCTGGCATTCGATCTCCCCCTCCATTTCTCTCTTTTCAGAAAAGAAAGATGTTCAAGATAAAGTTCGCAGATTCATCTCTCTCTCTCTCTCTAAGTTGGCCGTCAATCTCTCTCAACTCAGGAAAGAAGGAAGATCATGCTAAAATTCGCCGACCTAATCGACCAGCATGCAGACGAACTAGCACTACTCGACGTCCTCGACTCAGGAAAACTCTACAATCTAGTCCGATACACCGAACTCCCCATGTGCTCAGAGCATCTCCGATACTTCGCCGGAGCAGCAGACAAGATCCACGGCGAGACCCTCAAGATGTCAAGCGATCTTCAAGCTTACACCTTGAGGGAACCCATTGGAGTTGTCGGCCTCATAATTCCCTGGAACTCGCCTTCCCTCATTTTCTTCTTCAAGGTCGGCCCTGCCTTAGCCGCTGGCTGCACCATGGTCGTCAAGCCCGCCGAGCAGTCCCCTCTCTCCTCTCTCTACTTCGCTCATCTCTCCAAAAAGGTGCTCCCTCGAACCTAACCTTGTTTCCAACTAAAACCCTAAATCCCGGTTGCAGGCTGGGATTCCGGATGGCGTGCTCAACGTTGTTACTGGTTTTGGGTCTACTGCTGGTGCTGCTCTTAGCTCTCACATGGACGTCGATAAAGTAAAATAAACCCTCGAATTCTTCGCTTTTGACGTTGTTAAATAAATTCTAAAATGATTTTTTTTCGAGGAAAGATAAGTTTCACGGGATCTCCGGAAGTGGGTCGTCTAATAATGGAGGCGGCTGCCAAGAGTAATCTGAAGTCCGTGTCCCTCGAGCTCGGAGGGAAATCTCCGTTGATAATCTTCGATGATGCGGACCTGGATACCGCCGTGGAGCTCGCCGGTATGGCCGCCTTCGCCAACAAAGTAACGTTTCTCTCTGTGCCAAAAGCAAGCTAGATGAAGTACCAGCTCCGTAATTGACCATCTTCTAGGGAGAAATCTGTGTTGCGGGATCTCGCGTGTACGTCCAGGAAAAGATATACGAGGACTTCGTGAGAAAATCAGTGGAGAAGGCGAAGACCTGGAAGATTGGAGATCCCTTTGATCCTGAAGTAAATCATGGGCCTCAGGTGAGAGTAGGACCCTATAACTCTCTTATCCCTGGTCTTGTTTAAACCCTAAAATTTGCCACAGGTGGATAAGAAACAGTTCGACAGGGTTCTTTCCTACATCGACCTTGGGAATAGAGAAGGAGCTACTCTTCTCACTGGAGGAAAACCCTACAGCGACAAAGGCTTCTACATCGAACCCACCATCTTTGCAGACGTAAAGGTGACATTTTTTTGTAGATAAGCTCCGTCTTCTTTCTTCAATATCCTGATGAAGGGATCCTCCAGGAAGAGATGACGATAGCTAGAGAGGAGATCTTCGGGCCTGTTATGTCCCTGATGAAGTTCAGGTGAAACCCTACTCTTGCATTTCTAGATACTTTTTGGCTTCTTCAAGGAAAACCCTAATCTTGTATTGCGGCGGTGTTTCAGGACTGTTGAGGAGGCGATAGAGAAGGCGAACAACACGAAGTACGGTCTGGCGGCGGGGATCGTGACCAAGGATCTGAATATCGCGAACCGGGTGTCGAGATCGGTCCGAGCGGGGATCGTGTGGATCAACTGCTACTTCGTCTTCGATTATGACTGTCCTTTTGGTGGCTTCAAGATGAGCGGCTTCGGTAAAGATACAGGCTTGCAAGCGCTTGACAGCTATCTTCTCACTAAGTCCGTTGTCACGCCCATCTACAACTCGCCCTGGCTCTGATCCATGGCTTCAAGCATGCATAGATGCCTGCTATCGTGCTGATGTGCCATGGATTTCATGCTGCCGAGAATTATGAAAGCGGAAGCTGGCCAGACTTTCCAGGAAAGTTCTTGAAGAATGTTTTGGATTATCAAATAATCTCCGACTTCTTTCAATAAAGGATAAGAAATAGTAATCTTCAGAAATACAAGACCATAGTCTTCTAATCTTCAGCCATATTTTAATCCTCAATCTGAGATCCAAAACCTAAAAATAAAGGCAAATATGAGTAATTCAAGTTATAACTCATCTTGAGTGTATGTTCTTGCAAGTTATTTATCTCTCTCTCTCTCTCTATTTATATATATATATATATATATATATATAGAGAGAGAGAGAGAGAGAAGATTTTTTCTAAGAACTCCCAAAAAAATCTTAAAAAATCCAGAAAATAAATAGAAATCTCATTTTTTAAGAAATTTTTTATTCTTGATGAATCAATGTCTTTTAATGCTCATAAAATCTTCTTAATTTATGAAAAATTAATAGGATTTTATTAAATATAAAAATTATCATTTTAATCATTTTAAGTCATGGTAACGTTCATTAATGATTATATTTTTACGAAAAAGTTCACAAAATGCATGATTTTAATGTATGAAATTGCATGTTATCATCAGGCTAAAGTGTCTTTTCATATACGCATCTTATTTCTATTAACATGTCAAGGGCATCTAAAGAAGATGTTAAAGAAGTCTTTAACAAGGCAAATTGCACAACACCTTCCAGAGTTTTCATTGATGAGGTTGATGCAATTGGTTCAAAGAGAGATGATAATCTACAAAGAGGAATGGAAAAATGGATTGTGACATGATTAATCACACATAGATGAATTACATCAAGGAGTAAAGGATGCTCCCACAATTGATGATCATGTTGAGAAAAAATCAAGTTGTGTTCTCATAATTCGAGCTACAAACAAGCCAGATGCATTTGATTGAGCTCTTAGAAGACTCGACCGTTTTGAACATGAGATATTTTTAGACGTTTTTGATGAAAAATCACATAGAGAAATCCTTTCACTTCAGACAAAGAAACTAAATCTGGATGGCATGGTAAATCTATCGAGTATAGCTAGAGCAACTGTTGGATTTGTTGGCGCAGATTTTTTGGATCTAGTGAAACAGGCATGAATTATTGCATTGAAGAGGACTATACCTCTTGGAGAGATGGAGATTCTTGAAAAAATCATGAAAGATGAAGAAAGAACATGGTGGAGGCAGCTGGGTAGGCCAGATGAAATCGAAAAGCTGAGCATATCAATGATTTACTATGAGGTAATATTTGCATTGAACGCTAACTAGATGAATTAGCCCCACATGAGATTTCTGGTTGACGATTGACAAAGCGAATCCCCGAGGGTCATTAAAAACACGCAAGTATGCGTCAAAGCATTTACCAAACTCATCAATTTTAAATATTAATCACAAATTGAATATATAGAGGTGAATAAGGGTCAAATCCACAAAGAATTAATGTATTTTTGAGTTATTATTTGAAATTTGATCAAATAAAAAAATGAAATGAGGTGAGAAATCAAGGATTTTGATAGATTTGGAAAGAGAACTCAAAGATGGATCCACAAAAAAAAATCACTTGATTTGGATCAAGATTCGCAAATAAATCAAAGAGTGAATGATGTACAAATTTTTGAATGCGAAGAGAGAGAAATCCGAAATAAAATCTTAAATTAATCTAATCTAAAACTCTAAACTATAATCTAATGATATAGGATGAAATATTAGGAGGAAAAAACATAATCTAACTTGAGATAGCAATTGAAACGATCCAATTGATTGCCGGATTTAAAGGCTTTTCATTCCCTTGATTTCGAAGATGATCGTTGGCATTCAAGAGGCAAATTCTCCCTCTTCTTTCAACGAAATCTCACTTTCAACCACTCAGTGGATGCGAAAATGATCTAGAAGAAGAAGAAAGTGAAAGATTCGAGGATGCTGGTGTGTAGACAATTTGATTACTCGAAAACATCCAAGAATGATTTACATTGTCATAGAACATCTCAATTTATAGTGAGAAGTGGGCGTAACTATCAGATTTAACATTTAATCTTCGATCAACGGCTCTGATGAAACGCATTTATACAAATCGTTACGCTAAAATCGCGTCCTTTAGATCGAGGATGGACTGCCAAGATTTTGCCACATCACGCGTGAAGAAGAAACACATGAAACACCCTCCGTCCAATCTTGATTTAACATTTTAGATGCCTTTCGTTGATTTTAATCTTAATCGTTATAACTCCTTAGATGAACGGTTGAGATTCTATCATTTTAAAAAGATTCGCCTACAAACCAGAGTGCACCATATACCCCTTCACTTAAGTGACAATCGATGATCGCGATTAAATTGCATGATCGGACGCTCCACACAATGCCACGTCACTTGCGCACAGAAAAACATAAAAATAGTCTCACATGTCAAAAATAAGGTGATTTGATGTGTATATAAGGTATAAGCGATTTTGAGAGATAGCGTTATCTAGAAAAGGAAGCTTTATCTCTCTAATTACACTCTTGCACACGTGCGCACACACAAACGCGCACACACGCATGTGTGCCACATAGCATGTTCATACACCGCCACGAGATGACGCTATTTTTGCTCGCGCCACATCAGCTCTCACGTCAGCCCGCGATAAAATCGGATTTTTTATTCTTTTAAATTCAAAATAAATCTAAATAAATTTATAAAAAATCAGAAAAATTCCAAAAAAATCCTTAAATATTAGAAAATTCATATCTTTCAAAATATAACTCCGAATCAATCCAAATTTGTTTCATTAGATCAGATATTAAATTATATATCATTCCAAATTATTTAAATAACAACAGAATAAAATTTAATTTTAAAAATACACTCATTTCTGTTAGAATCTATCACTTAGAAAAAGTTTTTCTCTTATTATTATAGATTAAAATCTAATTAAAATCTCAAATAAAAATGGGGAAAAATCTAATCTTAAAATATTTCTCTTTAATTTATCATAATTATCCCTAAATTAGTGCAGTTTGAGATTATAACTTATTTTCATATAATGATAGATAAACACTAAAAAATATGATAACATACATTAGAATGAAATGTTTTATGCCTTAATTTACATTAATAATATTATATTTTCATGTATAATTTTTATGCTATCACACCCCCCCCTCCCCCAAACTTAAATGATTGCTAGTCACTAAGAAATTTACTAAATAATCTCCCTAGAAGGTCATTTCAATACTAAAGAGGTGAAGTGTATGAATGTATGATTACGTTTTTCTCATAGTGTAGGCCATAATGATCTAGATTCCATCTCTAGGTTGACTTCTTTAGTGCATATTAGGGTACTGCTTATCAGTTAATGCTCGAGTCTTATTCTCGATTGTGATCGAGGTGAGCATATCTAAAGTTTGATGCTATGGGGATGAAAAGATCCTCACACTCTCATGAGAAGATGTAATTCCTTACCCTTTCCATAGGTACATCACTCCTCTCAAAATGGAGGCTACTTAGTGCATTAGGATTCCCTTCAAACTCATTTTCCTCCTATGAAGAGTGCATTTGAGAAGGGATTCTTATCTTTGGGATGCAACGTGTGAGGTGGCTGAATGAAATAAAAAGATATTATTTCTAAAGGAATGACTTGGTTAAAAGTAAATATACATGTAAACAAGGTGGATTTTAAAAAAACAAAGGTGGTACCACTTATGCTAATTATACTCCCAAAATGATGTGAATGGTAATGGATGATAGGGGTAGATAGAAAATGGTAGAAATGGTAGTGGAAGTGGTAGAGATGGAGTAGAAAAGAAGATATTTCCATAACTTATTTTCCTTCTTTTCACTTCTTCTTATTTCTCTCTTTTTATTGCTTTTTTCTCCTCCCTTTTTCCTTTTTTTTCAAGATACTTTAAAAATTTAGAAGATTTTACATGTAAATAAGGATGTGGAGGAGTTTTTGGTTTTGAAGAGGGTATGCAACAAATGTGAAGCGTAGTGTGAAGGGATACGTACATGTGAGGGAAATATGGAAGAAATGTGATGGATGCGTGAATCACTTGGGAGTGTTATTATCATGAGTGAAGCTACTTGACTGCTTTGGAAAAGATAGAACTACATGCCGAAAGAAAAGTTTGGAAGCAAGGAATTCTCACACTAAGTAGGGTTTGTTGATGTAAGGCAAGGGATAGAAATTTAACCTTAACTTCTCTAAAAAACTCTCCATTTCAATCCCATAGCATTTCATCCTTCTAATTACACATTTTTTTCTCGGTGCCTACTTGATACCCAACCCTAAAGAAGTCAACCACTAAAAATAATCCCATGATTTTTCTAGATCACTCAGCTTTATTACTCAAAATGTAATCATATGGGCTATAAGGTGATGGATATTATGTGGCCTATAAGCCAATCACACTTTCATCAATCTTTTTTATGTTCGTTGAAATGAAATTTATTCATTGGCATTCTTGTGTGATGTTTTCAATGAAGTCCATGAGCATGTGCAATGACTAAGTGAATTATGATGAGATCATAATATAGTGATCACTAGTCTTTAAACATATGTTCTAAATATTCCTATTCGTGGGATATTCGAGAAGGACATCGAATTATCCGGAAAGAATAGCACTATCTGATCCATCTCATATGATGAGTATGGCTGATCCTATAGCCATCGGTGTAGAGACACTAAGGATAGATAGTGGGTGCTCTTTGGACAAAGAGTTCACTGAATTGATCCGTATGAATCCCTGAATGGTAATATATCTAATTGTCAATCAGGTTGATTCATGTCATGATTGTGTATGTGGTCCTTTGACTTGAGACACCAAAGACATCTTGTGGATGGATGATCGTGTTTTGATTATGACTTACGAATCCCTAGTCACAGGATATCTAAAACATCATATATTGGATACGACATGAAGTCGACGAAGATGATTGTGTGGTCAAGATGGGATCATCCACCCTCGGTATATGAGGAGATCGACTCAAGGAATGAGATGCGGTTAAATCCCTTGCCAAGGTAGCATAAATATTAGAGAAGTTGTTCTCAATGATTTTCTACTTGCATTAGTACTAAATTGAGTGACGGATTAGGGTTTGACAATTAACCATACCCTAAGTCATTCATGAGTCTCGTGTGGATGAAGGATTACACGTACACGGTAACCAATGACGGCAGGGTTCCATGAAAGAGTTCTAATATACTCCATATCTCCTAGAGCACGTGGTGTAGCTTGGCACCCACCGGGCTGGCGACTCAACCTGTCAATTGGGTTAAATCGATCCTTATTCAATTAATCTATATGTTAATATAGTTAATTGATAAGAAGGACCAATAAGTGTTATTGGGTTGATAGAGTCATTAACTGGCGAGATATATGGACCTAGAGGGTTACACACATAAGGTCAATGGACGTCGGTGGATATAGACATAATAATAAAGGCTTTTGTGAAAAGTTCACATTCCCAAAGTCTATAAATAGGGGGAGAACGGCCATAATAGAGGTGCCCATGCAAGCCTAGTGGAACTTCTCTTCCCTCTTCTCTTCCTCTCGTGGTGACGAGTGTTCAAGAGGAGATCCGATCGTCTGGAGACTGTGTGGATACTGCTAGAGGCCGGACGCTTGAACGGTTGAAGAACTCTTTCAAATGATCCAAGTAAGTATGAATTTTATTCTAAACTAGATAATAGGATCACCTAGAATGGAGGATAAGATCATCTATTCTTGGTGCTTCCACGATGTTGAATGTTTTGATTCAACACCTTCTGCTGCAATCATTATTTTGGACAAAGATTTGCAGAGCTTTTCGAGCCTCAGATACCCAGCATAAGGCCCATCACTTCTATACCTCTGGTAGATAGGATATCTAAATTTCAATACTTCTAAGGTGGGGTAGAGTGGTAAAAATTTGGAAAATAGGAGTTTTTAGAATGTAGAATTTTTAAATTTTTTGAAAGCATGTTAAGTTTTTCTAAGTCCTCTCCCCCAACTAAAAATTTTCATTGCCCTCAATGAAATTGTCATGCGCTTGAAAAAAATAGTAAAAATACCAAGCATGACATAAAAAAGATACAAAAAAGTGGTGAGAAAGGACAGGTTTAGAAAAACTCATTTATGCGTTGATGCTCAGTTCATATGATTTTTTGTGCATGCACCCTCTCTATAGTATAGTTCTTCTTTGACAGCTACAAAAATAAAAACAACAAGTTCAAAAAGGAAAACAAAAAGTGAGGTAGTCTTGGGGTGCCTCCCAAGAAGAGCTAAGTTTAATGTCTTCAACTAGAAGAAAAATCTAATGAAACTGGCGATTATTGAAGGTGAGAGGGAAATATCGTCGCCATGTCCTTGAGTACCTCAGGGAAGATGGAGGTTCACCGTATCTGATTGTGCGGGTGGCTTTGATGTCAAGTTAAGCTTGAGATGATGGTCTTTTACCTTGATTTGTCTGTCGGATCTGATGTCAGAGATAAGTATTGATCTGCCCTTAAACAACTTGAGAACCACATAAGGACCATCTCATTGCGAGTGCAGCTTCCCATGAAAGAGCTTAAGGCAGGAATTGTAGAGTCGGACCTTGTCATTGACTTGAAAGCTTCTTTTGCTGATGTGTCAGTTATGAAAGGCATTAGTCTTCTCTTTATAGATCTCGGCATTCTCATACGTGTCGTGCCTTAGCTCTTGTAACTCGTGAAGCTGGAGAAGTCTATGTTTTCCTACTTTGTCCAAAGATAAGTTGAGATTTTTGATAGCCCAATATGCTCGATGCTCAAGCTCAACTAGAAGGTGGCATGCTTTCCCAAAAATGAGCCAGGAAGGAGACATCCCAATGGGTGTCTTGTAAGCCGTCTAGTACGCCCATAGTGCATTGGGAAGCTTGTGCACCTAATCCTTCCCATCTGGTTGAATACTTTTTTTTTGAAATATTCTTAACTTCTCTATTGCTTACCTGTACTTGCCCATTTGCCTAAGGGTGGTATGGTGTCGTGACGCAATGGTGTACTCCGTACCTCTTAAAAAATACACGAAAGTGTGCATTATTGAAGTGTGAGCCTTTGTCGCTAATGATGGCTCTCTGACATTTATTTTAGGAGAAGATGCATCTCGTAAAAAATTTGAGCACCTCCTGATGGTTGTTTGTCCTAGTGGGGATTGTCTCAACCCACTTGGACACATAATCCACCTCCACAAAAATATACTCTTTCTCGTTTGAAGGTGGGAAAGGTCCCATAAAGTCTATCCCCCAATAGATCAAAGATCTCTAATTCCAAGATCGGCCTAATCGACATCTCATCTTTGCTTGGAGATGTTTAATGTTGCTTGACATTGTAGGCATTCCATCTAGAAATGGTGGACATCCTTGAAGATGGTGGGCCACTAGAAGCCGCTCATAGTGTAGATACTAGTAGTAGATGAGTCAATACCAATTTAGAATGCTATAGAGGAATAATTATTCAACAAGTCTTCAACGGGTGATGAATTGACCATTTGTATGTTTCAAAAAATCTAATCTCAAAGGGGAGATGTTAGTGAGAGAAGATTCCTAATTGTATTTTGAAAGATTTGGCACATTAGGGAGAGAAGATGAGAAGAAAGTGAGAACTAAGGAGAGAACACAAAGAAGAGGGAAAATACAGTGACTGTTTCTTTTGTATTCTCTGTATTCAAATAAATGTACACAATTCTATTCATATTCATGTCTTGGGTTTGATTATTGTGGCTAACATCAAACATATCCTAACCCTAATTCTACATTAAAGACGAAGAACGAAGAAACATTGACCAACGCTGAATTTAGAGAATTGAAATTGGCCTATGAAAATTGGGGATTAGAGGTCTTCTTTTTGTGTTTTGCACTAGAAAAATTCTCTCTACTGTCTTTTAAGTATTAGCGGGATGCCAAGGTGAAGAGGAAATTCATAGCTAATCATACATAGGCCTGGGCAATGTACTAATGGTAACCTATTGGAAAGAGTGGCACCGAGGTGGAAAAGAATTCCAAAGTTTAGCTTGCTCAATCTTTGGTAGAGTAGGGATGTGTGACATCTTGGGAAGGGGGATGTTAGTGGGAGAAGAAGTCTAGGGGTTAAGAGTGCTCAAGTTTGGGTAGTCTAGGGATGGGTGACTGACGAAGCGTTTTAGTGCGGTCATTAAAACACACAAACGTCGGTCAAACAAAATTTATAAAACTGAACTCACAAAGATAAATATATAAAATCAAGTAAAGTGCAGGTATCGGGTTGATCCATAGAGAGCAAGGTTGACTCTAATTGCAGAGTTGACTTGGTCAAACTTAGGTTTAAAAGAAGTAAAAATAAGATTCTAAGAATATAAATGATATAAATATACTAAATAAGAAATTTTAAGACTTGAAATCTCGGATTTGACAAAGAAAAGTCAAAAGTCAAAAGTCAAAGTATTGACTTTGACCAATAGTCAAAGTTCTATAAAATCAGAGAACCAAAAGATGTCAGAAGATTACGAAATTTATATATTTAGAAACTAGAGAGAAAATAGAAATTTATTGATATAGAATTCTTGATTTTTCAATAAAAATTGGATTTACAATGAATTATTGAAAATTAAAGATCAGAAAATTCCTAAAATGAACACTTCAGAGAAAATCTTCAATTTGACTAGTCAAATGATATCCAAATATTGAATTTATATATCAATAAAAATTTAAGAATCAGAGGATTCTAAAGAGACCAAAATGATCGAATTCTGATTTGTATTTTGAAAGTTATTGAACCCGAAAGTCAACGTTGAAAATCGGATTAAAAATGAACAGTGCTCGGTCAAACATTAAGTTGAGGGGTCAAATGAACTTGGAAATTCAACGAATTTGTTATCCACGTAAAGCTGATAAAATAAGGAATCCAATGATACTAAAATCAAGTGATTTGGAATTATAGCAAGAGATATAACCTATTTTCAAAATCAACAAAATTTTGAACTAAAATTGGGCAAAATTCAAGAACACTAAGAACTAAAATGCAAAATTAAAGATCTAAACCTAATTAAAACTCAAATTACTACCTGATAATCGATCGAATATCACTACTAACCCGATTGCCGCAAGAATGGGGCTTCAATTCACACGGATTGAAGCGGATTTTGTTTGATTTCTTCCTCGCGGACGTTCGGAATTGAAGGGGAAAATCCAATGAAATCCGGTGATGATTCGTGATCAATCCAGCTCCAATTCCTTCGCAATCAAGTCTAAACGTGGGGGGATCATGAAGAACTCAAGATTTTGCTCCAAATTTGCTTATTTATTTCATGAATCAATCAAGAATTAAGAAGAAAAGAGGGAGTACATCGGTTTTAAAGGGGAATATTTCCCCTGAAATTCTCGGACCATTTGATCCGGTGAGAGGTGGATCTGATGGCCACGATCGCACGCTGATCATAGGCCATCAATCCATGGCGATCGTGGCCATGATTCCGCATCGACCAGACCACGATCGTGCGGCGATCGAGCCACGATTGTGCCTCGATCGTGGACCACTTCATCTTTGATGTTGATGCTATTGTCCGATGAAGATCGCCACGTCGAGATGCATCCACTAGTCCTCCCTTGATGATCTTCAAATTGGTTTGATCTTGGCCGTCTGATAGCGATCAATCGCTTCATTTAATGCATTTGATTTGATGAAGATCGAGAGCTCCTCGTGACGCCACGTGTCGTAAGGTAAGCCGTTCATCTAGCTCACTTAAATTCCCTTTTACGCACGTGTTCTGATTTCAATCGCGTGGACTCGGGTCCACGCGATTGACGCCTTGCGACCGGATCTGATGCCCGTCGTAACACCACGTCGCCTGCAAAAGAGAACTTTCGCGGGAACATAGTCCCACACAGAAGAAAACGTGGAGATTCACGCGTATAAAACTTAGAGCGCGGTAACGCATTTGTGTTGCCGCCCCAAATTCCTAACCAGGGCCCACTAACCCGTGGGCCCTCCAATTTGCCAGCCCCCACTCTGCCATGTGGCGCCCCTCACGGGCGTCTGTGTGGACTCGCGTGGCTCACGCCACGTGTTCGCGCTCTGTGCGCCACCTGTTCCTCACGTGGGCTCGCGCGGCCTTGTCACGTGGCCTTGTGTGCCGCGTCGCATCTGCGCGGGTTCCGCATGCCACGTCAGCCCTGTGCGCCCTTGGCTGCCACATCACCACCGCGGTTTTTGCAGAAAACAACTCCTTTTTTGCGATTGAAATTAAGGAATTAATTCGATAAAAATTCAAATTAAATTCCAAAAAAATCTAAAGGGTTCAGAAATTCATAACTCTTAAAATACAACTCCTTTTAATCTCAAATTTTCTCTATTGGACCTCAATGTCTTTTCTTTTTAATGTCATGCCATAAAAATATAATTTTAGAAGAATAAAATAGGATGCATTAAAAATAACATAAAGGCATTTCTTAAGATCTTTCTCTTTTAATCATCCAATAATTTCCTTCTTATATTTAGCCTTTAAAATCATTTACTAAAGTCAAAATAAGTCAGGGAAAGAACTTAATTCCTATTCATTTAACCTTGTAAAAAGATTAATCATCAAGAAAGCACATAATTATCCCTAATTTATGCATAAATATGAACTTTAGTGTAATGGTATACCAATGGAGAAAATTCATAAAAATTATGATAACATGCATCATATTCACATAAAATAAACATGAATATGAGTTAATTAGGCAAGAATTTAAGTTATAAATGCATGTTATCACACCCCCCAACTTAAATCATTGCTAGTCCCTTATCAATAGAAAGATAAAGAGTGCGTAATAGGACTAAATTTTTTAGAAAATCATGGGTTAAGCATTTCTAGAATCTGAAATTAATGTTCTACCTTAAATGATGCCAAGAAGAAATTAATGTACTAGAAACTTTGAGTCACGGCTTTCCTCCAACAAACACTTTAATCCACCAAATGAACTAAGAATCCTCTTGCTCTACATACTAATATACATAATTAAAAATTTATCATACCAAACCAATCGTCGCTTCCTCCTTACACTATGGACATGAATGATAAGGGCACAAGAAGTAGAAACAAGCATCATCCTTTTCGTACATAATGGCTATAAAATAGAGTCGGCTAAAACACATGGGATGTAGCTTACCATTCTAATTCTACTTTTTATTCTTTTTCTTTCTTTCATCCTAATTCTATTTTTTTGTCTTTTTCTTTCTTTCTAATTCTACTTTATTCATCCTAATTCTACTTGTTGCAAGCCTTTTTGAAGAAAGAGATTAGATAATTCAGAATTTGAAAATTTACAAGGCTTTTTATGCAACTTTATTGAAAACAACATTACTCAGTTCATGGTGCTCATCCTACCCATGTGTCATCCTTAGTAGACATGCAACTTATTCTCCCGAAGAGGTTTTGGTATCTCTATGGATCAGGGAGCTTCACTATGTCAATAATAGTAGTGCCAACAAAGGATGATACAAGCTACGACTTGCTATGGAAAGCGGAAGGATGTGCAAGCAAGGAGTCATTAACTCAAAATTTAGAAAGAAAGAATGAGTAGATGAGAAGTATAAAAAATTTTGAAAAATCATACTATGAGCTTGAGTAAATCTTTAGTTTGGATTTTATGGTTCCCCAAAGGAATACTTAGATCCATAATTCCATCGACTCTACCATCTCCTCAACATAACAATTAAGGTTGCTCTTCCCACGACTTTCTAAACAAATGGAGGTATTAATATACTCTATGCTTTACTATTTCATGTGGTTTTGGAAAGATTATGTTACTGCTCACAAGTTTTTAAAAAAATCAGATCATGCATAGAATATTAAATGAAGAAATACAATTTTTTTAAAAAAATTTTAAGTTTTCTAGAAAACTCCCCCCATGCTCATTCCTTTTATTGTCCTGAATAAAATTTAACATGCTCATGGAAAAAGTGATGACAATCAATATGCATGGCATGCAACATCAGTAAAAAGCAAAAGAGACATAGGGGAGAAAAGAAACACTTAGCGGGAAGTTGCAGCGGTTGCATTCTTCTCTTCCTTTTTGGAGTTGTTTTGAGGCTGAAGTTCTTCCTTTGATGTTCCCTTCTCCTTAGAACCTACTGAACTTATAGAAAAACAACATCAAACATCAAAGCAAACAACAAAGATAAAAGTAAAAATAAATGCTAAAACAAGAATAAAAGTAGAAAGTAAATGCAAAACGAAAGATAAAGATGGGTTGCCTCCCAACAAGCGCTAAGTTTTCCGTCTTTAGCTAGACGTAACTCCCTCTAACGACTAACTAGTGGTTGATATCTCAAGGGATTGCAGCTCTTCACTATGCGGAGGTGGGGGTCCTTCTTCACCAATATATGGTTTCAACCTATCTCCATTTACCTTGAAGGAATTCTTGCTCATGGGGTCTAAAATCAAGACTGATCCATTATTATACACTTCAAGGATCTCATATGAACCATCCCACTTTGAGCGCAATTTCCCTGAAAAGAGTTTAAGACGAGAATTGTAAAGCCATACCTTGTCGTGAACATGAAAAGTTTTCCTATTAATGTGTTTGTCATGAAAGGCTTTATTTTTGGCCTTATAAATCTCAACATTTTGATACGACTCATTCAATAGTTCTTGGAGCTCTTGAAGTTGTAGAAGTCTTTATTTTTCAGCTTGATCAAGAGATAAATTGAGCTTTTTAATGGCCCAATATGCTCTATGCTCTAACTCAACAGGGAGATGACAAGGTTTGCCATAAATGAGCCTAAAAGGAGACATCCCGATGGGTGTCTTGAATGCGGTGCGGTAGGCCCACAGAGCATCGGGTAGCTTCGCTGCCCAATCTCTTCCATCAATGCGAATGATCTTCTTCAAGATGTTCTTGACTTCTCTATTGCTGACTTCTACTTGGCCAAGTTTTAAAACCTCGAGTTTGAGAGATGCGACGTGATTGGCTAGGTGAACAAAGTAGCGAAGCAGTAAACTCATCTACAAAATATGAAAGAGATTTTCGAGGACTAATTCACTCCCCTATCAGCTATGCCACCCTTATTATGAATTTCAAATTGAACATTGGAGTAGCTCTTGAAACAGAAAACATCATCCTGTAAAATAATCGCCGTTGAATGCCAAGAAGTTCTAGGGCATTGAAAATATTGGTGTTCACGACCAGTCTTCTGATGCCATAGACAATTGAGTTCCCTTTGGCCAAAATAGAAGATGATGGTCCCTGATGCCCTGTCTTCTGCTTGATGAAGTGGAGGGCTTAAGAGGTCTGCACCTCTCATGGTGTTGCTTAGGTCTTTCGTAGCCATGTGTTGTCTGCCCCTGATCAGTCATCACCTTTGGCATGATACCAGATTATTTGATAGTTCTTGCCTTAACCTAGTTTACCATGAGGGAGAATAAAGATCAGTTTTTCCCCCTTTTTTTGACAGTATCACACCTATTACTATTACAAGATCGGTTTGGATGATAGGCAACATTTATTTTCTCTCTCCACTTATAGGCAAAGTCTCTCTTATTCATAATAACTTATTCGCCCGGACTCCCTCAGAATAATCACAGCCACGGCGAGTCGTATAGCGGGGTAACGACAGACTTCGTGCGCAGATAACCATCAAGCGCTTGCAAGCCTGTATCCTTCCCGAACCCGCTCATCTTGAAGCCTCCAAACGGGCAGTCCGGATCGAAAACGAAGTAGCAGTTGATCCAGACTACACCTGCTCGTATCGATCTCGAGACCCGGTTAGCGAGATTCAGATCCTTGGTCAAGATCCCCGCAGCCAGCCCGTACCGCGTCTTGTTCGCTTTCT
This sequence comes from Lemna minuta, assembly GCA_024174645.1. Lineage (NCBI taxonomy): Eukaryota > Viridiplantae > Streptophyta > Magnoliopsida > Alismatales > Araceae > Lemna > Lemna minuta. Next base: position 19,308,023 of record CM044105.1, read on the forward strand.
CTATCGCCTCCTCAACAGTCCTAAAACACCGCCGTCATTCAACATTAGGCTTTTCCTTTAAAGACGCAAATAGTGCCGGAAGTTTACGATTAGGATTTTACTTGAACTTCATCAGGGACATAACAGGTCCGAAGATCTCCTCTTTCGCGATCGTCATGTCGTCCTGGAAGATCTCTGCGTCAGAAAACGTGGAAAAGAGCAAGTGATCTGAGGTTGATTGTCACCTTGACGTCTGCGAAGATGGTGGGTTCGATGTAGTAACCCGTTTCGCCGCAGGCTTTTCCTCCCGTGAGAAGAGTTGCTCCCTCCTTCATCCCCAAATCGATGTAGGATAGGATCCTCTCATACTGTGCTTTATCTACCTGAGGCCCTTGGTTGACAAGCGGGTCAAAGGGATCTCCGACCTTCAAGCTCTTGGCCTTCTCAACCGTCTTCTTCACGAACTCCTCATATATGCCCTCCTGAACGTAAATGCGAGATCCCGCGACGCACACCTCACCCTGAAAAACGACCAAGTGTTGATGTCCTTGTCAAGAAATCATAAGGAAATGCTTCGGAGATTATACTTTGTTGTTGAAGACTGCTAATTTGGCGAGGTCAACGGCATTGTCCACGTCGGCGTCGTCGAAGATGATCAGCGGCGACTTCCCTCCGAGCTCTAGGGTTACCGATTTGAGGTTGCTCTTTGCGGCCGCTGCCATTACTAGACGACCCACTTCCGTTGACCCTGTGAAGCTTATCTTCCCCAAGAAAAAGCTTAATTTTCAGAATATCGATCCATCCATCCATCCATCGAGACAGAGAGAGAGAGATTCACCTTGTCAACGTCCATGTGAGAGGTTAGAGCGGCGCCCGCCGTGGGACCAAAACCATTAATGATGTTGAGCACGCCATCGGGAATACCAGCCTGTAATTTTCAGTATTTTTTTCGTACTAGAGTCAAATTTTCAAGCTGGTCAACGGGCCGGCGGACACCAAATAATCAGAGCGTGGTATACCTGTTTGGCGAGGTGGGCGTAGTAGAGAGCGGATAATGGAGACTGCTCGGCGGGCTTGACGACCATAGTGCAGCCGGCGGCTAAGGAAGGGCTGACCTTGAAGAAGAAATTGACAGAAGGATAATTCCACGGAGTGATATGCCCGACCACACCGATGGGCTCCTTCAAGGTGTACCCATGCAGCTCCCTCGACATCTTCAGAGTCTCTCCATGGATCTTATCCGCTGCCCCTGCAAAATATCGAACAATTTCTGCGCAAAATGGAATCTCCATGCTCTTGAGATCGCTCAAAAGCTTCCCTGCATCGGCGGCGTCGATTGCTGCTAGGTCCTCCACGTGCTGGTCGATCAGATCAGCAAACTTCATCATGATCTTCCTCCTTTGCTGGTGAAAGTGTCGAGCAAGAACGCGGGAGTTATAAAGAGAAATGACAGAGAAAAGTAGAGAGGGTTTGAGTCTCACAACGCCGGACATCCGAGGCCAGCTGCCGTGGTCAAAGGCCTCACGGGCGGCCTTCACGGCTAGGTCAACATCCTCCTTATCTCCCTCCGCCACCGTCGCCAGCACCTCTCCGGTCCGAGGATCGATTGTTCCAAATGTTTTTCCTAAAACCAGAGACCATCTCAGAGAAGAAATAGGGCAATTAAGAGAAGTCAACAGCTGCAACGGAAAAGCTCGGAAAATAGAAAGGAAGCAATCTCCAGGAAAGAAATTCGAAAGATCGAGAGATCAGAAAGATGACCAATCGAAATTCTTGGAGAGTTCGGGTTAGAGAGAAGGTAGAAGAACACTATTAGGGGGGGCGGATAGATTAAAGCTTACCCGAGACAGCATCCACGAATTCGCCATTGATGAAGAGCTTCGTGAACGTGATCTCGGGTACCGTCACCTTCAGGCCCTCGTTTCCTTCGTCCCCCATCTCAATTCACTCCGCTTGAATAAAACTGATGGAAAAGTATCTTGTTCTTTTAGATAATCTTCTTTTCGCTACTTTGAAGTAGCTGTGCTGTCTGATATTAAAATAGCACCACAAGTGAAAGAGACCACCGACTTTTTCTAGCACTATCTTATCCTTGACCACTAGCGTAAAATATCTCCGTCTATCGGTTTCAAGCTCGTTCTCCAACCTTCCCAGTCAGACACGCGGACGGACACGGATCAGAGAAAGCTCCACGTGATCTGGGAGGAAGAAGACAACGTCCTAAAAAGTAATAAACTGAAGGTCACAAGCGGAAAATCTACGGCATTAAGAGTCAAATCGCGGACTTCAACCACACGTCAAACTTATTAAATTTCTCTCTCTAGGCCTCTAACAGTCTTCTCTCTCTCGCTCTGATCCATAAGACGCGACAGCGTCTTCGCGTGATCAGCTACAAAGAAAACAAGAGTTGATTTAAAAGAACAAATTATTATTACTAAATAACAATTATTTGCTGTTTTGACGTCTTCTTTCTTTACGTGAACCTGCTAGTGTTCTCCCACTAGCCACTGCGCATTTGAACCTGGGTGAGAGGAGACTAGATTAATCATGATCAGTTGCCTTTTGGGATAGACTCGGTGACGCACCGGTCAGCTTACATTGATGCATCTTGCTCGATGGATCATCACTATTTGATGGATTTGCTCCTCCACTTCGATCCACGCACTCACACGACCCTTTAGCGAGGGAGTAGCGATTGATACCTAGAGCCTAAAATCTAGAAGTTGGTTCTGAAATTTTGTAATCTTTTCAGTTCTATTCAAGAGCATCCAGGTCTATATTGCTTTGGCATCCATCATCCCTCCCTTAGGAGGAACACCTCTTCCAAAGGGCTTTCTTGCATTATTAGGTCGAATAAATACCTAGCTTGGGGTTCCAACCCATCATAAAAAATTTGAGTAAGCTCATAGTTAGAAGCACTATGGTAAGGATACTCCCTAGTGAGGTCTCTAAGTCTCTTATAGGCTTTATGAAAGGTTTCACTTAGTCCATATGTGAATTCACACACAACTTGCCTTTTCTTGTAAAGGTTGTCTCTCATACATAGAACATTTCATCAAGAATTCTTACTATATGTCAAAAAAGGTGATGAACTCTTTTCTCACATTAATATTTATCTTTGAGTCTATATCTACATGTAGTGGGAAAGAGCTTTATCTTTATTACATTTGCAAGGACATAATAATTTGGTGAATTTCACACACTTGACTATGCTCATCTACATGCTGATACCAGTCCTCGAAAGGTCTACCATAGAAGATGGGAAACATCCTCAAAATTTGAGAGTCTATTCTAAAATTAGCACCTCTGTTAAGGGGTGCATGTACATGAGTAACAAGTCTTAAGAGTAGAAGTTTGGGATAATGACTAAGTGGCTTCCAAGTAGTTCCCTCATATCTATGGGTCTTATGATAGTATGACGAGGAAAGAGATAGATATATTGGGAGGCTTTTTCTCAAAAAGATCTATGTATATGAGATAACCCTTCGTTCTAACTATTACTATTAAGCCCCTAGAAGCTTGGTCAAAGTCATATAGAGGTGTTGATTTCAAGGTCAAACTTTGATTTCAAATGAGTCATGGTACAGGAGGCTCTAAAGTTACTCACTTAAGTAAGAAAAAATATGACTTTGACCAAAGAATAGACCTTTCGAGGACTAGTATCAGCATGCAGATGAGCATAGTCAAGTGTGTGAAATTCACCAAATTATTATGTCCTTGCAAATGTAATAAAGATAAAGCTCTTTCCCATTGCACCTAGATATAGAGTCAAAGATTAATATTAATGTGAGAAAAGAGTTCATCACCTTTTTTGAAATGTAGTAAGATCTTGAAAATCAAGTCGCTAATTTCCTTAAAATGGCGCCATTGGACGAGTCAATTTCATGCGGTAATTAAAAATACACAATCATAGGTCAAAAAATTCAAAACTCAATTCAATGAATAGGGATCAAAATCCACGGAAAACGAAAGCTAAGTTTTAGATGCTTTAAAATTTGGAAAAGTTAGACAATGAAAAGGATGTGAATTAATTGAAAAGTATATTTTTAGAAATTAGACAAATAGATCATTGTGAGGAATCAAATTTGATCCAAATCAGAAGTAATAAAAAAGAGAATTCCATAAGAGAATTTAGAGAGAGAAATTTTCTCATCAAGAGTGAGAAAATGGCCAAAATTCATAAAATTTTATTATATCTACAATTCTAAATGTTAAAAAACTAATAAAAATTAGATTCAACTAACTTGAAACCACCAAGAAAATCATTGACTTAATTTTTAAAAATTAAGTCAACATGTTCTTGGTAGAAATTTGAAGTTTTAGAAATAATTTACCCAATTTTCACATCCAGATATTGATTTTAAACACTCAATGGATACAAAAATGAGTATAGAAAATTTTTAATCAAGAAATTCTAAAAAAATATCAAAAAATTCAATCTCTTGAGAAATATCTAAGAATATAATACCCAAGAAGATAGAGCATGTTTAAATAAAGGGGAATTGGGTGTAACGACAATTCAGATTGCACCATGTGTCCTTTTTGACATGAAATCTTCATCCATAAATTGTAGCCTTTGGATTCTGGATAGAAATTGTAGATCAGGCAACAACTCTTAAGCCATCAGTTTCCCAAATTATGTCATGTACACCTTACATTAAGTAAAATGGACATTCCCATTCACTCGTTTTGATTTAGTGATCTAGCATCTCATGCCATGCCATGTTGCCTAAAATATGTTAAATGAAAAAGTGAAATTCATGAATAAAAAATTATACTCAACTCTTCAAATTTGATTTTAAAATTTATAACAATGGCAAGTCAAAGTATAATTCACAAGGAGGAAGGTTAAAAGATGAAAATCAAAAAATATTTTTGGTATTTTTTATCAAGAAAGCGGAGATGATCGATGAAAAGAGGAAGATGTGCAAGTGAATGAAATGAACTGATCAAGTGCTTTCAAACTCTTTTTAAAGATATAATCCCTAGATCAATGGTGGAACAATGATTTTAGGGTTTAAAAAAATGTGAAAATGTTGATTAAAAAATAGAGAATAGAGAACAGATGGATATAAAATGATTCTAATATAAGGATTTATGATGAAAACACACTAGTAATGTCCTCTAATCAAAACATTCCTTTGAGAGCCCATACAGTTCGCCTAGATTTTGTGTCTTAGATTTAACACGAGGAATAAATAGGAAAGCGAAGAAACTCAATAAAAATGATGTTCTATACAAAAAGAATGATTAATGGAGGCCTTCTTTCCTTCTGGCTAGCTAATACTAGAAATACAATAAAATATTAAGAGCCCTAATTTTTTTAGTCTCCAAATTTAAACCAACCCTAGCACTGTTTTAGAGCATAAAATAATAATCATGCTCACGAAATTTCAGCCCCTAACTCAATTAGGACCATGAGATATCATAATTTTAATTTGAAGCATATCACAAGTTTGGACTAATATCACAAAATCAAGCCAAACTTTGTTCAAAGCCAAAAAAATTACGTTAAATATCCCTCTCCTATCTCTTCTCTTCTCTCTACCTCTCTCCTCTCTTTTCTCTCCTCTCTCTCATGATGGCGAGAAGCAGCCACCAAGTGTGAGGAAATGGTGAGAGCAAATAAGCGAGGAATCAAGGGAGAGAGGCAAGTAAAAGAGAGATTTTGTGCAAGGATTTCACAAGCGATGGAGATGTTTTCCATAGCCTAACAGAGAAGTGATGAAAATCATGTGGCCTGCAAGCTAAGCACACTTTCATCTTTCATTTATATTCTTTGAAATGAAATTTTATTTATTATAATTCTTGTGCGATTTTTGCAATTCACTTTCATCCAAGTGAATTATGATGAGATCATTATATAGTGATCATTGGATATTCCTATGTTTAAACATATGTTCCAAATATTACTATTCATGAGATTTTTTAAAAGGACATTGAATTATCTAGAAATAATACCACTATCTAATCCGACTCATATGATGAGTATGGTTGATGTTGTGGCCATTGGTGTAGAGACACTAGGGATAGATAGTGGGTGCTCTTTAAAGAAAGAGTTCATTGAATTGATTCATATGAATCCCTGAATTGTATTATACCAAATTATCAATTATATAGATTTATTTCATAGTTGTATATGTGGTCCTTTGACTTGAGATACCAAAGACATCTTGTGAATGGATAATTGTGTTTTGACTATGACTTATGAATCCCTCACCACGGTATCTCCAAAACATCATTGATTAGATACGCTATGAAGTCCTCAATGGTGATTGAGTGTATAAGATGGAATTGTCTGGCCTCGGTATAAAAGGAGATCGACTCAAGGAATGAGATGCGATTAAATCCTTGGCCAAGGTAGTGGAAACATTAGACAAGTTGTTCTCGATGATTTCATAATCGCATCAGTATTAAATTGAGTGACAAATTAGGGTTTTATAGTTAACCATACACTAAGTTATTCATGAATCTCGTGCAGATGAAAGGACAATACATGCATGGTAACCGATAATGGCAAGGTTTCATGAAGGAGTTATGATATACTCTATATCCTAGAGCTCGTGGTATAGCTTGTCACCCACCACGCTAGCGACACAACATGTCGATTGGGTTAAATCGATCCTTAGACAATTAATCTATATTTTGATATAATTAATTGATAAGGAATACCAATAAGTGTTGTTTGGTTGATGGAGTCGTTAGCAAGCAAGTTATATGGACCTAGAGGGTCACATACATAAGGTCAATAGGCGTTAGTGGATATAGACATGAATATAAGGGTTTTTTGTGAAAATTTCATATTCCCAAAGTTTATAAATAAGAGGAGAACGACAATAATAAGGGCACCTATGCGAGCCTAGTAAAATATTATCCTATATCTTCTCTTCATCTCATGGTGACGAGTGTTCAAGAGGAGATCCAATTGTCCGGAGACCGTGTGGATACTGCTAGAGGATGAACGCTTGAACTGCTTGAAGAAATCCTTTAGAAGATCCTTTTAAGTATGGATTTTATTCTATAGTAGATGATATGATTATTTAGAATAGATGATAAGATCATCTATTCCTAGTGCTTCAACTTTGTTGAATGTTTGATTCAACATCTTTCACTAAAATTGATGTTATGATACAAAATTTTGAGAGCTTGTTGAACCTTAGCTCCTTGAAATGAGGATGAAAGGTGAAGTGGAGAAGAGAGGCCGAATAGAGGGGAGGAGAATGCAATGGCAGGAGGAGAGAGAAACGAGGAAAGAGAAAGGAGGGAGAGACCTCATCCTCCTTATGCGAGCACATGCATGCAAGGGAGACAAGGAAGAGGGAGAAGAAATTTCTCCCTCTCACATAAAGACAAGGAAGGGAGAGACAAGGAAGGTGAAGAGAAGAAGCAAGGGGGAGACAAGAAAGGATGGCATTGTGCATTGAAGTGGAGGAGGGGATATTCTTTTATACCTTATGCGCGCATGTGTGCACATAGGAGAGAAGAAAGAGAGGGAATAGGGGAGAACAGGAGAAAGAGGAAGAAAATGGACAATGAAGTCTTCTCCCCCCCTTACACGCACACTGAACAGGGGAGAAAAGAAGAGAGGGAAGAGAGAGTAACACGGAGAGGGAAGAGAGGGAGAGAGAGAGATTGTGAGAGAATGCCTCTCTCTTCTCTCTTTTCTAAAAAATCTAGAAAAATATCAACTTCCCCAGAGAAATAAATTTATTCAATACAATTCATGAAAAATACATTTATAAATATTTTTATGTCAAGTAAGGCATTTTAATTGGGAAATAAATAGAAATTTAATTTTATAATAAGAGAAAACTATTTTGGTGATGAATCATTGTCATTAAATCTTGATAAAATTTTATTAATTTATGAAAAATTAAGCATATCCTTTTAAACATAAAAATTATCAATTGAATCATTTTAAATCATGACAACATGTATTTATGATTATAGTTTTAAGAATTATATAAAATGCATGATATTAATGCATGAAATTCAATGTTATGAAGACCTATAAAAAGAAGATTATGTGTGTCACTCAACTGTCGTGTGTGGCTGCACGTGTTGATGAATGGGGTGCTATCACATGGTGATGATGTCATGTAAATTCACCACTTTACTATTCACTTATAGACCTTTTAAAATATAAATGTAAGATTTTTATAAATTCCATGATATTCTAGAAAATATAGATAAACTCCCAAATTTTGAAAATTCACATGTTTCAAAATCTAACTCTTTTTTATCAAAATCTTTATTAACTAAGCTATAATTCTATACAAATTGATTTTAGAAATAATAATAGGAAATTTCCAAAAATCATTCATTGATTTCAGGCATAGAGGAAATCGCTCATAATCATTCATGGAATTAAGGCACTACACAAATCACCAAAACTCAAAAATAAATTCCAAACAATTTTTTTTAAAAAAAAATCTAATGTTCATTGTATTTGGAAGAAAAGTTAGTGGCCATTGAGGGAAATGAAGATGCCAAAAATATCATCCACAAATTATGGAAAAGAGAAAATATTACACAACCTTTGATACCACTTGATGGATCAATCTTACCATGATGTGCCAAGGAAGCGCATGATGACATTGATGTCCAATGGACATCACTATTTGATGGATTTGCTTTGACACTTGCATAGAGATCCTCAATGGACTTGGGACTCGGAAGACTAGATGAACTACTAGATATCAATGTTGGGAGCCTTGTGAAGGTCTTAACTTATAGAAAGGCAGTCCGTAGCACCTCTCCTTGTGCTCACCTATCAAATGCGTAATTTCTCCTCAATATGATAAAGCTATTTTTCAACATTTAGAAGGTTAATAGCCAACACCATCATTCCAAGTCCTTAAATTTTTTATAGAAAAACTAAATATAACTTCCTTTGTCAATATTAAATGACTAGTATTTTGATAAAGCCCATAAATTGTAGGTTGAGGGTTCAAATCATGAGGTAAACACATTTTGTTTTAGAAAAAGTCTAGAGGGCATAACTGTGTGTGAAGGTCACCGACAAGTGCCGATGTAAGGAACATTGAAGGGCCCTTGCTATCAGGTAAGGCTTTTAGCACAATGGTAGGCACTTTTTTCCACACCTCTTTTGGGATCTAAGGTTGTTAAGCCTTTCAAAATTTTGATCAAAATACAAGTCTAGTGGAATACATTGAATCAGATATATGAAACCCCGAGGCACCAAGAATAGATGATCCTATCATCGAGTATACATGATAATTATACTTATAGGGTTCACTTGAAGGAGTTCTTGAAGCTATTCAAGTATCTACTCTTGAGCGGTATCCACAAGATTACGGATGGTTAGATCTCCTCTTTAAAGCTCTTCACCAAGAGAGAGAAGAAAAGAGAGAATTCTCACAAGGCTTGCTTGGGCACCTTGAGTTGTGGTCATTATCTCCTTATTTTTAGACATTTGATATTTAGAATTTTTATTAAAAATCTTAGAACTATGTCTATATCTATCAACATTCATAGATTTTATATGTGTGACCCTCTAGGTCCATATATCTCACTAGTTAATAACTCTACAAAACTAAGGGTGAATGATCCCATTCCTTGAGTCCATCTCCTCAAATACCAAGGGTGGATGATCCCATTTGACTACACAATCACCTTCAAGGACTTCATGTTGATCGAATATATGAAATTTTAGAAATACCCTAGTGATACGCAAAAAAATACGGTCATTGAATGCATAAATTTAGTATCAAAAAAATTATTCTCAACTCTTTAAATCTAAATTTTAAATTAGAACAGTGCGAGTCGAGGTCAAATCCACATGGATTAAGGTTAAAAGATTGAAATCAAGAAACACTTTTAGTGTTTTTAGATAAAGAAATCAGAAATGATCGATGAAAGGAAAAAGATGTACACGAGAAGTGAAATGAACCGATCAAATGTTTCCAAACTTCTTTCAAAGAATCAAAACCTTTAATCGACAATGGAAATTTGATTTTAGGGTTTGAAAAGATGTAAATTTTAATAAAAATATAAATAAGTAGAAAATATTGGTAGAAGATGATCCTAATATAAGGATTCATGATGAAAACACATCTAGTGATGTTCTCTAATTAAAACATACCTTTGAGAGCTTGCAGACTGTGTCTTGCATCTAACATGAAGAATGAAAATAAAAGAGAAGAAAAAAAAAATGATATTCCATACATGAAGAATGATCAATCACTCCCTTCTTTCCTTCTAGCTAACCAATAACCCTTTTTTGTCTCAAAACTTAAATCGGCCCCAAAAAATGTGTAGAACTTGAAATGATGGTCATGCTCGTAAAATTTCAGCCCTTAACTCCATCAAGATCATTGGATATCAAGCTCTTAATTTTGATGAATCTAAACTCTTGATTTCATTTCTCTCTCCTCAAATTATGTTAAATGCCCCTCAACTCTCTCCTCTCTCTTCTCTTCTCTCTACTCTCTCCTCTCTTTTCTCTCCTCTCTCTCTCGCAATGGCGAGGAGCGCGGATCATACATTGGGAGAAAATTACATAATACATAGTGGGAAGGCACGAGAGGGGGAGAAGAGAATCTCTCTGTCTTCCATCCGAGAGGCAGAGAAGTGGCACAGAAAATTCTTCACGAGAGGGAGAGAAGCAAGATGACGGAAACGGTGAGGGCGGAAGAGGAGGAAAAGAATTCTCCTCCTCCTCTCCTTTACGTGCATACGCACACAAATTGGAGAGAAGGAAGACGATGAGAGGGGAGAGAGGAGAGTGCAGAGGAGGAGCGGAGAAGGAGAGTGGTGAGGATCTCTTCCTCCCCCCTACACGATCACTCTCATGTGCAGGAGAAGAGGAAGCCTTTCTCTCCTTCCAATGGAGATTTTATGTCACAAGAGAGAGAGTGGTGTGCCTCTCCTCACGATAGAAAATTTCCATTGCGAGAGAGGCTACCCTCCTCTCGCTTCTCCTTGCAACAGAATTTTCTTTCTCTCCATAGAGAGATACGCAGAGTAAGAAGATTTAGAAGGGAGGAGAAAGTTGAGAGAGAAAAGAGGGGGGAAGAAGACGAAGGAGTACATCTCCTCCACCTTACACGTGCATGTGTGTGTGGGGAAGGGAATAAAAGAGAGAGAGGAGAGGCTGCACAGGTGCACCTCTCCTCGCACTTCTCCTCTTGATAGAATTTTTGCCCCGCGCGAGAGAGAGCAAGAGAGAGAGATCATGGGGGGGGGGGGAGAGAGAATCCAGAGAAGGAGAAGGAGAAGAAATAGATGGAGAAGAAGCGGAGAGAAGATATGGAGAGGTTTGCCTCTCAGTCGAGAGAAAGAGAGAGGCTTAGAAAGGAGAAAAGGAGATAGATAGATAGAGAGAGAGAGAGAGAGAGAGAGAGAGAAAGGGAGAGGGAGAGAGAGATCGCCTCTCTCTCATCTTTTTTCTTTTTAAATATATTTATATTATTTTCCTATTATAAAAAGATTCATTTTTATAATTTTAATTTCTAAAAATTCGTTAAAAATTAAAGAAAATCTAGAAAAAAAAATGTTAATTAATTTTTTATATAAAAAATGTATTCTTGATAAATCAAATGTCATTAAATGGTAATAAATTATTATTAATTTATGAAAAATAAAGAGTATCCTCTAAAATATAAGAATTATCATTTTAATCATTTTAAATCATGATAACATGCATTTATGATTATATTTTTAAGAAAAAGTGTATAACATGTATGATATTAATGCATAAAATTGCATATTATCACCTAGCTAGGGATTCCTAAGTCAAAATCAAAACATGGTCATACATCCACAAGATGGCTTTAGTGTCTCAAGTCAAACGACCACATAACTATGACATGAATCAACCTGGTTGATAATTAGGTATAAGATTATCTATGGATCAATTTAGTGAACTCTTTGTCTAAAAAAACTCATTATCTATCATAAATGTCTCCCACCAATGGCTACAAGATCATCCATATACATTATATGAGTTAGATCAAATAGTGTGTTATTCTTTCCAGATAATTTGATGTCCTTTTCAAATATCCCACGGATATGAATATTTATAACATATATTTAAACACTAGAGATAAGTGTATTATGATCCCATCATAATTCATATAGTCATGTACTTTATTGCAAATATCATACAAGAATGATAATGTCTAAATTTCAGTTCAATGAACATAAACAAGATACATAGAAGTGTGATTGGCTTATAGGCTGCATAATATCCATCACTCTCTCCACGATCAAGGTATTCTATCTCCTACCCAATTATTCTCACACTCTTAGAGTCTCACTTGTTTATCCCACTTGATCTAGCTAAAGACTATTAAGCTATCCCTTTGCCTTCATTCAATGATTTGTGTTATTTGATCTCTTTATCTTTTCTATATTTTTTATCCCACACTCTCTTTCTATGATACGAGTACTCTTTAGGTACATACACTATTTGTCTTAAAGTTTTCATTGTTATTCTCTTCCAAGAGCTTGAGTTAGTTTTGCTCCAATTTCTTGTTCTAATTCTCATTTGGTCTTCAAACCTAGTTTTCATCATCTTTCCATCTTGATTTTGTATGTGCATTTGTTCTCTTTTCTTATGTGTTCATCCAAATTTTATGGAGCTCCTATTTTTACTTTATCTTGGTAAATTATGTGATCCATAGTTTTTATCTAATGCTTCCAGACATTAAATTGATCATAGTGGAATAGATCTTTTTCCCATAAGCTTTCCATGTCACTATATGTTTTTTTCTCATCTTGACTAGAGTAATATTTGATTTTCTTGATTTTGGATTCACTTTTTAATAAAAATATTCTTAAATTTATTAAATATTTTGATACCTAAATTGTATATATATTTTATTTGGAGTTTTAGTTTATTTCAGTGATTCCTCTATTTTGTACTTCAATTAGGGTTATAGTATAATGTTAATTACGAGACATTGGAGCTTGAGTGTGGGGTTTGATCTATTTCTCTCTCATATTATTCACAACTATTATTTATATCTAGAAGGACTGGCATTCAACATGATTTGTTACAATGATAAATTAATCTTTTAAAAAAATTCTGAGAATTACATTCGATGTACATACCAATGTAAATTCAACATGAATGTAGATATAGATTTTTTTCATCATATACCATTATCTTATAGATTTTGATTTTTTTTTAGATTAGTGATAATATGCAATTTATGCAAGAATTTACATGATTATTAATAAAATTTAAGACATTAAATATTCTATTTGTATGCATGTTATCATACTTTGAATGCATTTCTATCAATTTATGTAATTTTATGTTATGATCTAAAAATTTATCATTTCACAGATAATTATGCATAATTAAAAAATGTCTATGCGTGTACACGCCATGTGGCGACGCGTGTACATGCCACGTGGCAACGTCTATGCGTGACAATGTGCACATATGTGTGTATGCACGCGTGTGCGCGCGTGAGAGTGATTAGTGGGTTAAGCATCCGTTAAGGACTTTACGCTAATCCATTAATATGTCATATCTTATATACGTGATTGAATCTCGTAATTTATTTCATGTGGGACTATTTATGTTTGTTTTTAGTTATAGGTGACATGGTGCAACACCAAGCATCCAATCGCACGGTTCAATCGCGATCGTCAGATTTCACTTACTTGCGGGGGTACGTGGCGACATCTGATTAGGCAACGATTCCAATTAAAGCGATTTAATCTCAGCCGTTGATCTGGGGAGTTATAACAGTCGAGATTAAATGTGCCCGATGGACATGTGAAATCATCGCGATCGTCCGATGAAGATTGATAGACAACATCAAACAACGCCTCTTCCTCACGCCCGACGTGGCACAATCTAGATACTTCATCGTGGATCGGACAGACGCAAATTAAAGATGTCAATTCGCGAATCATTGTTTCTTCCAAAATTGACTATAAATTCAATTGTTCTTCGTTGCGAAAACTTGTTCTTAGATTTTTGAGCAAATCTAATTGTTTAGACACCACTGTCTGATAATCTCTTAAATTATTCCTTTTCTAGACTCACTTTGGCATCCGTGGAGTGTTTGAAAGCAAGAATTGGTTGAGAGAATAGGAAGAAAACACATCTTGAACGCCTAACTTCGTTTTCGAAATTGCAAAATGAAAAGCCTTGAATCCGGCGATTAATTGGATCATTTCGAGCGCAACTTAGGGTTAGATTTTGTGTTTTCATCCTAATCTTTCTTTTAGCATTAGATTTATATTTTGAATCGTAGATTAGTTTAATTTCAGTTTTTATCACTTTTCGTGATCGAATTTTTATCTCAATTTAAAATCTCAATTTCTCCGTGAATGCTAATCCAAATTGAGTGATTTTTTATTCCATGAATTCGTATTGGAGTTATCTTTATTAATAAAATCCCTAATTTCTCACCTCAATTACTTTTTGATTTGATAAAATTTCAAAGCTATCTCAAAATTTCTCTTATTTCTCCGTGGATTCGACCCTTATTCAATGCTATACTCTTTAATAATTGATTTAATCTTTAATTTGGTGAGTTTGTAACTTGTTTTGACACGATATTGTGTGTATTCAATGATCGCATGAAATCATTTTTTAGATTAGAATTGAACTTCTTATGTGACATGATGTGCCTAAATGTTCTCAGATCATCAATCTCTTTGAGTAAATAAACTTAAAGAGTCTTCATGTAAGGTCTCCATCGACAATATAGCTACTCGATATGGCCCAAAACTTGAAGATAATGAAGAGAACTTTGAGGCTTATCCTCAATTCACGCTTCACACTTTCTAACATTCCACCCAGACCTTCAAGTAGTTTATCAAGGGCTTGGTTATCCAATAAATGTACAGTAATAATAAATTAAAGTTGAATCACCAATGTTGCCATATACCTAATTTGGTGTTGCCCATGTAAAAAGAGGTCTTGGACCAAATGAAAAGATTAGCTTTAGCCCTAGAAATACTTCAATGTTTCCCTTGAAGGGTAGAAATTTTAAGGACTTTGATACAATTCTATTTTCTCCAAGTTTGACTACCCATTTTTCAAGCATATTACTAGAGCCAATGGTGATTGAGACCATCACCAAATTCATGATGGGTTCTAATGTTGATAAGCCTTCAAAAATTTTGATTAAAACATGGAATGCAGTAAAATACATTAAATCAAATATTCAAAATATTGAGGCACCAAGAAATGATAATCATATAATCTAGTATGTATGATAAAATATACTTACATGATTCTCTTCAAAGAGTTCTTGAAGTTATTCAAGTGTCTAGCCTCTAGTGGTATCCACACAATCTCTCAATGGTTGGATCTCTTCTTCAAAGCTCTTTCCTAAGAGAGAAAGAGAAGAAAAGAGAGAATTCTCATCAGGCTTGTATGGGCACCTGAAGTTGTGATTGTTATCCCCCTATTTATAGACATTTGGTATGTAGATTTTTTAAAAAAGCCCTCATAATTATGTCTATTTCCACCAACATCCATAAAACTCATAATCTAGATACATATATATCACTAGTCAATTCCTCTATAGGCCTAATAACACCTTATTGGTCAACCTTAATTAATTATTCACATCAACATATAGATTAATTAATCAAGGATCGATTTAGCCCAACCTATTGAGTTGCCAACCCATTGGGTGCCAAGCTACACCACGTACTCTAGGAGATATGGAGTATGTAAGAACTCCCTTATAGAACCTTTCCATAATCAGTCGCCATGTATGAATAATCCTTCATCCGCACAAGACTCATGAATGACTTAGGGTATGCTCAACTATCAAACTCTAATTGGTCACTCAATTTAGTACTAATTTATGTAAGAAACCATCAAGAAATCTTTTGATATTTCTACTACCTTGGCCGAGGATTTCATCGCATCTCATTCCTTGAGTCAATCTCCTCAAATACCAAGGACAATGATCTCATCTTGACTACACAATCATCTTCAAAGACTTCATGTCATATCTAATATATGAAGTGTTAGAGATCCCATGACTAGGGCTTTGTAAGTCATAATCAAAACATGGTCATCCGTCCACAAGATATCTTTGGTATCTCAAGTCAAAGGACCACATACACAACCATGACAGGAATCAACTTGATTAGCATTTAGGTTATATTACCATTCAAAGATTCATATGGATCAATTTAGTGAACTCTTTCTTCTAAGAGCACCCACTATATATCCTTAGTGTTTCCACACCAATAGCTACAAGATCAACCATATTCTTCATATGAGTATGATTAAATAGTATTATTCTTTCCTAATAATCGATGTCCTTCTAGAATATTCTACAAATAAGAATGTTTAGAACATATGTTTAAAGACTATTGATCATTGTATTATAATCTTATCATAATTCACTTAGTTATGATATATTCTTATTGACTTCATTGCAAACATCACATAGGAATGACAATGGATAAATTTGTTTCAATGAACATAAATGAGATACATGAAAGTGTGATTGGCTTAAAGGTCATATAATCTCCAGCATTTCACCCCTCTATTTGGGAGTCTGGATAAACTTTTATTTTCAAAATAGGGAGTCTTGATCTAAAATAAAAATGAATATCAATTTACACAACATGTGTTTGATTGAATATGTTGTTTCGTGTGAAAGCTCGATTGGGCCCAACACACTTACATATCTATCTACTCTCCCTTGTGTAGCCATACATGTTAGGGATTCCTCGTATATCTCTCATAGTAACAATTCATGATCCTCTTCATTTGATCTCAAATTTCCACTTTGTATCAAAGCAATATTACTTGGGTTTCTAGAAGTTATGATCAAGACCAGCAGAGGTTTTCCCTCCACCGCTCTGCATTTTTTGTATCACAATATCATTTCATCTTTTCCACCTCTCCAACACTCATGTAGTTGCAATAAAAAACTCTCTCTTTTGTGACATCTTCATTTGTTGCAATAGCCAATAGCTGCCACATTTTCTATGCATAAGCTCAAAGGTACATAACCTTTCTCCGCATGCAGAGTCATTGGGTTGTGCATTCATGCTCTTTGTAAGAAATGGCATTGCTTCTTGCACATATATTCTCTTTCTAAATTTAGCAACAATGGCGTGCTTATCTTATCTTTGAGCAAGTCATGGGAGAAAATGATGTGCCCCACTATCTCTTTCTAAGTATGGTTATGCCCCACCCCCCGGGTCACAATGAGCACACTCTTTAATTCTAGGTGCAACAACGACAACTGTATGCCCAAAAGTTTTGGCGCAACAACCACTATCTTGCACTACATTAGCAACAATGGCAAAACAAGCTAGGGTTTCCCCAATAGAAACCCTCTGCACACTATAGATTCCCCTTGAAAGGGGGCCCTTGGACTCGTTGCTCAACCATTTTTTTCAAGTAAAAGAAAAGAGAAAAATTCTTATAAATTACAATAATGTGCCAAAAATAAATAAAACATTGATAAAAATCAGATATGGTAAAATAAAACGTGAAAAAAAAGGTTAAGGGAAAAAAGGAAAATGACAAAAAATGATCAACATATATTTGTTTTCTTGACTCATCGCAACACCTTATTTTACATCACCACCACTCTCTCTAATACCTAAGTTGGGCAACATTGTCATCATATCCTATAAGATCTGATCATACACTCTTCACTCATACCACCATCAGCAACTCTGTTGAGACTCAATCAATATCTCAATGCCATGCATTAGTTTTAATCTATATCACCATCAGAAAGATGATTGAGATTGCACACATGTAGGGGAGGACCACTCACAACGATATTCAAGGACATCAGCTGTAGTCTTTTTTTTCGTTTTCATTATTCCAAGATATGCATGTGCGTGTCTATACTCCACCATGAATGAGAGTATAGAAACCCAATAGGGCCCACATGTCCCCTATATCTATCTTGTCTTCCTTAACTAACTCCATATGAGGGCCTCCTTAAGAATCTCTCATTAAAATGAATTCAATTTTCTCTTCCTCTTGTATCATCTTTCCAAATTATCCAATTGTGGAAGAAACTCAATTTCAACATCATATTCTAAATTAAAGCTGCATGAATCGTGTCCAAGAAGTTGACGATTATTGATCTCATTCACCACATGAAATTTCTATGTTATGTAAAAGGTTTTCTTGGTAACCTATGCCAAGGAAAGATCATGAGACATAGTGAACTAAAATACTAACACTAGTGAAAGATCTTCCAAAAGTGTTTTCTGATAACATGCAATTTTTACTAATAATTACACGATTATTAATAAAAATTAAGGCATAAAATATTCCATTCTTATTCATGCTATCATACTTTGAGTGCATATATATCATTCTATGTAATTTAAAGTTATAATCTCAAGATGCATTAATTTAGGGATCATCATGCATAATTAAAGAATATATTTTGAAGTAGATTAATTCCATTTTTATCTTTAAGATTATAATTAATTTTTAATTTCAAAATAATAAGAGAAAATATTTTAATATACACTCATCTATTTTTTAGATAAAAAATATTCTTTTGTTATTTATTAAATTTGAATTTTTAGAATGATAGATTATTTAATTTCTAATAAAAAAAATGAATTCAAAAGGAGTTATATTTTAGAAATTATGAATTTTCTAATTTTTAGGGATTTGTCTTGAATTTTTCTTGAATTTTTCTGAATTTTTCTAGATTTATTTCGAATTTATTTAAGTTTAAGAAATTTTCATTTTATTTTTCTTTTTTTTATGCACTAACATGGCATATGGCGTGACAACATGATTATGTGTGGATACGCGGCAACATATGTGCACGTCAAATGTCGTACATGTGCTCATCATTAGTTAAGCACCCTGTTAAGGGTATATGCTAACCATTAATATCACATATAGATTTATATGTGATATTTTGCATCATTTTTCTTGTGTGGGACTATCTTTTCTATTTTTTTATGCAAGTGACAGTGCACGACTAGAGGGGGTCAGATTTCACGATTTAATGAGAGGCGTTGATTTTCTCTTAGTCTGGAGTGATACGTGGTGCACTTTGATTCGGCGATGATTCACTTTATAAAAATGACAAATCTCAGTAGCCCATTAGAAGAGTTATAGCGGCTAAAATTTAAAATACCCAATGGGCTCCTCCGAGAAACACGTGGCAGCATTGGGGGCGCCTGTTGAAAATCAAATGGTAAGGGTTTCTCAACAATTCCTCTACATGTTATTACATGAAAAAATCTGGGCACTCCGATGAAGATCTGACGGGTACGATTTAAGGATACTTATTCGCCTCCCCTCTTTTAATCATGACTATTGATCAAAGATGAAGAGACGATCGAATGGATATGCCCAATTTCAACTCTATTTATATACTCTCTCTTCGACCAAAAAAGTATTATTGGCCGTTTCGATTAATTGATCCATTTGTACATCTCAATCCTTCAATCTCTTGATTTCTTCCTCTTCTAGACTCATTTCCCTGTCTGAAGAGTGTTTGAAATCAAGATTTTATTGAGAGAATATGAAGAATTTTCCACTTGAACTCTGATTTTCATCTTTTTGAAACGTAAAATGAAAAGCATTGAACAAGTAATGAATTAGATCCTTTTGAGTGTGATTTCAGGTTAGATTACCTATTTCTTCTTATAGAATTAGATTTCAATTTTGAACAATACAATAGTTAAATTTTATGAATTTTCAGTGATTTCTCTCTGTTCACGATCGATTTTTTTACCTTGATTTTGTCTTGGAGTCTTCTTTCCAAAAATAGTAAAATGTCTAATTTCTCAACTCATTTTCTCATCTGATTTGATCAAACTTGAATAACACCAAAAAAATTCCCCTAATTCATCATTATACTAATCAATTTTGAGTAGATAATACTAATCATTATACTAATCAGTAAGAAATCTTATTTATTCATTTTGAATAGTTTATTTAAAGTTTTTTTTTCACGTTATATTTAATTTAAAGTCTTTCCCCAATTCAAGAAATGATTTTTTTTTACTTTGATGTGGGACAAAATAGGAGAATCAAACTTTCTCAAGGGGAGGTTTAAGGGATGATGTTTTGATAGAAGGACGATGTGAATTTTTAACATTGGTGACCTTGAACTCCATAGTTTTAAGCCCACAATTGGAGAGGAGTAAGATCATTTTTAACAACCTTGAAGTGGAGTTTCTATTCAATAAATTAGAAAAAAATTCATAACCAATGTGCATGAATACTCACATATATAATTAGAGGCTATCATCGGATTCAAAAAAATCTTAAGAGCAAGAGATTTGAGGGAAATGATGATCTATCACACAAAATGAGAGGAATGAGAGTACATTGATGGAGATTCTTACTTGATGTGATCTTGTTGGAGAAAAATTTAAAATCTCCTTCTTGATTAGTTGTTTCTTTGAGAGAAAAGAGATGAGGGAATGAAGAGGAATGATGGAAAGAGGTAAGAAGAGGAAGAATGAGAAGGGAGAATGTAGAAATGGTAGGTGTGTGTGGTGGAGAGGAAATAGAAGAGGGATGGAGAGTGGAAAGTTGTGGATTGCTGTATGAATGAGAGAAAATGACAAAGAGAGGGAGAAATTCATGGAGGATGAGAGAGAAAGAGTGGGGGAAAAACCAAACTTCCAAAATTTTCAATTTTCAAATTATGAGAGAGAGTTTCACAAGATCCACATAAATAGGGGACGAGAGAGAATTGTTTAACCCTTAAAAGGGTGCGTCTCTTCAAGGGGTGCTATCTTTTTAGGAGAAATTTTGATCCTCTTGAAATGATGCCTTAAAAAGCCACTTGTCAAGATGTGAGGTTGCTATAATTTAGCTAGATGGTTTGACTTGGTCAAATGCTAAAAATTAAAGTATTAGGTCAAGAGTAGGATTTTTCCAAGCCAATGGAAGTGTTTTAAGAATGAAGATGGGTGGTACCCCATCTTAATGGGCTTGCTCCTCTTCATGTCGTCTAAATATGTTGATATATACAAGTCTTCTAATGATAGATTCTTAAATTTTTTGGTCAAGATAAGCATGTTGTTTACTTGATATGGATGACTCCTAATCCTTACATTTCTCCTTAAGTTATATGACTTTGGTGCCTCTTAGGGTGCTTCTTTTGTTATTGAGGTGTCCCCATCCAAACTCTCGTACGGTGGGATTGAGGTGAGAAAGATAAAGGTCACGAAGACTTATGCTGGGATTGAATCCAAAATTTACATATTTAATTGATATCATGAAATGTGGGCATCAATGTGAAGAAGATACCCAAGCATGGCATCATAGAATGTGTGAATATTATGTTTAAATTGTTAAAAATGTAATGAATTAAGCTTAATTTTTTTATGATTTATTCATTGAAGATCAAATTTTCAAATCCCTACACCCGAAATGGTAGATCCATAGCCAAGAGTGAGTTATGGATAACTAACTCCCTTCGTCAATGAACCAACTCATTCTGTATAGAACTTTGCTTCCCAAATGCCTAGAGAGAGAATAAATGATTAAATATGTATCCTTTCTCACCCTTTCTCTAGAAAGTCAATCACTAATTAGATGGCTGGGATTGAATCTTCTTGTCATTATCATAGAACCTCTTGTCAATTCAATCGAATAGTTTTTTATTACTATATACATCCATTATCTCTGATCGTCTAAGTGATTGAAGACCATCGATTTGATCGATATCGACCAATTTTTTATCATGATCTCGACGATCAGATCTGATAGCCTTTCCGTACATTTCTCTATCTAAAACCTCTATCTCTCTATTCTTCTCTTCCTCCGCTCATGCGCTTTCTCTTTGTTAAAGATATGCCTCCCACATTCCTAGGTACGAAAAGTGTCATATCACGCGCTTATCTGTCGACCGAGGGGGCCTGATTCAGGCGGAAATCTCTCACATTCAATGCTCCTTTCTTTCCAGAGATGCAGCAGCAGTGCATCTCCGCGAGGACTTCTCTCCAAAGTACTTACCGCAAAGCTGCAACCTGCAGGCACACATTCCTAGCGGTGGTGGAGCAAAAGTAGCGATGGAGCGGAGAGGTCGCCATGAATGCGTTCACCGGAAGCTCGCAGGGTAGCGAAAAGAGCTACGATTCAAGACCCATGACTGAATTAGACGTCTCCTCTCTTCTTCGCCTTTATAAGCTCGCCACCAGCTGCTGCATGGCTCGTCACAGCTTCTCTCTCTCTCTCTCGGAGTGGGTTCTTTGGATATGGCAAACCGGTGGCTTTTGTTTCTGGTGCTCTATGGCTCGGCGGTCAACGGTCTACGTAGCGAGATTTTGGCCGGGGAAGGAGAAAGGAAGAGTCTGGTGGCAAAGCAGTCCGACTCGTATGTGAGCGAGCAAGAGAGATTCGAGGATAGAGGTGATGGTAGTGGGGTGACAGATAATCTTAGGAAGAGAAAAAGGTTTTCAGATTGCGTAGGAGGCGGGGGCGGCGTTGAAAAGGGTGGGTATGGCGGCGGTGGAGGTGGTGGGTATGGTGGCGGACTAGGCGGTCCGGTCGGCGGGGGTGGCGGAGCAGGAGGTGGAATTGGCGGGGGTGGCGGTGCTGGCGCGGGAGGAGGCAGTGGAATTGGCGGCGGCGGAGTAGGAGGCGGAGGCATTGGTGGTGGAATTGGCAAAGGAGGCGGCTTTGGTGGCGGAGTAGGCGGAGGGGGAATTGGTGGTGGAGTTGGCAAAGGTGGTGGCTTTGGTGGCGGAGTAGGCGGAGGGGGAATTGGTGGTGGAGTTGGCAAAGGTGGTGGCTTTGGTGGCGGAGTAGGCGGAGGGGGAATCGGTGGTGGAGTTGGCAAAGGTGGTGGCTTTGGTGGCGGAGTAGGCGGAGGGGGAATTGGTGGTGGAGTTGGCAAAGGTGGTGGCTTTGGTGGCGGAGTAGGCGGAGGGGGAATTGGTGGTGGAGTTGGCAAAGGTGGTGGCTTTGGTGGCGGAGTGGGCGGAGGGGGAATCGGTGGTGGAGTTGGCAAAGGCGGTGGCTTTGGTGGCGGAGTTGGCAAAGGCGGTGGCTTTGGTGGCGGAGTTGGCGGAGGGGGAATCGGTGGTGGAGTTGGCAAAGGTGTTGGCTTTGGTGGCGGAGTAGGCGGAGGGGGCATTGGTGGCGGAGTTGGCGGAGGGGGAATCGGTGGTGGAGTTGGCAAAGGTGTTGGCTTTGGTGGCGGAGTAGGCGGAGGGGGAATCGGTGGTGGAGTTGGCAAAGGTGTTGGCTTTGGTGGCGGAGTAGGCGGAGGGGGCACTGCTGGTGGAGTTGGCAAAGGTGGTGGCTTTGGTGGCGGAGTAGGAGGGGGCGGCATTAGTGGCGGAGTTGGCAAAGGTGGTGGCTTTGGTGGCGGAGTTGGAGGAGGTGGAATTGGCGGCGGAGGCGAAATCGGCGGCGGAGTTGGCAAAGGCGGCGGCTTTGGTGGCGGAGCAGGAGGAGGTGAAATTAGCGGTGGCTTTGGTGGCGGAGTAGGAGGTGGTGGAATTGGCGGCGGCGGCGGAGGCGGAGGCGCAGGAGGTGATATTGGCGGCGGAGTCGGTAAAGGCGGTGGCTTTGGTGGAGGCGCCGGCGGAGGGGGCGCGGGTGGCGGCGTCGGAGGATTCGGTGGCGGGATAGGCAAAGGCGGCGGTTTTGGCGGTGGGATGGGCGGCGGGTTTGGCGTCGGAGGAGGATTTGGCGGCGGCGGGTTCGGCGGCGGTGAAGGCTTTGGTGGCGGCGGGTTTGGCCGCGGAGAAGGAATGGGCGGAGGCGGATTTGGTGTGGGTGGGAAACCATGGGACTTTGGCGGCGGCGGGGGCGCCGGAACCGGAATCGGTGTCGGCGATGGAGGAGCAGGGAAAACGGCGGATTCCGAGCAGGCCAACCCGTAGACTTCATGAAGGAAAACCTTCTTGATCAGCCATCAACTTTCTTTTCTGCATTCAATAAAAAAACCCTCGATATTTTCCTTGACAATCGCTAACCATTATATAAAGCCGCTGTCTTTCGAGAATAAAAATTTCCTTATCAAGAACATAAATTTGGAAACCATGGATTCGTAGAATCTCTAAATTAGGAATAAAATAATCGAATAATCCGTCGTACTAAAATTCCGCGACTATTTCCCCTCCCTCACCGGCCAGCACAGCAATTTTTTTACTCGAAGAATATTCTGACGAGATTATTTGCATGTGACGCAGTGAGGATTCCCGTCGGCGGGCCGGGTCGAATCCAGCGGTTTCGGGGTTTGCT
Organism: Lemna minuta; assembly: GCA_024174645.1. Taxonomy (NCBI): domain Eukaryota; kingdom Viridiplantae; phylum Streptophyta; class Magnoliopsida; order Alismatales; family Araceae; genus Lemna; species Lemna minuta. The sequence goes on from CM044105.1 coordinate 19,332,168, forward strand.
TCCGTCGTCGCCGGAAGGACACTGCGACGTCGGTGAAAGCTCGGAGTATGTGTTTATGGATCCCTCGATCATTCAGCTCGAGGTAAGAGATAAGAAGCTCCTCCATGAAATCCCAGTCTAGGGAATCCTTATCCTCCCCTCCTCCGTGCCGGGAGTCAACCATTTCTTGAAGAGATCTGCGAAAATCTCCGTACGGGTTCTTGGAGTAAATCACGATGGCGACGCTCTGTTCTACGGGAAGAGGAGTAGGGGGTGCCATGAAGGAGGAAGAAGACGTCGATGAAGCGCTGGCTCCCACTGTCTCCAGCAGAGCGTTAGACGTGCTGGACTCCTCGTTTTCTTCGTCGTGAACGTCGTAGAGGGAGTTGAAGTTATCGAACAGGAAGCGATCTACGTCGGCGAGAGTGGCCGAAGCATCTCGGCCGTGGCCGTCCTGGCGGGAGGCCGGATTTCGATGTCCGGCGAAAGATGAAGTTCTTGGGTACTTGCAGGCAGAGAGCAGCCAGTCGACTGTCGTGTTGATGGCGCTGTTTTCTTCCCTGGATTCCGCCTGAGCAGTCCTTTTCAGCTTCGCCAAGTAGATCCGGAGATATCGCTGTAGACCCTTCTGTCTCCCCATATTTTCTCTGGTTCGTCCTCTCTTGATCTACAGAATAGTGGGGGGACAGGGAAGGGGAGGGCTGTATAGGAGAGGTGGGCAGGGAAACAGAAGGCAAATGGGGTGAATGCTGTATTAAAAGAAGGATTAATGGCGCTTAAAGAATTCTACCCGACCCGGGTATCAATGCAATTAAGGCAAGTGCTGCAGGAACATTAGCGGTTACTGAAATAGCACCGGAGGTTTCATTAAAATCCTTTAAAACTAATGCCCAGCTGTGCATTTCTCGAAGGCAGGCTGTGAATTTCCCCATCTGGAGTATTTCTCAAAGGTCTGATTATGGAACCCAACCTGGGTATCGTCTGGCTGGGGGGAATGGCAGACGAATGGAGGTTGACGAAGAAAGAGTTCAAGATAAGACTAAAACCTTGAAGAGATAGGGAAAAATACTGTTCAATACTGCAATGGTGCACCAATTATTCTAAAAAATGGAAATCATCTTGGTGCATCAAGTCAAATATGCGCATTGATTTCCATGAAGACTAGTCTTAGGCAATATTAGTGCTATTTCAAAGTATAACTTTGCTTGTATGCGTCTGATCCAATGTTTTTTATTGTGAGTTTGCTAGATCGTTTGCATATCTGTGATTGGTGTATTGGAACTTTATGGAGGCCCCTTTATAGCTCTTTTTAGGGTTCTCATCCCATAGAATTTATGAAGATCTAGACCTTGTCTCTTGAAGCTGTTGAGATCATATCAGATCTATGGCTATCCTTAGGATTCCCCTCTCCTTGACGCAGTCGTCGCCACTAGAGCTTAATGTGCTATAATTTTGATGCTCAATGGCTTCACTATTGGGCCTTTCCTAAGCCCATTCCAATATATATTGGGCCTCTTATTCACAAATTCTAAATAAAATTCAAATTCTCGCCCATTAAGATAACATCCGATAATGTACTCAACTATTTTTTATATTTATCCCCATTGGTAAGTAAAATTTGACCCCAAAAAATCATAAATGTTTGAGTTATTTTTGAAGTATTTTAAAGCTTTTATGGTGGTTTACATTTTTTTTATCTTTCATCACAACTTGGGAAGAAACTTTTCCTCTTAATGTCATCCAAAGTTTTGAGTTTTTTTAGGGCACAAAAGACTCGACTTGGACCTAATTCATTTGAGAATATTCTCTCATCTGAAGGGAATCATCCTTAGGACCCATCAACTATTTCGGACAAGAAGTATGTAGAGTGGAATACTATGGATGTTCACATGATTCATCGAATGATTAAATTAAATCAAGCTCACTATTTGTTCCTTGGTTTCATGTCATGGTTGAGCCAAAAAGATGTACAAACACTGCATTACATGTTGACAACATGAAAAATGATACATAAAATTATATGATTATTAATACAAATTAAGAAATAAAACATTCCATTCTTATGCATGTTATCATATTTTCAGTGCATATCTATCATTCTATGAAAATTAAGTTATAATCTCAAAATGCACTAACTTAGGGATAATCGTGGATAATTAAGAAAAAAATTTAAAGATTAGATTATTCTCATCTAGATTTGAGATTATAATTAAGCTTTAATATTAAATAATAAGAGAAAATAATTTTTTATACACTCATTTATTTTCTAAGAGAAATGATTGTATTTTTTAAATAAAAATATATTCTCTTATTATTTAAATAATTTAAATTTTTAAAATGACAGATAATTTAATTTTTGATCCCACAAAAAAATTTCGATTAATTTGGAGTTGTATTTAAAAGATATGAATTTTTCTATTTTTTTGGAATTTTAGGAATTTTTCTGATTTTTAATGAATTTAATTCAATTTATTTTTGAATTAAAACGAATAAAAAAATTATATTTTTTTATCGCATGCTGACGTGACAACTAACGTGGCGTGGCCATAATGCGGCACCACGTGATGACATATTAGAAAGTTACATGGTACACATGTGTGCTTGTGCACTCGCGTGTGTATGTGCGTGTGTGTTCGTGTGTATGCGTACGTGTGCACGCGTGTGTGATTAATGAGAATAAGCACCCTTTCATGATTTTTGCTAGTTTCATTAATCACTCACCTCATATATACTCGCGCGTTCCCTTTAATTTTCATCATGTGAAATTATGTTTTTCTATTTTTGTGCGCAAGTGACGTGGCGAAACATGGAGTGCGCAATCGTGCAATTAAATTGCAATCATTGATCTTCACTTAAGTGAAGGGGTACGCGAAGGAATCTGATTGGGCGACGATTCATTTTAAACGTTTTAATCTTAGCCATTAATCTGAAGAGTAACGAAGCGAATCCGCGAGGTTGTTGAAAAGACGCGGACACGCGTCAAAACATTTTCCAACCTCACAAATTAGATAGTATAGAGGTGAATAAGGATCGAATCTACAGAGACTTAAGGTATTTTCGAGGTATTCTTTGAAATTCGATCAAATCGGACAATGAATTGAAGTGAGAAATTAAGAATTTTGATAGATTTGGAAAGACAACTCAAAGAAGAATACGGAATAAAAAATCACTCAATTTGGATCAAGATTCATTGAGAAATCAAATAGCAAAAATCAGATAGAAAATCAATCGCGAAGAGAGAGAAATTCGAAATAAAATCTAAAATTATCCTAATCTATGATTCTAAATTATAATCTAATGATACATGATGAAAGATTAGGAGGAAAACACATAATCTTACTCGAGATAGCGATCAAAATGATCCAACTGATGGCCGAATCAAAGGCTTTTCATTCCGTGATTTCAAATATGATTTTCTGCATTTAAGAGGCGAATTCTCCCTATTCTTTCGACGAAATCTCACTTTCAACCACTCCGTGGACGTAGAAATGAGTTTAGAAGAATAATAAAGTGAGACATTCAAGGATGGTGATGTCTAGATGGTTTAATTACTCGAAAATGTCCAAGAATGATTTCCATCGCCGAAGAACATCTCAATTTATAGGGAGAATTGGGCATAACCGTCAGATTCAACATTTAATCTTCTATCAAAGGCTCTAATGAAACACATATATATGAATCGTTATGCTTGAATCACGTATGATTGATTGAAGATAAACCACCAAGATTTCGCCACGTCGGGCGTGAAGAGAAAACGCATGAAACGTCATCCGTTTGATCTTGATCTAACGCTCTGGATGCGTTTCATCGGTTTTAATCTCAACCGTTATTACTTCTTAGATGAATGGCTGAGATTAAATCATTTTAAAATGATTTTTCGACAAACTAGAGTGCGCCACGTACCCCTTCATTTAAGTGACCATCTATGATCGTGATTCAATCGCACGATCAGATGCTCCACATGACGTCACGTCACCTGAGCACATGAAAACATAAAAATAGTCCCACATGAAAAAAATCAAGGTGATCCGATGTGTATATAAGGTATGCGCGTTATAGATAGGTAGCATAATCCTGAATAGGAAGCTTAATCTCGCTAATGACACTCCCGCACACGTGTGCACACACACGCACACACACACGTGCCACTCACATGTGTACGCCACGTGGCGTATTCATACGTCATCACGTGGCGCCGCTATTTAGTCCATGCCACGTCAGTTGCCACATCAGCAAGCGATATAAAATATAATTTATATTCATTTTAATTCAAAATAAATCGAACTAAATTCATAAAAAAAATTCAGAAAAATTCCAAGAAAATCCCTAAAAATTAGAAAATTCATAACTAAAAATATAACTCCAAATTAATCCAAATTTTTTTGTTGGATCATAAATTAAATTATATATCATTCTAAAAAGTCAAATTATTTAAATAACAAGAGAATAAATTTTATTTCAAAAATATACTCATTTCTCTTAGAAATTAAAACTTTAAAAAATACATGAGTATAGTATTTTCTCTTATTATTTAACATTAAAACTCAATTATAATCTCAAATATTGATGGGAATAATCTAATCTAAAATATATTCTTAAAAATACATTATTAACCCTAAAATAGTACATTTTGATATTACACTTTAAAATTGCATGAAATACTAGATATGCACTCAAAGTATAATGACATGCATAAAAATGAAATATTTTCTGCCTTAATTTGCATTAATAATTGTATAGTTGCATGTTAAAATTACATATTATCAAATAGTTATAACAGCTGCGATTAAATTTGCCCGATGGACTTCAATGGACGTGTGGTGATATCTCATACATCGATTTCTGATCAGACAGACGAGATCGCGCAACAATTCTTCTTCATGCGCAACTTGGTGAAATGTGGGCGCTTCATCTCTGATCAAATGGACGCGACTTGATGGCAATGATTTGCATCCAAGTGTTTCATCTGAGCCATTGATTGAAAATGAAGAGTCAAATCTAATAGGCATGCCCAATTTTGCCTATAAATTGACATGTTCTTCGACGATGTAAACCATTCAAGGGTGTTTTGAGTAATCAAATTGTTTAGACATTTCAATCCTTAAATCTATTGCTTCCTTTCGCTTCTAAACTCATTTCTATGTCCTAGGAGTGTTTGAAAGTGAGATTTTCTTGAGAGAATAGGGAGAAATTGCTTCTTCCATGCTGATCATCGTCTTCGAATTCATGAAATGAAAAGCCTTTGATCCGGCGATCAATTGGATCAGTTTAAGTGCTATCTCGAGTTAGAACTTGTGAATTCCTCCTAGTATTTCTTCCTAACATATTAGATATCAATTTTGAATCATACATTTGTCAAATTTTATATTTAATTTTGGTTTTCTCTCTCTTCGCGTTCAGATTTTCTATCTAATTTTTGCTCGTTGATTTCTCCGCAAATCTTGATCCAAATTCTATGATTTTTGATTCCGTGGATTCTTCAATGAGTTATCTTTCTAAAAATATCTAGATCCCTAATTTTCATCTAAATTCAAAATTGTTCGATTTGATCAAATGTTAAGAAGTTCATCAAAAATACATTAATTCTCTATAGATTCGACCCTTATTTACCTCTATATTGTCTAATTCGTGATTATTAATCAAAATTGGTGAGTTTAGAACATGTTTTTATGCAACTCCGCGTGTATTCAAAGACCTCGCAGATTTTTCTCATCAAATGGCGTTGTTGTCGTGGAGTTAAGGCATATTTTTGATAAATTTCATATTTTTGGGTTTCTTGATTGAAATTAACTCACATCAATCCTACATTGAGTGATCCAAAGTAAAATCTATCTACGAGATCCTTAATTCAATAAGATCAAGTGATTTTTGTACCTTTTCTACGGATTACAGGTGATCATTTTTGCAAATTTGCTATTTTTGATAAATTTCATATTTTTGGGTTTCTTGATTGAAATTAACTCACATCAATCCTACATTGAGTGATCCAAAGTAAAATCTATCTACGAGATCCTTAATTCAATAAGATCAAGTGATTTTTGTACCTTTTCTACGGATTACAGGTGATCATTTTTGCAAATTTGCTATTTTTGATAAATTTCATATTTTTGGGTTTCTTGATTGAAATTAACTCACATCAATCCTACATTGAGTGATCCAAAGTAAAATCTATCTACGAGATCCTTAATTCAATAAGATCAAGTGATTTTTGTACCTTTTCTACGGATTACAGGTGATCATTTTTGCAAATTTGCGTTAAGAAGGCGTAACTTTGAGAGATACCGACACTCAAGTATGACTGTTTGTCATTGTTTAATATGTATTTCCTATTTCTATTCATATAAATATATGATCCACCCATCCATGAGACGACAGACCACTTGGAGATTGAGGAATAACCCTTTACATATAGATCTCTTTGAACACTCCTTGCAAGCACTCGCCTCTTCCAAGTCCTCTTGATTGTAGAACATGTAAAAATGGCCCAAAACGATGAGAGAAGTGCTAGGAAATGCTTAATGACTACACTAGGCCCGTCCTCTAGAGACATGTCACTTGCATTCACGCGCCCCTAAATAGAGGTACAAATTTTAGAATAGATTAGCATGTTATGAGTATGCTTCTTGTCTTCCATGGTAAACCTTCCGAGGACCCTTATAGGCACGTAGATAAGCTTAGACAAGTATGTGAAATCAATCAGATTCATAATGTCCTATCAAACGTAATGAAGATGAAACTTTTTCCCGCTACACTTAGAGACCGAGCAAAGGATTGGTTTTTTTAAGTTAGGAAAAGAACTTAGTAGTTGGACTGAAATGGAGGAAGAATTTCTTAAAAAATATTATTCCGTAGGGAAAATCACCTCCGTTCGAAAGCCTATATATCAGTTTACCCAAGGCCCAAGTGAAACCTTCCATGAAGCCTAGGAAAGACTTAGAGACCTCACTAGGGAGTGTCCTCACCATGGAGTATCTAACCACAAACTAACACAAATATTCTATGATGGGTTAGGCCCGCAAGATAGATATCTTTTACATGCAGCTAGCGGCGGCACCTTCATGAGAAAATTTGAAGACAACGCGATGGAATTAATCAATACGGTGGCAAAGAATAGCCATCACAACGCGGCAAAACCATTCGGACGAGGTGCCATGCCAAAGGGACAATTGATCGATGCCAAATTATCAGAGACGAGCATGCTCCTAGAGAAGATTGACAAAATGGTAGAAATTCATAATCTTCTTTTTGGATAGACTCAACGTCTGCAACGGTTTTGAAGGACTCACTCTTGTCTCACTACAAGAAGCATCACTGTGTGCCAATTGCTCAAGACTCGACCACGTCGAGCTAGATTGCCTTGTCATAACTTTACAAGGGTAGGGCATGTATACACAAGGCCCGAGGGGAGGGCCAAGTCAATAGGCGATGAAGCGAATCAGCGAGGTCGTTGAATACATGCGGACACACGTCAAAACAAGTTCCAAACTCATCAATTTTGATAAATAATCACGAATTAGATAGTATAGAGGTGAAACTTCTTGAAATTTGATCAAATCGGATGACAAATTGAGGTGAGAAATTAGGGATTTTGATATTTTCAGAAAGATAAGTTAAAGGAAAATCCACATAATCAAAAATCACAGAGTTTGGATCAAGATTTGCGAAGAAATCAAAAAGCAAATATTAGGTAGAATTTCCGAATGCGATTAGAGAGAAAACCAAAATTAAATCTAAAATTCGACTAATCTACAACTCAAAATTGAAATCTAATATTATAGGAAGAAAGATTAGGAAGAAAACATACATTATAACTCGAGATAGCACTCGAATTGATCCAATTAATTGTTGGATCAAAAGCTTTTCATTCCGCGAATTCGAAGACGATTGTCTGCATTCAAGAAGTGATTTCTCCCTATACTTATAACAAAATCTCACTTTCAAACAGTCCTCGGACGCATAAATGAGTCTAGAAGCAAAGGAAAGCAAGATATTCAAGGAATGAGATGTCTAAACAGTTCAATTTCTCGAAACACCCTCGAATGATTTACATTGTCAAAGAACATGTCAATTTATAGGCAAAATTGGGCTTGGCCATTGGATTTGACTCTTCATCTTCAATCAACAGCTCAGATGAAATGCTTGGATGCGAATCGTTATCACTAAGTCGCGTTTGTTCAATTGGAGATGAAGCACTCAGATTTAACCACGTCGCATTTAAAGAAGAATCATCGCGCGATCGCGTTTGTCCGATTGAAAGTCGATGTCTGAGATATCGCCACGCGTCCATCAAAGTCCATCGGGTACATTTAATCTAAGCCGTCATAACTCTTCAGATCAACGGCTGAGATTAAAATGTTTTAAAATGAATCGTCGCCCAATCAAATTGTGCCACATACATCTTCACTTAAGTGAAGAACAACAATCGTGATTTAATTGCTCGATCACACGCTCCACGTTTTGCCACATCACCTGCGCACAAAAATAGAAAAATAAACATAGTCCCACATGACAAAAATTAAAGGGAATATGTGAGTATATAAGAGGTGAGTGATTAATGAGATTAGTGAAAATCCTGAAAAGGGTGCTTATTCTCATTAATCACACACACATGTAGACCTAATCACACACACGCACATGCGCATACACGCACACACACGCGCACACACACACACGTGATCACATGCACACGTGTGTGCCACATGGCGTTCTAATATGTCGCCATGGGGCACCGCATTTTTGCCCATGCCACGTCAGTTGGCACATCAGCATGTGATAAAAATATAATTTTTTATTGATTTTAATTCAAAATAAATCGAACTAAATTCATAAAAAAACAAAAAAATCCCTAAAAATCCCTAAAAATTAGAAAATTCATATCATTCTAAAAACTTAAATTATTTTAATAACAAGAGAATAAATTTTCATTTTAAAAATTTGTCTTGGAAAATAAAACTTAGAGAAATAAATGAGTATATAAAAAGTATTTTCTCTTATCACTTAATATTAAATTCTAATGATAATCTCAAATCTAGATGAGAATAATCTAATCTTAAAGTTCTCTTAATTATCCATGATAATGTTGGGTTCTATGGTCGATAAACTTTTGAAGTCTCAATCAAAACTTTAAATGCAGCGGAATTCATCGAATCAAATATTCAAAACACCAAGCCACCAAGAATAGATGATCCTATCATCTAGTGTATGAGAAAACATATTTAAAGGGTTTCCTTGAAGGAGTTCTTGAAGCTATTCAAGCGCCTCTAGCAGTATCCACACGGTCTCTAGATGGTTGGATCTCCTTTTCAAAGCTCTTCATTAAGAGAGAAAAAGAAGAAAGGAGAGAATTCCCGCAAGACTTGCATGTGGACCTTAAGTTGTGGTCGTTCTCCCCTTATTTATAGACATTTGGTATGAGATTATTTTTATAAAAACCTTCATAGTTATGTCTATATCCACCAACATCCATAGACCTTATGTGTGTGACTTTTAGGTCCATATATCTCACTAGTTAATAACTCTATAGACAAAATAACACCTTATTGGTCAACCTTAATTAATTATCCACATCCACATATAGACTAATTAATCAAGGATCGATTTAACCCAATCGATAGGTTGAGTTGACATCCCGTTAGGTGCCAAGATATACCATATACTCTAGAAGATATGGAGTATGAAAGAACTCACTTATGTAACCTTTCCGTCATCGATTACCTTCTATGTATAATCCTTCATTCACATGAGACTCGTGAATGACTTAGGGTATGGTCAACTGTCAAATCCTAATCGGTCACTCAAGTTAGTACTGATGTGTGTAGGAAATCATTAGGAACTTCTTCACTGAGGCACACAGAGATGCAGCAGCAGTTCATCTCCGCGAGGACTTCTCTCCAAAGTACTTGTCGCCACGCTGCAACCTGTAGGCACACATTCCTAGCGGTGGTGGAGCAAAAGTAGCGATGGAGCGGAGAGGTCTCCATGAATGCGTTCATCGGAAGCTCGCAGGGTAGCGGAAAGAGCTACGATTCTAGACCCATGACTAAATTAGACCCACCAGCTCCTGCATGGCTCGTCCCGGATCCTTGTTTGCTGGCCGCTGTCCCGCCAACGGCGGGCGAAGAGAACAAGACGGTTGATTCGGACTTGGAATGAGAGGAGATATTAGTAGAAGCTGGAGAGTCTGTGGGTTTTTCAGGCTCGATCAAAGGTTGGGGTTCCTTCTATAAAGGACGAACTCTTCGCAGAGGAATTTTAAGGCAGCCCCACAAATAGCGAAGAAATAAATTATCAGAACTCTCTCTCTCTCTCCATAGAGGGGGAGAAAGAGAGAGAGATGGCCACAAAGAAACAGTGCGGTAGAGAGAAATATGAGAGAGGGTCGGAGAGAAACAGGAAGAAAGAGAAAAGAGCGGGAGAAAGAGAGAGAGGGCGGGCGAGAGAAAGAAGGAGAGAGATAGCCGCAGAGAACAGCGAGAGAACAGCCGGAGATAGCCGGAGAGAACAGCCCCTCGTCCGCCGAAGGTGGAGATCGTGTTGTAGACTTTGACGAGAAATCCTAATCAGGGATCCCCTCTTCTCCTTCCCCTCTCAATCATGGCACCCTACCGATGGCCAGACAACGTACCGACGAGCCCACCAGCCATGACGGCGACGACCAACACCTCAAACGCCCCCTCAGAAACCTCGGCGTCTCCTGCATGCTCAACACCGAAGTCTCTGCAGTCCTCGCCGCCATCCACCAGAGCTCCGATGGCGGCACCTTCGATCTCAGCCCCGGTCACAGCGACCTTCTCGTATCCAGCAACGCCCACCTTCTCCATTCTCTCTGCTCTCTCCGCTCCGTCATCTTCCAACCCGGAACTTCTAACTTGCTCACCAGCGAGCCCGTCATCTACTTGGGCCCATTTCTAGAAGTCATTTAGAGCGGTGGCGTCCCCGCCGCTGCAACCGGGGTCGCCTCTCCACTATACACAAAATCCTCAAACTCTAAGTCTTACACCAGAAAACTGTGGGAGTTGATTTGCCATCACAGAGGGCCCAAAGGGGTAATAGTCTGGAAACCCCCAATGTTTGGGTTTTGTCCTCTTTTCACCCCAAAGTTTGGAAACAGCCGCCTCCACCCCAATTACGACTGCAATCCGATACGGCTAGATATCCTCAAAGAGACGGTGAGATATCTC
>CM044105.1:19343826-19361849 GCA_024174645.1 Lemna minuta
TACTAATTGGTGTGTATTCGTGTGCCACACAAATTCGTTTTTCGTCAAAAAGGTACCATGAAGTCATTCTCTCATAGATCAAATATCTCCCACCATAAGGATAGGCCTCATTGGCATCTCATCTCGCTTGGAGATGTTTAATGATGCATGACATTTGTTGGCGCTCCATGTAAAAACAGTGGGCATCCTTGAAGATGGTGGGCTAGTAAAATCCACTGAGTGGACCTTATTTTGCGGCCCTTCAGTGTGGCAAAGTATTCTCCCACACGTCGATGAGTGACACATCATGAAAATGTCTCCTTGCGCTCCTCTTGGTATGTATCGTCAAATGAACGCTAGTATTCGAGATAGAATAAAAAGGGGTTTTTCCCAAAAGTAGTAATTTAGTTCATGGAAAAACTTATCTTTTTATGCCGACTCCAATGCTCGGGATCGATCCAGTCATGACAAGTTGACAATGTGTGCAAACCAGGAGCATGACTGCAGTATAGCAAGAGATGCTCAAGTAAATGTGTCACTAATGTCTCCTGTACGTGGAATGTGGAGACGCGATAAGTGATCTATCATTCTTATCTTGAATCTCTAAGTCAAACTCTTGAAGAAGCAATGCCCATCTGATGTAGGATATTTCTAGATATGTATCTAAATCTACAATATGGGGAGAGGATCTATGAAATGATATCACCTGTGAGGTAGATGATTAAATCGGTAGAGAATGCCGAATAGATAATTCAGATATGTGAGGATAATAGAGATGATATTAGGATAGATTATAGTAATATGATTATGAGTATATATATAAGAGAAAGAAATAGGAGAATAGAATAATAGGATAATGATTGTGGAATAGATAATGGTGAATATAAGGAGATGGATGAGGTGAGGATGATATATTATCTAATATAGATTTAGACAGAAAGGAAGAAAACGACAGAGAAAGAGTGAGGGATTTAAGTAGAGAAGCAGATCTAATGCTGGACTATAGATTATGAGGGAGAACTATTTTCACAGTCAAAAGAAGGAGAGGACGATTACCTTACTTGGACTGGAAGATGATGCCTCGGATTTGCTCCAAATGATATAATATCTCCTCGGTTTTGTTCTCTGACAGGAGTTGTATGAAAGCGAAAGAATGGGGAGGAAGAATAGCAGAGGGATAGAACTCGGGAGATGGGAGCGGAAGATTCACGGGAAGACGATGGAGATACGGAGGAACACGTGAACGTGATGAACATGAACACAGGGATAAAAAGTAACCAAGAGAACCGATTATCAATAAACAACATCCGTTTCTTCTCTTACAATCTTTCCTTTATAGAAGGCGGAGAGGAAGAGCGTAATGAGACGACGCGTCGCTTCAAGTTTCGTGTATGAATAGTCACACCGCCCGCCGAAGCATTGATGAGGAAATGTCGGTGAAGAAATCGTCGGTTGTGGAGTTGGCGGAATGATCGGGCTTCCTTCGGACGGCGTTCGGATAACGTTCCAATTGTAGAGATTCGTTGTTGAGAATATCGCCGAGGAGTCTTGTCGGTTATTTATTTATTTATCTGTTCCGTCATTTTCGTTTCTTCCCTTGCAGGTCAACGCCCGCGGTAACTTCCTGTGAGTCAACGCCTCTTGGAGAGATTGCCGTCCGCACTGACGGAATGGGAGCTTCTTTTCTCTTGGCTCGCTGGAGATGAAAAGCTTCCGAGGAAAAAAAACACTAGGTTGTAGCTGATATCGCCGTCCTGATTGGAGACTCTTCGTGGTCTTCGGGATCTTCGTGTAGCTCAGATGACTTCGTTTCTTCGTCAAAGCCGGTCGAAGTTGTAGGAGTTCTACTCACGGTTCCGTCGCGTTCAGCTTCTTCAACAGCCGATTTTCTAGTTTCTCCATCAGTTTCCTCGCCTCTGAATTTGACTGGCGAGTACAACGGCAACCCCATGGATAGAACTATCTGGGAAATGTCATCAAGCCCTCCTTCTATTTTCTTGAGTGCATCGTGGCTTGATTGTCATTTAGGAGGTTTCTTTGAGTGAATAGAAAAGTACTTCCTGCTGATTATCTTCATAAAGGCTTGTCAGGAGCTTTGACATCGTGGAGCTGAGAAGGCAATCTTCATGACTGAGTTTAATTAGTCTCTTTGCTCTCATAATGGCAAGAAGATCACATTTCATTTCCTCTTCAATTATGCTTGGCTTGAAAGAGAATTCGATGGCCATGCTTTCATAAATAGTAATAGTTTAGATCTCTCCTAAATTCTAACTAAAGGTGGTTTCAAAGAAAAGGGTTCATAACAACAAAGATGTTTCTATTATTTTCTTTTGAGATCATATATTCACACAAGGCACCTAAAATGTAGTGGAGGTGGTTTGGGAAGTAGGGACCTATATCAAAGATAAAAGATGGTTGACTTGGTCTATTCAAAGAATTCTAAGTATCTAGGGATAAGGATTAAATGCTTTGACCAAGTCAATCTTTAGATCATTATAAAATAGAGAAAGGAGGGAAGGTAATTCCCTTAGAATCTACACTCTCTTTAATTATTTAGAGAGGTCTTCTTCATCCATTTAATGAATGGATAATTTCTCAAGTTGGTGAATAAGGAGGAGGAGGAGGAGGAGGAGGAGGATGGTTCCCTTAGAATCCTTGTGTTCATGTATAGAAATAATTCTCCATCACCATCATATCAGTCGGGCCTTCGCCTCTTTCTTAGAGAGCAAGTATTTTATTGCCACATGATTGATGTAGATGATGATCTTGCTTCCCAAGATATTAGGCCAGAACTTCTCTAAGGCATAGATCACTGCCAAGAGCTTCTTCTTCGTCATCGTGTCTTGCTCACGTAGCATATGAAAATTGGCTTCTTCTCTATCAGCTGCCCTAAAACTGCTCCCACTACATAATATGAAGCGTTGCATATGATCTTAAAAGGTAAGTCCCAATTAGGATTTTGTAGAATCAGTGCCTCAATCAATACTTGCTTCAACATCTTGAATGCTTGCTCCCCTTCTTTGTTTATGATGAAGTCCTTGTCCTTGAAAAGAAGGGTGGTCAACGACTTGGAGACTTTAGCAAAGTCTCTGATGAACCTCTAGGAGAAGCCAACGTGCCCTAAGATGCTCCATAGATCTCTTAGTATGGCCGAGAGAGGAAGGTTTTGGATGACTCAATGTTGGCCTTGTCCACCTGCAATCCTATGCCCAAGATTAGATACATGAGCACTACTCCCTTGATAACATGCAATCTTAACATGATAAAACATGATTATTCATGCAATTTAAAGCATAAAACATTACATTTATGTGCATGTTATTATACTTTGAGTGCATTTCTATCATTTCATGCAAATTTATGTTATAATCTCAAAATACACTAAATTAGGGTTAATTATGATAAATTAAGCATAAATTATTTTATAACCTATCTTTACTTGAGATGATAAGTGATTTTTAATGTTAAATAATAAGAGAAATTATTTTTATAAACATTCATTTTTATAAACATTCGAAACTTAAAATCTTAAGGAAATGAGTGTATTTTTGAAATATAAATTAAAACTCTTGTTATTTAAATATTTTGAATTTTTAGAATGATAGATAATTAAATTTCAGATCAAATGAAAGAAATTTGGATTAATTTGGAGTTCTATTTTAAAAGATATGATTTTTACAATTTTTAGGGATTTTTCTGTATTTTTCCGGATTTTCTATGATTTTATTTTCTATTTAAAACATTAAAAAATAATAAAAAATAAATAAAAATGGGCAAAATGGGCGCAGGACCCGCGTGGATGCGACGTGGCACGCAAGGCCACGTGGCAGCGCCACGCGGACCCGCGCAGCGCGCCGACGTGGCGCGATATATATATTATATTTATTTACTATATATATTATAAAATGGGTCTTTGTCCTCCCCTATATGGGAAGGGTCATCCCTTATAGATCGTCGGGTGTTATAAACCCGACGATCTCCTTTTTATTTCTCCGTGTGGGACTAACCCACACTTTACTTACCTGTTTCAGGTGACGTGGCGCGAGGAGGATCGTCGGATCGACGGCGCGCGTCGATCTCACGCGTCGATCGCGTGAGCCCGGACCATTGATCGCGATCAAGAAAACGTGCGGAATTAAATAGTTATAACGGCTCAGATTGTTTTGGCGACGTGGCTGACGGAGGAGCGTCGATCGGGCGGAGCGCGGACCACCGGATCAACATCATAGCACGTGCTCTAATTCCGTGGATTATAACGGCCGAGATTTAATCGCGCGGGACGAATCTCGACCGTCAGATCAAGAATAAACGGGCGCGATCGGAGCGTTTCTTATAAAGCGTTTCGTTCGATTAAATCGTGGCCATCCATCACGATCCGACGGCCACGACTTAATCGAAACGGTCCACGATGGACCGTTTCATCGTAACCGTCGATCAAAACGATCGGACGGTTACGCCCAAATTTAGTATAAATAGAGTTGTTCTTCGTCGATGTATGCATTCGAGTTGGATTTCAATCAAATTGACTTGTCTAGACACCGATCCACTCGTTTCTCTTGATTCCATCCTCTTCCTCTTTCATTTCCGCATCCATGGAGGGGTTGAAAGCAAGATTTGGTGGAGAATCGAAGGAAAAATCGATGCTTGAAGCCGGTCGTGACGCTCTTGACGTTTTTGGTGATTAATTGGCTTAATCACCTCGTTTTGATCGCTAAACAGGTTTAGTGGAATCGGTTTTTCCTAGATTATCTTCCTATTATCTTTAATTTTCGTTTAGATTAGGATTTAGCTTTCAATTTCATAGAATTTCATCCAAAATCACGATTTCAACGTCCGAAAATTTCTCTCCACTTCAAATTTCGATTTCTCCGCGAAATCAAGTCCAAATTCGATGATTCTTGATTACGTGGATTCGTTTTGAAGTCTTCTTTCTAAAAACACCATTTTCCCTAATTTCTCACCTCAATTCATCGTCCAATTTGACCAAATTCCAAAAGATATCTCGAAAATACCTAAATTCCCTGTGGATTCGACCCGTATTTACCATTATACCCTTCAATTCTCTCTTAATTCCCCAAATTGGTAAGTTCGGTAATATTTTTGACACGAGACCGTGTGAAATTGACGACCTCGCGGTCTTGTCTCGTCAAATGGCGCCGTTGCCGGGGAATTTAAGGCATATTTTTGAGAAAATTCGTCAATTTTGACTTGGTCAACATCAGATTCTTCTTTTATTTTTTGAATTTAACTCGCATCGATCATAATTTGAGTGATCCGAAGTGAATTCTATCTTCGTGATCCTTAATTCGACGAGAACAAGTGAATTCGACCCCTTCTCTACGGACTACAGGCGATCATTTTTCAAAATCGCGTTAAGAAATTATAAACACTCGCGGATACCGACACCCAGGTATGATCTTTGCCAGTATTTGATAAATTAGTAGTATATAATTATTTTCATGAAATGTCATTCATTTAGAAAACATGTTTAATGCCTTCCGAAGATGAAATCTATCTTAAATGATCCTCAACTCGGTGCCATCTTGAGTAATTTTCCCTCTTCTAAGGATTACGGTCTATTGCTCACATGTATCGTTTTGAGAGGGCCAAGCTCTCACGGAATTACGCATGACTTGATTTTCTAAATCATTGTTGAAATTTTTATCTTTATTGAAATTCACGATTCTATACGAAAAAGCCTGTTGTACTAAGGTTATTAGAGTTTCTCGTCGTCCTAGGCCGCATCGAAGCCATGCTCTGCGTAGACTTAGGCCATGATAGATTCGAAATGATCTGAATTTCAACCGCTCTATCGATAGAAAATTTTTTCTCGAAAACAAAATATATTTATATTTTTATATTTATATCTATAGTATAATATATCTATAATATATTATCTCCACTAATTTGTGATTACATGAATCTAATTTGATGATATGATTTGAATTTCATGCACAAATTCTTAATTTCACTTTCAAATCATAGAGTATAATGATTTATTATTCATAACAAGGATAATTATGGTTTGAATCTTGAGGAATTTTTCTATCATGCATCAAGTTTTTATTCAGAATAATCGCATCAATTTTTGGAGAATATGAGCTTAAACGAGTCTGGCTGAAGACGGTAAACTTAGCGCTTATTGGGAGGCAGCCCAAAGTTATCATTTTTGTGTTTTTCCTTTAGTTTCTTTCTTAGAATAAATACATTGGCGAAGAACTATATTATGAAGGGCGCGCACGCACGAGAAATCCCGTGAACAAGCATCAAAAAGCCCAAATGAGTTTTTCTAAACCCTTTTCTCCTTACCACATTTATTATCATTTTCATGCCATGATCATTATTATTGCTATCTTTCATCATGAGCATAGTAATTTCATTGAGGACAATGAAGAGTTTAAGTTGGGGGGTGAGGACTTAGAAAAATTCAACAATTTTTCAAAAATTTTAAAAATCTAAATTCTAAAAACTCCTATTTTCCAAATTTTTACCACTCTTCTCCACCTTAGAAGTCTTGAAAGCTTGAGATCTTATCTACTAGAGATGTACAAATGAGGGCCTAATAGCCCATATGATTACATTTTGAGTAATAAAATCAAGTGATCTAGATAAACCATGGGAATATTCGTAATGGTTGACTTCTTTGGGGTTGGGTATCTAACAAGGCACCGAGGAAAAATGAGTAATCAGAAGGTTGAAGTGCTATGGATTTGAAATGGAGAGATTTTGAGTGAAGTTCAAGCAAAATTCTTATCCCTCCTCAGAATCTTCCCACAAACCCCGTGTTGGTGCCAATCCTAGGCCGGGTGGTGCTTGATTCGCTACGACATCGATCTCCTCTTGTTCTCCTTCTCCAGAACAAATTCGAGCATCCGATGATGCCTAGCTTGGGCCTAAGCTTCTCCCCCTTTCCTTCTGGTGACCTGGTGTCAAGAGAGAGCCAAAAGACAAGAGAATTCAGAGTGGAGGAGGAGAACTTTTAGGAGTTAGGGCTTCCTCCCAATCCGACGGTTGAGATTGATTTTCAAGAACTTAGGGAGTCTGATGGAAATCTCAACCGTACAGATGGGAAGGGCGCAATGAGATGAGCACATCGTCAAAATTTCAGCCCAATCGGACGGTTGGATTAGAAGATATCAACGTTTCTTCCCCAATCATTTCTAGCCGTTGATTTGGTGATCTCTTGCATCAGCAGGCCCTACATCAGTGAGCTTCCGTGATCACGCCATGTCGTCATCACGCCGGCCATCGGATTTCCGCCACATCACCTTAAAGGTAACTAACTTTTAAATAAATCAAGGAATCTGCGGTGATTCACTTTCGCCGCAGATTCCTCACTTAGCGCGAATAAGAGAGCGCCACGTCGCTCTCTTATTAGGCTAAAGGGGAAAATGATGAAAAAGACAAAAGAAACGACAAAACCAAGGTGAGAAAAACGACAAAAGCAAGGCGCTAAACGACGAAAGAGAAGAGAGCCTGCGGCGATTAATTCGCCGCAGATTCTCTTTTATGAGCGAATGAGAGAGCGCCACATCGCTCTCTCATTCCTCTTCACCGTCAAAAATGACGGCGCGCGATGCAGACGAAATGCCACGTCACCTATAAGCAAACGAAACAGCATAAAACGACGAAATAAGAGTGAGACAAAACGACAAAGAATAAAGTGCAGAAAACGACGGAATAAGATAACATAAAACGACAAAAGAAAGCGGCGAGTTTGTGCGGCGACTATTCCACACTCAGTCAACTCTTGCGGCAAGGGCTCCACGTCATCTGCACGGTGAGTAAACGACAAACAACTAACGGTAATAGTAATAAAATAATAAAAATAAAGAACTAGCTAAAACCGTTGCTTCCAAATTGTGACACGTGTCGCGATCTAGAAGCTTCTATCTGACTTACCTTGCAGATCCACAAATTGTAGATATGCCCCTGACGCCCATAATTAAGTAATAATCATTAGATTAATTAGAAATATGCTCTAAAAACTCATTTAAATCACTTATAAAATCCAAATAAAAATATATTTTTCTATAAAAATTCATTTCATTGCCAATTTATAATCGAAGAGAGATATTCAAATATTATAAAATCCAGGAAATACCATAAAATTATAATAAAGCAAAATTAAGCAATTTTGATTATAATAACACATACATATATTTCTTTTAAGCCAAATGTTCATGAAAAATTCAGAGTTAAAGGTCATAGATTTATGTGTTATCAAACACCCCCCACTTTACTCAATTCTAGTCCCTTAGCATTGCCTATTCTGATGACACTTATGTAATCCTTCCACTTTCCAACCTTAGGCAAGCATAGGCAGGGGCAAGAATACCAATCAATCATAGACAGAGCCATCGGAATGGAGTTACCCCCACTAAGTCCCCTGCGTGTTTGGTGCAAAAAAGACATAGAGCTTGTGCTATGACATGAATGATGCTCACACTCAATCTAAGGAATGTTCCTTACCCCCTCCTCATATCATCTCTCACTCTTCCCTCTCTCCTAGTCTAGCTATCTAGAATTAGGGCTCCCCTTTTCTTCTCTCCCTAGGAAGAGTGTTGGGAAGGAAATAGCATAGAAAAAGTGCACAAAGAGGGATATGAGATGAAGAGTGAATAATGTGCGGCACAAGGATAAACTTCAATCAAGATGGCAATCCCCTCGGAGAGGTGATTAGTGGCAGGAGTGTAAGAGAGGAGATGGTGGTGTGAGGCTATTAATCGATGAAGACGATTATGATGAAGATGAATGGGTAGAAAGATGAAATGAGTGAACGGATAGAAAGGTGGGAGACTTGAATGGAAAGTGTGGTGATGGAGTAGACATGATGATAGTAAAGAACATTCCTTCTTCTTTCTTTCTTTTTTTTTTTTGAAGGAAAATATGTGGGAAACACTTCAAAATGATCATGACACTAACAATGAAATAGAAAGAGAAAGATGGTGGAAGGACTTGTTCATAGTGATGTCATTAAGAACAAATGATGGAGGACATCGGAACACGAGTGAATCATCCCGATGATTTTTCAAAATTGTGAAACAAATACATCACTGATTCTCTTTTTTTTTTTTATGACAGAATCTTTAAACACTTTGTAAACTTGACTACATCACAATGCAACTATTACTCAGTGGAGCAAATGATGTGATGAAAAGTCAAGAAGAGATGATAGAAGGAAAAGTGGGAGAATTATGACATTTAACAGATAACTTGCGGAGAAGGAACATGAAAGACTCAAGATAGTGAATAGAGGGGTGCAGAGGATGAAGCGAAGTGTTTACCCACATACTCCCTTTTTTTTTTGAAATATAATGTAGACAAGAAGAGAAATGACGAAAAAGGTGCAGAGGATGGAGGAATGCAGAAGAGCTTTCCAAAATTGTTTTATAAGGAAAGGGAAGAGAATGCGTGGGATGTAATGATAATGGTAAGTGGAGGTGTTTGGAGAGAAGTGCCATCATGAATGAAGGTGAACGAGGATGATCATGGACAAAATGGATGTGGACCAAGGAAAATTTTATGGTTTCTATGCCACGAATATCACACTCTTCGAAAGAAGAAAATAACAAGGGAAACCCTAAACTAAGTAGGATCGGCTTGAGTGGAATACGGGAAGGAAGTCCTATTATCTCTCAATCAAAACTAATCAATTCACATCATAGCAACTTGTCTCATCTTTTGCACCCGTTAGATCCTTCCTAGAGAGGTTACTCGCCCCCCAATGGCTTGGATTTCTCCCCAATTCTCTAGATACTCTCCAAAGCTCTACGTGCCCACCCTTGTTCCAAAGTCTCAAAGTGGAAGGCTACTTAAGTTTGGTTGATTAGCATGTGAGTATTTTCGTAATGAGTATTCCCCCATTTCAGCATCATGCATAAAAGAAACATCAAAATTTCCTTAAAAAATCAGCAGAAAATGTGCCCCCCCCCCTCAATTTCATATGCATGGCCCTCAATGCATGAAAGAAAACAGAAATATTTAAGGAAGAAAATTTGCAAACCGCTACTGAAGATTTTGGCGCGTGAACCCGTTTGAAGGATAGACAACCCGGTGCATACTATACTTCTTCCCATGGCTCTTGTTACAGATTCCTTTCACCTACAAGAAACACAAGAAAATGGTCTAATCATACACAAGGACAGAGTTGAAACTAGATAATAATTCGTCCTTCTTTTGCAAAATGCATGAAAGTAAGAAGGAAGGTAAAAGAAAAGAAATTAAAAGAAAGCTAATTGGTTAGAGGAGTGGACTGCATCGGATCATCTACGCTATGACCCGGTTCCTTAAGACCAATCTCCACTGGAGGTTGCAATGCTTCATTCTCCAAATATGGCTTAAGCCTTTGCCCGTTCACCTTGAATTGCTGACCTGTCTTTGGATCACAAAGTAAAAACAACACCACAATCAAAAATTTCAACCACAATATAAGGACCATCCCACCGTGATTTGAGTTTACCGGGAAAGAGTCTAAGTCTAGAATTATAGAACCATACTTTTTTATTGACATGAAATTCTCTCCGCCTTAAATGTTTATCATGGAAGGCTTTCATTTTTGCTTTGTAAATGTTTGAATTCTTATAAGCTTCATTTCTAATCTCAGTGAGTTCATGCAAATCGAGAATTCTTTTCTTTCCGGCTTCATCCATAGACAAGTTTAATTGTCGAGTGGCCCAATATGCCTTATGCTCTAGTTCTACGGGAAGATGGCATGCTTTACCAAAAACCAATCGGAATGGGGACATTCCTAAAGGGGTTTTATATGCTGTTCTATAAGCCCATAATGCATCAAAAATTTTCCTTGACCAATCTTTTCCATCGAACTTATAAATCTTCTTTAAGATCTTCTTGATTTCTCTATTACAATTCTCTACTTGCCCATTGGATTGGGGATGATAAGGGGTGGTCATTCTATGCTGCACTCCATATCTCTTGAGCAAATTCCTAAACTGATAATTATTAAAATGAGCTCCCCCATCACTAATTATGGCTCAAGGGCATCCATATCTGCAAAAGATATTCTGCTCAAGGAATCTAATGACTACTCTTCCCTCACTAGTTCGTGTGGTAATTGCTTCTACCCATCAAGATACATAATCTACTGCCATCAAAATATATTCATACCCATCAGAATTAGGAAAGGGACCCATAAAATCAATTCCCCAAAGATCAAATATTTCAACTTCTACAATAGGCTTAAGGGGCATGTGATCCCTTTTGTCAATATTGATAGAGGCTTGGCACTCTAAGCATTTCAAATAAAAATCATGGGCATCTCTAAATAAATTTGGCCAAAAAACCCACTTTGCAAGACTTTAGATGCTGTAATCTTAGATGAATAATGACCTCCATAAGATGATGAATGACATGCCTTAAGAATTTCTAATTGCTCTTCCTCAGGGATACATCTTCTAAATATTTAGTCTGAACCTAAGATGAACAATTCGGGCTCCTCCCAATAGTAATGTGGTAACAATTTAAAAAATCTCTTCCTTTCATTGTAATCCCGGTCTATGGGTATTTTACCGGTGGCTAGATAATTAACTATGTGTGCATACCGTGGCATTGACCTAACTTGGACTGCTAGTATGTGTTCATCGGGAAAAGTATCTCTAATTGGAGAAGGAGAATGGTCATCTATGATCAGCCTAGATAAGTGATCAGCAACTACATTTTCATTCCCTTTCTTATCCTTGATCTCAATATCAAACTCTTGCAGCAATAAAATCCACCTAACCAACCTAGGTTTAGCTTCTTTCTTTTTAAAAAGAAATTTCAAAGCGGAATGATCGGTATATACAATGATTTTACTACCTAACAAATAAGACCTAAATTTTTCTAAAGCAAATACTATAGCTAGTAATTCCTTTTCAGTAGTAGAATAATTTACCAGAGCATCCACTAAGGTCTTACTAGCATAATAGATGGCCACCGGCTTCTTATCGACTGCTCCTACCGCGAAGTCGGATGCATCACACATTAGCTCAAAAGGAAGGCTCCAATTAGGTGCCTGCAAAACGGGAGCTTTAATAAGAGCATCCTTAATCTCATCAAAAGCATGAAGAGCATCATCACTAATAACAAAATCTGTGTCTTTAGATAGGAGGTTAATTAATGGTTTAGCAATCCTAGCAAAATCTTTTATAAATCTCCTATAGAAGCCCGCATGGCTGAGAAACCCTCTAAGTTTCTTTAGGTCGTTGGGTGGAGGAATACGCTTGATCACTTCGACTTTGGCCTTGTCTACCTCCAGCCCATGCTTGCTCACTTGATGTCCCAAAACTATCCCTTCCTGCACCATAAAATGAGATTTTTCCCAACTTAGCACAAGATTATTTTGGATGCAAATTTTAAATATTTCTATCAATTTTTGCAAACAAGATTTAAAAGTTGTTCCAAAAAGAGAAAAATCATCCATGAAGATCTCCAATCCATCCTCAGTTAGGTCTGCAAACAAAGCATTCATACATCTTTGAAATGTAGCGGGTGCATTACAAAGTCCGAAGGGCATCCGTCGAAAGGCATACGTACCTAAAGGACAAGTGAAAGTGGTTTTTTCTTGATCGTCTTTGTGAATATTGATTTGATTGTAACCCGAATAACCATCAAGGAAGCAAAAGTAATTTTGACCAGCAAGTTTCTCCAAAATTTGGTCCATAAAAGGTAAGGGATAGTGGTCTTTTTTGGTCACAAGGTTCAGTTTTCGATAATCTATACATACCCGCCAACTAGTAACTAACCTAGTTTGTACCTCTTCCCCTTTTTCATTCTTTTCTACTGTTACTCCTGATTTTTTAGGGACCATATGCACTGGGCTTACCCATGAACTATCTAAAATAGCATAGATTACATCTCCCTTAGGCCATTTAAGAATCTCCCCTTTCAATACTTCTATGATGTTTGGGTTCAATCGCCTTTGAGGTTCCCTAGTAGGTCTAGATCCTTCCTCAATAAATATTCGATGTTCACATATGCTGGGAGGCACTCCTTTTATATCATCAAATGACCAACCTATTGCTGCTCTATACTCTTTTAATATCCTCGTTAGGTCTTCTTCTTGACTACTCGTTAAGGAAGAGGAGATTATGACGGGTAACGTATTTCTATGGCCTAAAAAAATGTATTTTAGGGTGGATGGCAGTGGCTTAAGCTCTACCTCAAATGGATCTTTAGCATCTAAAGATTCATTTACTAGGTCTACTCCATAAATTTCTAGGATATCCTCTCTAAAATCAAACTCATCCTCTAATAAATCCAAGGCTCCCATATCCTCATGACTACTACTTGGGTACTTCATCAATCTAGAGATGTTTAGCTCTACACTTTCTTCTCCTACTCTAAGAATGGTTTTCCCTTTTTCCCAATCAGTTATGGCTCGGGCTGTAGCTAAGAACGGTCTACCTAAGATAATAGGTGCCCTAGTGAGATTATCGGGTACTTCTATTTCAGCAACGATGAAATCAGCGGGGAAGACACATTGTTCTACCCTAACCATCACATTAATTAGCTCCCCATTTGGCTTCTTAATAGAACCATCAGCTAATTAAAGCTCTACATTAATAGGTTGCATCTCAACAAACTTGTATTTATCGTATAGAGCTTTAGGGATAAGGTTGACACTCGCTCCCGAATCTAACAAAGACCGTGAAAATTGTGTTCCCCCAATATCACATGTAATTAATGGTGGCCCCGGATCTTTTCTCTTCACTGGTAATTTATTTAGAATTATAGAACTAACGCTCTCGGGAAGCTTGATCCGATTGGTTCTCCTTTGAGGTGTACATAATTCCTTCACATACTTAGAGAATGTTGGTATGTACCTAATGGCTTCCTCTAAAGGTATGGTTATGTTAGCTTCTTTAAATGATTCTATGAGTCTATTTGCTTCACTGGGAGGTTTGCAGGATTTCAAAGCTTTGAGAAAGGATATAGGTGGCTGATAGGCAGCGGGGTTCATATCTTTCCCTAAAGGCTCCCTTTCTTCCTTTTCTTCCTCAATTTCCTTTTTCTTATCCTCTAAATCACACTCGATAGGAGCCTCTAATATCTTTCCACTCCTTAGTCTTGTAATTGCATGAACACTATCACAAGGGCCTTGAGGTGAACTATCTAATGAATCTTTGGAAAGAGAAAACTCTTGCGATTCAATAGAGGATATATTTCTAGGATTAATGGAAGGTTGAGTTAGAAATTGACCTTTGTTGGAGCCCATTTCTTTTTCTTTACCTCTAGTATTCTCCATGACTGTCATGGGTGGATGAACATGTTCCTCCATCCGGTCCATCCAATTTGTCACGAGGTTGAGTTGCTCACTCATTCCATGGACGCTTTTCGTTAACTGCTCCATCATTCCCTTCATCACCTGAAAATCAGTCACGTTGGATTCATTAGTTTGTCTAGGTGGCTGGTTATACAGAGGTGAATAGGGTTTATGTGTGTAGGGTGGCCGGTGATCCTTGTAGTTCTCATTCCCACGTGCATTCATGGCTTGTATGGGTGTACATAGTTCATGGCATTGACTTCTGCCCTCGCTGCGCATTCTCCGTCATGATGATCCCTGCTCAAACATAAGGAACAAGGAATTTCTTGCACCTTTGACACATTAGTATGAGTCACAAATTTTTCCATTAGGTTGGTTAATTTTTCAATATTAGTTTCTATTTTCCCTATCCTATGCTCATTCCTTTCTATCTTGATTTCCGCTTCTTTACCATGAACATCGATCACTCCACCTCTCTTGGGTTCTACATTCCTAACATTATGATTTAGGCTCAAACGATGACTATCGGTTTCAGCTATTTTTTCCATGATCTCTTCAATTTCATCATCATATTTTTCCATGATCGATCCTCCACATGAATAATCTACTCTATTCCTAGAATTCTCATTTAATCCATTATAGAAGATATTCATCAAATGCCAAGTACTAAATCCATGATGAGGATATTTTCTAGCTGAAGATCTAAACCTCTCCCATGCATCACAAAAAAATCCATAATCCCCTTGTTTAAATCCTTGTATCTCTTGTCTCACTTGGTTAGTTCTACCCAGAGTATAGAATTTCTTCATAAAACACTCCTCTATTTCATTCCAACTCTCAAATCTCCTGTCTAAATTCCTATACCACTCTCTAGCTCTATCTCTCAAAGTTTCGGGAAAGATTCTCATCTTCAATACATCTTGAGAAACTCCCGGAATATGGTAAAGGGAGAATCTACCTATCAATTCTTCTAAAAAGGTATAAGGATTATCATGAGGAAGGCCATGATATGAAGGTAGGGCATTTAAGAAAGAAACATCTATTTTGAAGTTGACATTATCTCCTAAATTCGTCGTGATCTTAGTGAAGCCATCGCTTCATATAGGAGTGTAATGTTCTTTGTATTTCTTTCTTTCTTTCTTCCGGTTATCATTTCGATTCTCTTGGTTTTGATTTTGATCCATTTCCTCAAAGACTTCCTCAACTTGGCTATTACTCTCCTCAGAATTCAAAGATCTTCCTATTGAGTTGAGATCAATCAACTTAGGTTTCCTTGATCTAGTTTCTTGCATATACTGAATTCAGATCTCCTACAGATTGTATCTCTTATCTCCTATTTTCTCACTAAAATAATCTTATACTGAGATGATGAGAAAATATTTGAAAAGAAGGAAAAGAGAAGTCACTAACCTCAGTGTCACCTTGATTCCCCGGCAACGGCGCCAATTGATGAACTAAAACTTGGTTTGATTATATCATTGTTGTGTGTTCTAATTCATGCAATACATTTATAATACCTCACTTAGGGCAGTAGTAAGCAAGGGTCCATCCTCAGGGAATCTAGGTAATGATGGGTTGAGACGAAAGTAGAAGAAGGGATGAATTCATATAGTGGAGAATACTAGAAGTTAGATGAGGAATTTTATAGAGATAATGGATGTAATTGGTTAGATTATGTTTCTATAGCTCTAATTAGAGGAGAAAAGATGAGAATTAGAAGGGTAGAGATTGAGTGAAAGTGGGAGAAAATGATGAAGGGGAGAGAAAAGAGAAATAATAGTATAGAGATAAATGACGATTTGGGTAGGATTTATGGAAACAAATGTAATAACCTACGATTTAAGTACAATAAAAAGTCCTACATTATCCATGGAAAAGCTTACAAGAGAATCCCTCATCAGAATCTTCCCACAAACCCCGTGTTGGTGCCAATCCTAGGACGGGTGGTGTTTGATTCGCTACGACGACGATCTCCTCGTGTTCTCCTTCTCCAGAACAAACTCGGGCATCTAATGATGCCTAGCTTGAACCTAAGCTTCTCCCCCTTTCCTTCTGGTGACCTAGTGTCAAGAGAGAGCAAAAAGACAAGGAAATTCGGAATGGAAGGAGGAGTGCTTTTAGGAGTTGGGTTTCCAACAAACTGACGGACGAGATCAATTTCCAGTGTTTCCAAGAGTCCGGCGAAAAATCCGACCCTGCGGATGGAAAGGGCACGACAAGGTTAGTATCCCATCAAAAATTCAGCTCAATCGGACGGCTGGATCGAAAGATATCAGCCCTCCAAGTTGGAGCATTCTTGGTCGTCGATCTGATGGTCTGATCTTTTTAGTAATATATTCAACCTGTGAGTCCACGCGATCGTGCCACGTCACCTAGAAGCCGACCATCGGATGCTCGCCACGTCACTTGCACATGTTAGTGACTAAACGACAAAACAGCAACTAAATTAAATTAGTTCCGAAAAAAAGCGAATAAGAGAGCGCCTCGGTCAAAGTAAACGCGCGAATAGGGAATCGCCACGTCATCTGCAAGGTTAGGAAATTAAAATGACAAGTGAAAGAGCTAAACGATGAAAAATGAAGAGAGCTTGCGGCGATTAATTCGCCGAAGATTCTCTTTTATGAGTGAATGAGAGAGTGTCACGTCGCTCTATCATTCCTCATTACCGTCAAAAATGACGACGCACGATGCAGAGACTCCACGTCACCTGTAAGCAAACAAAATAGCACGACGAAAACAAGAGTGAGACAAAACGACAAAAGAGAAGGTACAAAAAATGACGGAATAAAAAACGGTAACATAAAACGACAAAAGATGAATTTGAGGCTAATGATCTGCGATTTGGTGGCTTCTATCTGACTTACCTTGCAAATCCGAAAATTGTAGATATGCCCCTGACGCTCATAATTATGCAAGAATCATTAGATTAATTAGAAATAAGGTATAAAAATTCATTTAAATCACTTATAAAATCCAAACAAAAATATATTTTGCTATAAAAATTCATTTCATTGCCAATTTATAATCGAAGAGAGATATTCAAATATTATAAAAGCCAGGAAATAGCATAAAATCATAATGAAGCAAAATTAAGCAATTTTAATTATAATAACACATAAATATATTCCTTTTAAGCCAAATATTCATGAAAAATTCAGAGTTAAAGGTCATAGATTTATGTGTATCAACCTCCACAATGCATGTGATGTCTATTGGGTTCTGAGGTCGATAAAATTTATAAAATTTTGATCAAAACATCAATTGCAGAGGAATACATTGAATCAAATATTCAAAATATTAAGGCACAAAGAGCACATGATGTCATCATCTAGTATGTATGAAAGAACATACTTATAAGGTTCCCTTGAAGGAGTTCTTGAAGCTATTGAAGTGTCCACCCTCTAATCGTATCCACGAGTCTCTAGATTTTTATATCTCTCTTCAAAGCTTTTCACCAAGAGAAGAAGAGAAGAAAGGAGAGAATTCTCACAAGGCTTGCATGGGCACCTTGAATTGTGGTCATTCTCCCCGTATTTGTAGACATTTAGTCTGTAGATTTTTCATAAAAATCCTCATAATTATGTCTATATCTACCAATATTCATAGAGCTCATGTGTGTGACCCTCTAGGTCCATATATATCACTAGTTAATAACTTTATAGACTAAATAACACCTTATTGGTTAGCCTTAATTGATTATCTACATCAACATATAGATTAATTAATCAAGGATCTATTTAACACAATCGACATGCTAAGTTTCTAGCATGTTGGGTGCCAA
>CM044105.1:19362349-19429560 GCA_024174645.1 Lemna minuta
CCTTGTGTTTGTGATTCCTCACAATTTGATGAGCTTTTTGCATAGTCAAACAAGAAAGATGAGTTGTAAAGAGTGTTCTTATGTATTTCCACAGTATTCTCCCATTTCCATCTGCATCCTTCTTCAAATATTACATCTCTGGTGAGATGTATGTTCCCTGTGAATGGATCATAAACTCTATATGATTTTCTACCTTTCTCATAAACAATGAACACCATTGGTTTGCTTCTGTCTTCAAGCTTCTTCAGATTACCTAAGACAGTCTTTAAATGTGCAAGACACCCAAACACTCTAAGGTGATCCACATTAGGTTTGATTCCAGTCCAAGCTTCATAAGGAGTTTTACCTTCTAAACTCTTTGTTGGACTTTTGTTGAGTAGGTAGACTGATGTGTTTACTGATTCTCCCCAAAAAACACGTGGTAAATTTTTTTCTTTAAGCATGCTTTGAACCATATTAAGTATGATTTTGTTTCTCCTTTCAACTACCCCATTCTGCTGAGGTGAATAAGGTGCTGATAGTTGTCTTTTGATTCCACTTTGTAAGCAAAAATCAGAGAAGGCTTTTGAATTAAACTCACCTCCATGATCAGTCCTCAGTGTCTTGATCTTTAGTGAACTTTATGACTCAGCAGCCACTTGAAATCTTTGGAAAGCTTCAAGTGCATCGAACTTTTGTCTTAACATAGAAGTCCACATCATCCGTGTGCAGTCATCAACAAGGAGAAGAAAATACTGACTTCCTCCTAAGGTTTCCAGTTCTATTGGTCCACATAAGTCAGCATGGATCAATTCTAAGGGCTTTTGTGCCCTGTAGCTTGACTGAGAAGAAAAAGATGATCTTTCTTTGCTTGGAGTGAACATATTCATGACATAACTTGTTGAATTTTTGCATAATTGGTAAACCTCTTACCATATTCTTGGATGATAATGATATCAGAGAATCAAAGTTAAGATGTCCATACCTCTGATGCCATTTCCAAGTTGCATCTTCTCTAATTTGAAGGCAATTCTCCATAGTATAAAGTTTTAGGAGATATAATCAACCTGAACTTCGCTTGATTGTGGTCAATAGCCTATCATTCTCATCTCTGGTTGTTAGTAAACCTTTTACAAGTGTGATTTGGCAGCCTTGCTCATCCAAGCAGCCAAGACTCAATATGTTGGCCTTCAGTTTGGGTGTGTAGAGCACATTCGTAAGTGTAATTTGCGTATTTCCTTTAGAATTCGGTAGAATCTTTCCTTTTCCTTCTATTTTGATTCTTGAGTCATCCCTGAATCTCACATTGCCTTTATAAGATTCATCTAGTTCATAAAATAAATTTCTCTTTCTAGTCATGTGGCTAGTAGCACCTGTGTCAAGATACCAAAGTCCTTCTTCAAGTTCACTTTGAACAATACCTTGTAAGGTTATATCATTATCAGTCTCTTCTATTGCCATGAGGAGAGTAGTTTCGACCTTATCTTCTTCTATTAAGTTTACTTTCTCTTTATCCTTCTTTGGCTTGTTCTTCTTTGGAAGTTTGCATTCATTTGAAAAGTGTCCAAGCTTATGGTAGTTGTACCAGGTAATCTTTGATTTTTCTTGAGGCTTCTGTTCATCTTCATCTTCTGAGTCATCATTAGAGTATGAGGACCTTCCACGCCCTCTTCCTCTATTTCTTCCCCTTCCTCCTCCTCTGCCATGGGAGGAGTCATCCTCTTTCTTTTTCAGCTTTCCAAGTGCCCGAGCTAGAAGAGCCTTCTCTTCTCTCTTCACAGACCTATCCTTCAGCTTGTCTTCATGGATCTTCAGCGATCCGAGTACTTCATCAAGTGTAAGGTTCTTGATAATATGCAATCTTAACATGATAAAACATGATTATTAATGCAAATAAAGGCATAAAACATTCCATTTGTATGCATGTTATCATACTTTGAGTGCATTTCTATCATTTCATGTTATTTTAAGATATAATCTCAAAATACACTAAATTAGGGTTAATTAGGAGGAATTAAAGATAAATGATTTTATAACCTATCTTTACTTGAGATTATAAGTGGTTTTTAAAGTTAAATAATTAGATGAATCATTTTTATAAACATTCATTTAATTTTCTAAAGTTAAAATCTTAAAGAAATGAATGTATTTTTAAAATAAAAATTAAATCTCATGTTATTTAGATATTTTGACTTTTTATAATCATAGATAATTGAATTTCAAAGCCAATGAAAACAATCTGGATTAATTTGGACCTATATTTTGAAAGTCATGAATTTTCTAATTTTTAGGGATTTTCCCGGATTTTTTTGAATTTATTTTCGATTTAAATCTATTAAAACTAATTAAAATAAGCAAAAAGGGGGTATTTATCGCGCAAGACCCACGTGGATGCGACGTTGCACGCAAGGCCACGTGGACCCACGCGAGTGCCTACGTGGCACGGATGTGACATGTGCATATTTATATTTACTCGTAATATAGGGTTATAGTACATATAAGCATCCGATATTTCGGATTTAAGCTAACCCTTATATTAATCGTATCTTATATTCCCGTTATTTCCTCTTAATTTCCTCCGTGTGGGACTAATTCTCTTATTTCAGGTAAGATCGATCGTTGGATTAAATCGCGTGACGCATCGCGCGTCAATGCGGTGGACGCGAGGTCCACCCGATCTCCAATCACACACGTGCTTTAATAAACATTAAGTGAAGACACATCGATCGTCCATCTCAAGAGTTATAACGGTCGAGATTCATTGCGATTGGTGAACTCATCGAATCATCAAGACCGTCTGATGAAGATCCAACGAAGGCGGTTTCGTGCGTTATATAACGCATACACATCAAACTTCATCGGGAGCGTCCATCCGCGATCCAACGGCCAAGATCTATTCATAACGGTTCATCTTGATGCGTTTAATCCGGACCGTTGATGAAGATTAAACGCATCCATCGGACGGTTACGCCCAATTCGCCTATAAATTGAGGTGTTCTTCGATTTTGTAAGACATTCTCGGATGTATTCATCAAATTGATCTATCTACACCCTTCATCCTTGAATCTCTCGCTTCTAATCTCTTCTAGACTCGATTCCGCGTCTACGAAGTGATTAAAAGTGAGATTTCGTCGATCGATTAAGGAGAATTCGTCTCTTGAACATTGATGCTCACGTTCGAAATCTTGGAATGAATAGCCTTCGATCCGGCGATTAATTGGATCATTTCGATCGCTATCTCGGGTTAGAAATCGTGTTTTCCCTCTAATGTATTTTCATGTATCATCAATTTGTAATTTAGGATCGTAATATAGTTTAATTTTGTTTTCAATTTCAGTTTATGTTCTTCCGATTTTCGGAAATTTCATCCCACTTCGCTCTTTGATTTCTCCGCGATTACTAGTCCAAATCGAGTGATTTTTGATTCCGTGGATACCTCTTTGGCATATCTTTCTAAATCTACCATTTTCCCTAAATTCTCACCTCAATTCATCGCCCGATTTGATCCATTTCTAAAAGATCTATCAAAAATACCTTATTTCCTTGTGGATTCGACCCTTATTTACCATTATACCCCTCAATTTGTTATTAAATCATTAAATTGGTAAGTTTGGAATTATTTTTGACACGAGACCGTGTGAAATCGACGACCTCGCGGTTTCGTCTCGTCAGTTGTCGACATCTTGGAATTGCTCTATTGAACTGGTAATGGAGTCAAATTTTCCAGCAGCAGATCAAAGGAGTTTTGCAACAACCTCACTATCTGCTATATTCTCTCCTAGTCCTCTTATTTCAACCACAATTCGTGAAAGTTTACTTTAATAATCTAGAATCATCTCATTGTCTTCCATAAAAAGAGTCTCATAATCTATTTTTAATGATTGAAATCTTGCCTTGCGTAGCCGGGATACGCCACCATTCTTGGTCTTCAAACTTTCCCAAGTTTGCTTGGCAGTTTTGTCAGCATCTTGCTCTTGAGTGAGTTCTTCCGAGATGGTGTTGAACATAATCGACATTGCTTGCTAATCCTTCTTTCTTGGAGCAGTTTTCAATTCGATGACATCCCACAATTCAAGACCTTCAAGGTGCAAGCGCATCCGCATTGCCCAAACTTGATAGTTTGTCTTGTTCAGAATAGGAAACGTACATATTGGCGTGGGTTCATGCATTCCTTTCAGAGCTGCTGTCACGGTGAGTTCCAGAGAATTTTCTCCTTTTCGTGGCATTGTTGTCTACCGATAGGATCAGAACGATCCTCTGATACCAATTGAAAGAATGCAAAGAAACAATCTTCACAGTCTCAAGAAAAACACACACAAGTTCAAGATAGAGGAGGACGAAGAAGGGAAAAATGAAATTTAGTATATTGCCAATACTATGAGTGCTCAGTACATATTCGAAGACGCATGCAGCGCTTTCTTATAATACGATGTCCGTGTCGTATTTTAGTAACAAAGAAGAAAATAAAAATAAGTTAAATCCGAAAAAGCCTCTGGGTAATTCTACATTGCCGAAATTCAAGCTTGATTTCCAACAGTTACAAGTAGAATTTTCTAGAATAAACTAGAGAGTTTGTGTGAGACAGCTTTTTGTACAATGTGGATACTTTGCAAGAGAAGATGACGGCCTATTCAAGGAGGGAAGGGTCAGAGAGAGAGAGATGAGGAGCATGGAGTGTATGCTCATGGAAGCCATGGAGCTGTCAACAGAGGTGTTGCTGCTCTTTCTGACGAGCTTGCACCAAAACCCTAGTTTTAGTAATTTCTGGCTAGGTTTTCTGAGTATGGACACATGCGTGAAGGGTGCAGCCGGAACGCTGAGGGATCTGGTTCCAAAGCTGTTAAATAAGATGATCATCGAGATGAAGAAAAAGTAGATCCTAGTCCAGAGATACGGAGACGAGTTGTGGGAAACCACCAACATACAGATTCATTGAGTATCTCCTTCTATAAAGGATGAACTCTTCCTAGAGGAATTTTAAGGCAGCTCCACAAATAGCGAAGGAATAAAGCATCATAACTCTCTCTCTCTCTCTCTCTAAAAATGACATGATGGCCAAAACCCAAAGGCAAAATATCCTTGAAAATCTTCATGAGCCTCACCTTCATCCCAAAAATATCCATCAAAGAATTAGAGGATCACCAAAATCATGTTAGAAACATAGTAGAAGCAGAGAAGAGAAGTAGAGGAGAGGAGAGGACAAGAACAGACTAAAGGGAAATATTATGTTTTATTTCAAAAAGGTGTTTGGAATATAAAATTGAGGGGTTTATATAATTTGAGTGAGATACATGTCATGATTTAGTGGATGTTTGGGCTTTCTGTGTGATCGTTGGAGAGGCTTTGATGTTAAATAGTGGGTCCAGTGCTTTGGCTGATGGATCTTTAACATGCCCCTTGTAAAATCATCGCAGGAACCATGTTAAGTTTGAAGCGAAGCATGTGGAAGCAGCACATGAGAAGACCTTAGGCCAATAAGTCAAAGAGCTAATCTTTGCTTGAGAGGAAGGGGATTCGAGGCTGCTTCATGGCAACCCTTTCACAAACATAGTGAAGTTTATCTCAATATGTTTCATAGAAGCATACAACATTGGGTTCTCTACACAATAGGTTGCATTTAAGTTGTCGTAACACATGTTGACAGTCTTCTGTGGGAGTTAGCATTCCCTCAAGAGCAATTCAATCCACAGTAATTCAACAATAGCATTAGCCCACGCATTGTACTCGGCTTCAATGCTTATGCAATCTATGATGGGTTGTTTCTTAGAACTTCACAAAACTAAGTTTGTGCACAAAAAGATTAGATCCCTTCATTAAATGTTGACATATTAATGTTCAACTCATGATGAAGAAGAAGATTGAATGAGAGCATGCCTTGGAGATATCTTAGCAAGTGTTTAACTTCAATCAAGGTCTGCTTTGTGGATGATGCATAAATTGACTCTCATGATAGATTACAAAAGCAATATGGAGGAGAGGAAATGTAAAATATTTATGACTAGAATGACACTACAATATCATTTTGAGTCGCACAACGTAGTGGAATTCAAGGAACATGAACACAGTCAACATGAATTGGAAGTGGGCTTGCATCTATTCATGTTGGCTTGATGGAGAGATTGAATATATTCAGACTGAGAGAGAAAAATCCCATTGTGGTGATGTTTGAGCTGAATGTCCAAGAAGAAATGAGTATGACCCTAATCAAGAATAACGAAGATGGTTTTTGGATAAGTTATGGTGTGAGCTATGAAAGCATTGTTGAAACAAAGGAGAAAAATGTCATTGATGAAGGTAAGGAAAAATTTGTGAGAGGAATAAGTAGTTATAAGATAAAGAGAGGGATCTTGCCCATGAAACGAAGTTAAATTAGATAAGAAGTGAGTTTAAAAAACCATGCATGTGGTGTCTATTTTAGGCCATAGAGAGATTAGCGAACAAAAACATGATGCAAAAATTACACATGACAAAAACTAAGAGGTTGTTCTATGTATACTTGGTTGGTTAAATCTCCATGAATAAATGCATTAGAGTGCTGATGTTGTTGAATGGACCATGGCTGACTTAGAGCAACTAAAATTAGGATGTGAATAGTGGTTGTTATGATCATAGGATTGAAGATATCATTGTGGTTGAAACTGTTTGAATCCCATAGCAATGAGGCAAGCCTCATGTCATTGATGGTTCCATCATCATGGTTTTTTAGGCGATTGATCCATTGTAGAGGAGAATGTTCATATTGGGTGGCCCAAGGACCAGCATCCATGTTTGGTTCTAGAGAAGAGTCAAATCTTCTTTTTGCACCGTCATTTCTGAAGCAGACTTGAGTAGTGTTTGTTGGAAGGTGATAGGTTGACGAGAGGAAGATGTACCAGCAGCGAGTGTTGCAGCAAAGTGGATGCATAAATGTTTGAGATAGACTAAAAATCTTTAGGTGACAAGTAGTCTTTAGAAAATTAGGGGGAACTAACTAGAGATGGATGTGGGTAACTGATAACATGCATTTATAACCTGAATTCTTACCCTAATTAACTCATATTCAGGCTTATTTTATGTGAATATGATGCATGTTATCATACTTTTTAGGAATTTTCTCCATTGGCATGTCATTTCACTAAAGTTGATATTTATGCATAAATTAGAGATAATTTCATGCTTAAGATATGATTAATCTTTTGTTTAGATTAACAGGAGTTGATCTCAGTGATTAAATGAGTTTTGACTTTAGTAAATGTTTGGAAGGATGATTTTAGGATGAATTTATGATTTATAAGGTTTAATTAGAACTTATTTAATGAAATTTTAATTCATCCTTATTTCTTTCTTGAAAACATATTTTAAATGACATGATATTAAAAAGAAAAGAATTTGTGATCCAATGGAGAAAAATTTGGATTAAAAAAAGGAGTTGTATTTTGAGAAATATGAATTTTTTTAAAGTTTTATATGATTTTTTCCGATTTTTATTTGATTTTTTTAATTGAATTTTTAAGTATATTAAAAAAATCGCAAAAAAGGGGGAGAAATTACCTGCAGCTGACGTGGCGACCGGGCCCAGGCGATGGGCTGACGTGGCGCGCGGGTCCACCGCGCCGTTACGACGTGGCGCTGAGGCCACGTGGCAGGGCGCGTGTGGCCCGCGCGTGGCGCAGGTGGCGCTGACGAGGGCCCACGGGTTAGTGGGCCCTGGTTAGATTTTTGGGGCGGTAACGCAATATGCGTTAACCGCCCCCTAATTTATAGGAGCGGCAATTTTTTTTATCTTCCGTGTGGGACTATGTTCCCACACGGTTTGTCTATTTTGCAGGGACGCGTGGCGGTCTTAGGAGCGTTGGATTTCGGCTCAACGGCAGTGATCGCGTGACCCGAGTCCACGCGATCATAGATCAAGACACGTGCTAAAAAGGGCGTTTAAGTGGCGCGATCGGACGACGTACCTCGCGCCACGTGGCATCCTGAGAAGCTCCCGATCGGCATCAACGTAAGACTCGCATCAAACGATCGGACGGCTGATCTTCGCC
The DNA here is from genome assembly GCA_024174645.1 of Lemna minuta. Taxonomy (NCBI): domain Eukaryota; kingdom Viridiplantae; phylum Streptophyta; class Magnoliopsida; order Alismatales; family Araceae; genus Lemna; species Lemna minuta. The sequence goes on from CM044105.1 coordinate 19,370,350, forward strand.
AAGAGATGATCGCAATCGGACGGCCGCGGAGACTCGCATCATCGGACGGCTGATCTTCGTCAAGAGATGATCGCGATCGGACGGCTGGCGGGAGACTCGCATCATCGGACGGCTGATTTACATCGCGATCGCGACGCACGGGATCAGACAATCGCGATCGTCCATCCAGTGAGATCGGAATCGGACGGCGGCTGAAGGTCGTGGAAGAACTCCACGATCGCGGCGCGATCGAGCCGCGATCGCGGCGCGATCGAGCCGCGATCGCGGCGCGATCGAACCGCGATCGAGGAGAAAATGGAGCGAAATCGTCCTCCACCGATCGGCAAGCGATCGGCGAAGACTTAGGACCACGATCGAAGCCCGATCGTGACCCGATCGTGGCTCGATCGTGGTCCACTCGGGGCGCTAAAATTGTGGAAAGAGGAGCCAAATTCACCGCTGAAATTGGTCAAAAGCGTCGCGGAATTCAAGCCACGATCCATGCCCATGGAATCGCCCCCTCGACGCCATCAAACCGCCTCCACAATCGTCTCCATCACCCACGATTTCAAGCCCAATTTCCCCTTTAAAAGCATGTACTCCCTTCTTTTGTTCTTCAACTTTTGATCGACTCGTGAAGAAATTAAGCGAGTTTCGAGGAAGATCTCTAGTTCATCGTGTTCCCCCCGCGTTTAGACTCGATTGCGAAGCAATTGGAGCGGGATTGATCACGAATTTCTCCTTGATTTCATCGAATTTTCCCCTTGAATTCCGAACGTCCACGAGGAAGAATCCGAGCAAATTCGCTTCAATCCACGAGAATTGGAGCCCCATCCTTGCGGCAATCGGGTTAGTAGTGAGATTCGATCGATTATCAGGAGGTAATTTGAGTTTTTATTAGATTTAGAAGTTTAATTTTGCAAATTAGTTCATAGTGTTCTTCATTTTCCGCAAATTTCAGTCCGAAAAGTCGCTGATTTTGAAAATAGGATATCTCTCTGATTATAATTCCAAATCACTTGATTTTGGTTTCATTGGATTCCCCTTTTCATCAGCTTTCCGTGGATAGAAATTTCATCAAATTCTGAGTTCATTTGGCCCTTCAATTTAACGTTTGACCACGGACTGTTCATCCTTCATCAGAAGTCAAACGTTGACTTTCGGGGTCAATTACTTTTTATTGACAAATCAGAATTTGATAATTTTGGTCTTGTTGGATTCCTCTGGTTCTTAGCTTTCTATTGACATATAAATTTCAAGATTTGGATTTCATTTGGTCATTCAATTTGAAGATTTCCTCTGAGGTGTTCATTTCGGGGATTTTCTGATCATTGATTTTCAATAATTCATAATAAATCCATTTCTTATCCAAAAATTACAAAACTTATATCAATAAATTCCATTTTCTATCTAGTTTCCAAATATATAATTTTCGTAATCTTCTGACTCTGTTTGGTTCTCTGATTTTGCAGAACACCTACTGCTGGTCAAAGTCAACGCTTTGACTTTGACTTTTGACTTTTCTCTGTCAAATCCGAGATTTCAATTCTTAAAACTTCTTATTTACCTTATTTATACCATTTCCATATCTTAAATCTTATTTTCTCTTATTTAAAACTTGTTTTAAACCTAAGTTTGACCAAGTCAACTCTGCGATTAAAGTCAACCCTGCTCTCTGTGGATCGACCCGATACTTACCCAGTACTTGATTATTCTATCTTGTCTTTGTGAGTTCGGTTTTATAAATTTTGTTTGACCATCGTATTTGTGTTTTAACGACGCACGAAAACGACACGTCAGTAACAACATGCAATATACACTTATAATTACAAGACAATGGTGCATTTAAAGGCATAGTCTACACGAGTTATCATATTCTGAGTGCCATTTTCATCATTCTATACAAATTATCTAAAAACTCTCTAAATGTATTATTTTAAGGGTTAATTTTATATAAATTATGAGTTTGAATTTTCAAACTTTAAAATTCTCTTAATTAGTCTCATTTTATTTGAGATTAAAGATTTATATGACAATAATAAGAGAAAATTATTTTATTAATGAAACTTTGAAATTATCTACTTTTTACTTTTTAAAGTGAATTTAGTACATTTTGGAGTTAAATTTTTTATTCTCTCATTATTTATGAAATTAAATTATATAGAATGATTTATTCTTTGATATTTTTTTTGACTAATAAAAATTTTATATTAAAAAGAATTTGTATTTTGAAAAATATGAATGTTCTTAACTTGTTAGGAGTTTTTATTTATTTTTTGGATTCATTTTAGTTCAAATTATGTAATATACAACTTTTTTTGGTCCTCTCATGTGGCAAGATGACGTGGCAAAGGATACTTGCATGGTGACATGCAGAGACACTAATGAAATGTCATGATTAGATGAGCTATGTCATGATTAAGTGCCCTAATAGACCAAATTAATATTATGAGATCATTCCCTTACTTCTATAGCCCATAATATTCTTCATATTTCAATGTGGGACTAAAAAATAGTCTTTTATTTTTAACATGGTATCATAGCATTGGGAGCATTGGATGAGGGTGAATCAAGTAGATTTAGTCTAACCCATCCACTTTTACCTAAGTGGAGGGGGTACGTGGCAGCTTCTTACTGAATGTCAATGTAAGCTTTTTTTTACATTGACTTTAGACATTAATTTGAGTTATAACTGATGAAAATTATGTGGCCTGCAAGCCAATCATACTTTCATCTTTCGTTTATATTCATTGATATGAACTATTCATTCTTATTCTTATGTGATGTCTACAATGAAGTCTATAAACATATGCAATGATCAAGTGAATTATGATGAGATCATAATATACTGATCACTAGTTTTTAAATATATGTTCTAAATATATCTATTCATGGGATATTCGAGAGCAACATCGAATTATCTGAAAAGAATAGCACTATCTGATTTGACTCAATTTTTGCATTCAAGAAATGTTTCAAAGTGAGATTTTGTTCAAAGAATAGGGAGAAATTGCCTCTTGAATGCCAAAATTCTTCTTCAAAATTGCGGAATTAAAAACACTTGATCCAACGATCAATTGGATCATTTCGAGCACGACTTCGGGTTATATTAAGTGCTTTCCTCCTAATCTCTCCTGATCTATCATTAAATTTTAATTTTAAATCGTAGATTAATCGAATTTTAGATCATTTCTCAGCTTTCTTTCTTTGTGATCATTTTTTTTCTCTAACTTTTGCTCCTTGATTTCTCCACGAATACTGATCCAATTGAGTGATTTTTTATTCTATGGATTTGTCTTAGAGTTCTCTTTCTAAAATTACTAAAATCCTTTTTTCTCGCCTCAATTCCTTGTCCAATTTGATCGAATTTGAAGAAATACCTTGAAAATCCCTTAATTCTCCATGGATTCAACCCTTATTCACTATTATACTCATTAATTATTAATTATACTCTTAAATGTGTGAGTTTGGAGTATATTTTGACATCTCTTTGTGTGTTTTCAACGACCACACGAATTTGTCTTTTCAATATTCCACTAATATTTGCCATGTGAGACTAATGTCGTGTAAGGTCGGTTCATCCTTATAATAGACAATATCTAACACTCCCTCTCAACCTAGAGTATATTGCACATCGTGGAGCCAAAGACATCATATGAAAAACTAGCAAGGCTTTTAGTGAAGATGTTAGGGAGCTATATGATGATAACAAATCAAGAGTTGAACTGATGGATATTATCGGACCTTAAGCCAATCAGACTTCCATGTATCTTATTTATGTTTATTGAAATGAAATTTATTCATTTTCATTATAGTATGATATTTTAAATGAAGTCTATTAGCACATAGAATGAATCAGAAAATTATGATGAGATCATTATAAAGTGATTACTAGTATTTAAACATATGCTCTTAATATTCTAATTCATGAGATATTCGAGAAGGAAATTGAATTACTCAAAAAAATAGTAATATCTGATTTGACTCATACGATAAGTATGGCTATTCCTATGGGCATTGATGTAGATACTCCTAGAATAGATTGTGGGTACTCTTTGGAGAAAGAGTTCATTGAATTAATATGTATAAATCCTTGAATGATATTAGACCAAACCATAAATTAGGTTGATTCATATCATGATTATGTGCATGGTCCTCTCACTTTAGACACAAAAGACATCTTATGGATGGATGACTAATATGTATAAATCATGGTCAAAGAAAGCACAAGTTTACGTATCAAAAAAAATATACTCAACTTTTTGAATTCAGCTTAAAGTTTAGTATAGTGGCAAGTTGAGGTCAAATCTGCAAGGAGGATAGCTAAAAGATTAAAATCAAGCAATAAGTTTTGTATTTTTAGATTAAGAAAGCGCAAATGATTGATGACGAGAAGGAGATGTAATTGATCAAATGCTTTTGAACTACTCTCGAAAAATGAAAGCTCTTGTTTTGACAGATGGTCATAATGTGATTTAAAAATATGAAAATATGGATGAAAATTTGAGAAAATGGAAAAAAAATTGATGGAAAATTCTTCTCATCTAAGGATTCATAATGAAAACACACTTTAGCGATGCTCTATGATCAAACACACCTTCGAGAGCCATGTAATTTACATGGATTTCGCATCTTGCATCTAACATGAGGAATGAATAGAACATGGAAGAAACCTAGTAGAAATGGTGTTCCATATATCAATCTTTGTCATCTTTCCTCTTGGCTAGCTAATGATAGAAAACCACACCGAAAAGTTAAAAAAACTAACATTTCTACCATGAAATTTAAATGAGCCTTATCAAAGTGGTAGAGCTTGAAGTGAAGAGATGATTTCGTGCAATCGTTGACTATACACAAACTCGTGTCAAAAAAACTTAGAAACCAACCAATTTACCTATATAATCATGAATTAAAGAGTATAGTGGTGAATAAGGGTCAAATCCACGGAGAAATAAGAGAATTTTTTAGGTATTTTTTAAATTCAATCACATTAGACAATGAATTCAGGTGAGAAATTAAGAATTTTTGTATATCTGAAAAGAGAACTACAAGACAAATCTTTGGGATAAAAAATCACTCGATTTGGATCAAGATTCGCGAAGAAATCAAAGAGCAAAAATTACGTAGAAAATCGATCGCAAAGAGACAGAAAAACCAAAATTAGATCTAAAATTAACTTAATCTACAATTCAAAATTAAAATCTAATGCTATAAGAAGAAAGATTAGGAGAAAAAAAGGTAATCTAACCCGAAGTTGCGCTTGAAATGATCCAATTAATCACCAGATTCAAGGTTATTCATTCTGCGATTGTGAAAAAAAAAGTTCGGCGTTCAAGAGGTGATTTCTTTCGATTCTCCCCACCAAATTTTAATTTCTAACCTTCCCTGGACATGGAAATGAGTGTAGAGGAGGAAGGAATCAAGAGATTCAAGGATTGTGTTGTCTAAACAGTTTGATTTGCTCGAAACATTCAAGAATGAGTTTTTCCATCGACGAACATGTCAATTTATAGAGGAATTTTGGCGCGACGATTGGATGTGTCTCTTCATCTTTGATCAATGGCTCAGATTGAATGTTGGTTCACCAATCGCAATCATTAAGTCGTATCTACTCAATCGACGATCAAGCGCTCAGATTTTGCCACGTCCCACGTGAAGAAGAAGCGTCGCTTATCGTCCACCATTTGATCTTCATTGAGAGATCAAGGTGAGTCCATATGTCCATTGAGTGCGTTGAATCTCAAATATTATAGATCCATTGATGAGCGCCCGAGAATAAATCATCTTTAAACGAATCGTTGCCTAATCAGATGCAGCATGTACTGATAACATGCAATCTTAACATGATAATACATGATTATTAATGCAAAATAAGGCATTAAACATTCCACTTCTGTGCATGTTATCATACTTTGAGTGCATTTCTATCATTTCATGCAATTTTAAGTTATAATATCAAAATGCACTAAATTAGGGATAATTATGCATAATTAAGAATATATTTTAGAATATATTATTCCCATCTAAATTTGAGATTATAATTAGGTTTTTAATGATAAATAATAAGAGAAAATATTTATATACACTCATTTATTTTTCTAAAGTTTTATTTTTCAAGAAGAAATGAGTGTATTTTTTAAATAATAATTTATTCTCTTGTTATTTAAATATTTTGACTTTTTATAATGATATATAATTAAATTTCTGATCAAATGAAAGAAATTTGGATTCACTTGGAATTGTATTTTGAAAGTTATGAATTTTCTAATTTTTAGGGATTTTTTCAGAATTTTTCTGACTTTTTTTCAATTTTTAATGAATTTCTAAGGATTTTCCAGAATTAAAAATCAATTTTTCTAATTAAATTTGATTTTTTGAATATTTTATAATGCGCAGGTGATAACATGCATTTATAACATGAATTCTTATCCTAATTAACTCATATTCATGCTTATTTTATGTGAATATGATGCATGTTATCATACTTTTTAGGAATTTTCTCCATTGGCATGTCATTTTACTAAAGTTGATATTTATGCATAAATTAGGGATAATTTTATGCTTAATAGATAATTAATCTTTTGTTTAAATTAATAGAAGTTAATCTCTGTTATTGAATGAGTTTTGACTTTGGTAATTATTTGGAAGGATGATTTTATGATGAATTTATGATTTAAAATGTTTAATGAGAAATGATTTAAGTAAATTATAAGTCATCTTCATTTCTTCTTTCTAAATATGTTTTAAATGGCATAATATTAAAAAGGAAAGAATTTATGATCCAATGGAGAAAATTTCAATTAAAAAGGAGTTGTATTTTGAGAAATATGAATTTCTGAAGTTTTATGTACTTTTTCGAATTTTGTTTGATTTTTTTAAAATGAATTTTCCTATTTAAAATCAAGAAAAAGTGAATTTCCTAACCTGCGGGCTGACGTGGCGAGCGGGGAAACCAACGACGCGACATGTGGCACGCGGGCCATCGCGCGGAGGCGACACGGCCCTAAGGCCACGTGGCAGGCCTCAGGTGGCCCACGTGGCGAAAGGCCACGCGACAGCGCGAGCACATGTGGGTGCCCGTGTGGGGCGCCACGCGCAAGGTAGGTAAGAGGAGATAGTGACGATAGTTAATAGGGGAATCCGTTCCCCTATTTAACCGCGTCACATCTCGTTTTTTTTCCCGTGTGGGACTATGTTCCACACGGTCTTACCTATTTTGCAGGTGACGTGGACGCGCAGCAGGCGTCGGATCTCATCACGAGGGCGGAAATAAAGCCATGTGTCAGTCAGGGCGGCGGCCAATGAAAATAGAAGTATTTCTCCCGCCTAATAAGACAAAAAGGTCTTTCATACGTTTACCCGATGCACGCCAGTCGAGGAGGCGGCGGCCAATGAAAAAAAAGGAGGGATTTTATCCCGCCTTATAGGACAAATGCAATTAATGTTATCTTTTTCAGGAATAACGGTCGAGAGCGACGTGGACCAATGAAAAAAAGACGGCCCTTTTTCCTCGCCTAATAAGACAAGCTGTGTTAGAGGCCTCTTCGACGCATTAAATGCGCCACATTAAATGCGGCATTAAATGAAACCGCGTGCATTAAATGCAACGCGGTTTCAATTCGGCCGTTATACGTGGACGTCCCAGATTCGCTGAAAGCGAATTTGATGACGTAGCCACCTGCATTTGACTAATTAAGTTTTTTTTTTTAGACAGGTGGCGGCGCGTCGCATCAACACGGTTGGATCGCCATCGGACGGACGAGGAAACTGGATCGCGATCGCGCGATCGTGACCCTCCAGTTACCTGAAGCTCGATCGGACGGCGTGGAGGGGTTGTGGAAGAACTCCACGATCATGGTCCGATCGAACCGCGATCGCGGCACGATCGAGCCGCGATCGGGGAGTTTACATGGTGGAGAGCTGGCCAATCGAACGGGCGTCGATCGACGAACGACCAGGACCACGATCATGGCTCGATCGTGGCGCAATCGCTGCCCGATCGTGGCCCGATCGTGGCCTAATCGCGGCTAAAATGCATGATATTCGGAGGAAAAATTGGAGCTGATTGGTTGCAGAATTGAAGCCACGATCGTCGCCAAGTGGAACCGCTCCCATCACCCGTGCAAAGCGCCTCCACGACCGCTCCAATGACCCACGATTCTAAGCCTAATTTTCTCTTTAAAACCGTGTATTCTCCCTTCTTTTGTTCTTAACTTTTGATCGACTCGTGAAGAAATTAAGCAAGTTTCGAGGAAGATCTCTAGTTCATCGTGTTCCCCCCGCGTTTAGACTTGATTGCGAAGCAATTGGAGCGGGATTGATCACGAATTTCTCATTGATTTCATCGAATTTTCCCCTTGAATTCCGAACATCCACGAGGAAGAATCCGAGCAAATTCGCTTCAATCCACGAGAATTGGAGCCCCATCCTTGCGGCAATCGGGTTAGTAGTGAGATTCGATCGATTATCAGGAGGTAATTTGAGTTTTTATTAGATTTAGAAGTTTAATTTTGTAAATTAGTTCATAGTGTTCTTCATTTTCCCCAATTTTAGGTCCGAAAAGTTGCTGATTTTGAAAATAGGATATCTCTATGATTATAATTCCAAATCACTTGATTTTGGTTTCATTGGATTTCTCTTTTCATCAGCTTTCCGTGGATTCTCTGATTTTGCAGAATACCTACTGCTGGTCAAAGTCAACGCTTTGACTTTGACTTTTGACTTTTCTCTGTCAAATCCGAGATTTCAATTCTTAAAACTTCTTATTTACCTTATTTATATCATTTCTATATTTTACATCTTATTTTATCTTATTTAAAACTCCTTTTAAACCTAAGTTTCACCAAGTCAACTTTGCGACTAAAGTCAACCCTGCTCTCTGTGGATCGACTCGATACTTACCCAATACTTGATTATTATATCTTGTCTTTGTGAGTTCGGTTTTATCAATTTTTTTTGACCATCGTATTTGTGTTTTAACGACACACAAAAACGACACGTCAGCAGGTGATGTGGCGTGATCAGAGCCGTTCGATCGCGTCGTGATCGAACGGTCGATGCGGGTGATGATGTGGCAGCGTGAGGAGCGTCTGATTGTGTGGAATTCTAACCGTTGATCTTTACTTACGCGATGGGGTTCATCGAATCATCTTAATCTCGACCGTTGATTGCGAGAGTTATAACGGTCAAGATTAAATCGCAGGAAAACGCATCTGAGGTGTCCGATCGCGATCCAACGGATGCGTTTCAAAGTGTTTTATAACGCACGGCGACATGGCTTCATCTGAGGCGTCCAATCGTGATCCAACGGCTGCGACTTAACAGTAACAATTTGCATTAATGCGATCAATTAGAGCCGTTGATTAAAGAGGAAATGCCCGATCGGACGGTTACGCCCAAAATCACAATAAATTGAGATGTTCTTCGACATTTGATGTATTCTTGGAGGATTTTGCTCAATTGATCTATCTATACACATTTATCCTTAAATCTCTCCCTTTTAATCACTTCTAGACTCGTTTCCGCATCCACAGAGTGATTGAAAGAGAGATTTCATCGATCGATTAAGGAGAACACCGACGATCGTTTTCGAAATCGCAGAATGGAAAGCCTTGAATCCGGCGATTAATTGGATCATTTCGATCGCTATCTCGGATTAGATCACGTGTTTTGCCTCTAATCTTTTATCATGTATCATCAATTTATAATTTAGGCTCATAATTTAGTCTTTAATTTTGGATTTCTTTTAAGTCGCGTTCGAAATTTCTCTCCACTTCGCTCTTTGATTTCTCCGCAAATACTTATCCAAATCGAGTGATTTTTGATTCCGTGGATTCGTCTTTGAGTTATCTTTCTAAATCTACCATTTTCCCTAAATTCTATCACCAATTCATCGTTCGACTTGATCAAATTCCAAAAATCTCTTGATAATCCCTTATTTACTATTATACCCTTCAATTCGTGATTAAATCATTAAATTGATATGTTTGGCTTTATTTTTGACACGAATCGGTGTGCAATTAATGACTGCATCGATTCGTTCCGTCACGTACCCCCTCGAGTAAGTGAAAATCGAGGATCGCGATTAAATAAACGAGTAGAAATGCGCCACATACCCCCCTCCCCCCCGGCCTTAAGTGACGATCGAAGATCTCTATTTAATTGTGCAATCAGCTACTCCACGCACTGCCACATCACATGTGTACATAAAAACGCAAAAATAGTCCCACATGATGAAAATTAAAGCATATGTGTGCATATATATGTAGAATGAAAATAAGGAGTGAGCGAAAATCCTTAACAGGGTTCTTTCTCCTTATTTACACCCACAGACGTGCACTCACCCACGTGCACACATAGACACGTGTGTAACACGTGGCGCCGTCGTTTTCATCCACACCACATTAGCTGCCATGTCAACACGCGATGAAAAATATTTTTTTAATTGAATTTAATTCAAAATAAATCAAGTTAAGTTCATAAAAAATTTAGAAAAATTCTTTAAAAATCTCTAAAAATGAGAAAATTTATAACTTTCAAGATACAACTCCAAATTAATCCAAATTTATTTGATTAGATCAGAAATTAAATTATTTGTCGTTCTAAAAAGTTAAATTATTTAAATAAAAAGATAATACATTTTTATTTCAAAAATACACTCATTTCCCTTAGAAGTTAAAACTTAGAAAGATAAATGGGTATACAAAAATTATTTTCTCACATTATTTAACATTAAAACTCAATTATAATCTCAAATATAGATGGGAGTAATCTACTTTAAAATATTTTCTTAAAAATGTATAATTATCTCTAAAATAGTGCATTTTTTAGATTATGCACTCAAAGTATGATAACATGCATAAAAATGAAATGTTGTATGCCTTAAATTGTATTAATAATCATATAATTTCATGTTAAGATTGCATGATATCACCCTTCAATCTCTCTTCTTCTCTTTTTATCTTCCATGTTTCTGTTTACTTCTTTCTCAAGATTTTCTTTCTCTCTTTCTATTTTCATGCCTTTATCTTCCTTTTTTCCCTACTCTACTTCATAACTCTCTCTCTCTCTCTCTCTCTCTCTCTCTTCGATAGAAAATGTATTCTTAGATTTTTTGAATAATCAAAATCTTTAGACAACTCAATCCTTGAATCTTTTGATTTCTTCTTCTTCTAGACTCATTTCCCCATCCAAGGAGTGCTTGAAATCAAGATTTTCGTTGAAGAATAGGGATATTTCTCCTCTTGAACTCTGAATATTCATTTTTGAAAACGTGGAATGAAAAGCCTTTAATTCGGCTATCAATTAGATCATTTCGGCCTCGATTTTGGGTTAGATTATGTGCTTTCTCCTAAATTTTGTCATTTATCATTAGATTTTAATTTTGAAGCTTAGATTATATTAATTTTTAGAAATTTATTTTAATTTTCTCTCTTCGCGATCAATTTTTTAATCTTGATTTCGCTCCTCGATTTCTCCATGAATAGTGATCCAAGTTAAGTGATTTTTAATTCTGTGGATTCATCTTAGAGTCTTCTTTCCAAAAACATTAAACTCCCTAATTTATCACCTTAGTTCGTCATTCGATTTGATCCAATTTTAAGAACCCTCATAAAATATCTTAAATCTCCATGTATTCGACCCTAATTCATCACTATACTAATCAATTCTTGATTAAAACTTTACATTGGTGAGTTTGATAATTTTTTTGACACGCATTTGTGTATTGTTTACCACCGCACAATATCTTACTATTAAATGAGAATTTTCTTAAACTTCACTCAAAATCTCTCCATTTCAATCCTTTAACACTTCAACCTTATAATTACTCATTTTTCTTCGGTACATGTTAGATACCCAAACCCAAAGAAGTCACCCACTAAAAAGAATCCCATGGTTTATCTAGATCTCTTGGCTTTATTACTCAAAAATATAATCACATAGGCTATAAGTCCCTCACTTCTACATCTCTAGTAGATACGATTTGAAAAAATGTCAAGACTTATAAGGTGAGGTAGAGTGAAAAAATTTTGGGAAATAGGAGTTTTAAGAATGTAGAATTTTAAATTTTTAAAAGAATTATTAAGTTTTCTAAGTCCTTTTGGAGACACTCAGAATACATAGTGGGTGCTCATTAGAGAAAGAGTTAACTAAATTAATACTTATGAATCCTTCAATGATATTTTACCTAAATTTCAATAAGGTGGATTCATGTCACGGTTATGTACGTGGTCCTTTGACTTGATACACCAAAGACATCTTGTGGCTAGATGATTGTATTTTTATTATGAGTTACAAATCCTTATCCGCGAGAACTCTAAAACGTCATCTATTGGATACAACATGAAGTCCTTGAAGATGATTGTGTAGTCAAGATTAAATCATTTGCCCTTGTTAAAGCCTCTCCTATTGGGCTGAAGCCCATTCTCTCTCTCCTCTCTCCTCTCTCCTTTCTTCTCTATATATTCTCCTATTCGTGCATGTATGGGTCACATCAAACCCTAGCCGTCATATTATCATTTTTGTCTTCTCCCTCTCTCTTATCTCTCGATCGTCTTCTTCCTCTCGTCTCCTTCCTTCTGACATGGTATCAGAGCGAAACTGAAGAAGCGATCGATCTATTCTGTGAGAGGAACTTGTCCCTCCCTGCCGGCGGCTCTCTGCCCCTGTCGTACCTGCCTTACCGTGCTGCTAGCGGACCTGCTGTTATTCCGCGTCAAGTCCAGACGGTATTTCGCCGTCCCGAGCGGTACTTTCGCTCGTCTCGACGGTAGTTCACCGCTGCTTCGCGCCACCCCGCACGCGCGCGCTTCGCGCGCCAGACCCGCCTCTCGCTCCGCGCCGCCCGTACGGTCGTCCGCACCGCTGTCGCGTAGCCCGACGCGGAGTCCCGCCTGCGCCTGCCCCCTGAGCGCGTCGCGCTCAGCTTTCGCGCTGTTCCGCGCCGCCCCTCGGAGGTCGCATCTTACGTTTATTCTCTGTTGCTCCTCGGCTTCTCGCGCTGTTCCGCGCTGTTCCGCGCCGCCCAGACCTGCCGCTGCTGTTCCGCGCCGCCCAGACGTCGTCGTCCTGAGGTTATTCCGCCCCTCCGACGTCGCCCAGACGTCGCCTTGCGGTTTCGCCACTGCTCCGCGCCGTCCAGACGCCACTGCTCCGCGTAGCCCAGACGCGGCTGTTCCGCGCTGTACCGCGCCGCCCAGACCTGCTGCTGTTATTCCGCGCCCAGACATCGCACCTCCCTGACGATATCTCGTGCCGCCTAGACGCTGTCTCGCGCCGTGCCGTTGCTACCTGCCCTACCACGCCTGTCTGCGGCCTGTCCGTCGCCACAACTCTTCGCTGCTTACACATCTGCGCCGATACATCTGCGCCGCCGGTTCCACTCCACTCCACATGGCCGACACTACTGCCGCATCGTCATCCTCGGATGTTGCTCAGCCCCCTCAGCTTGTAGAGTTGCCCCGGCAATCCTGGAAACACTCGATTGTGAGTGCACTGGCCAAGCCCGCTACACATTCGATGGGTCCAATTATGGGCCATGGAGATGCGCATTCCTCGAGTTTCTCAACGCCCATGGTCTTCGGCATCACTTGACTCGATTCCTCGCCGAAAGGAATCGGACCCAACATACTCGTAATGGAGCAGGCTGGAGTCGGCGGTATGTTCTTGGCTTATCTCTAGTGTAGCGACGCAGATCATGGAGCCGCTCGGCATGACCCAACCCCGCTCGCGCTCTGTGGCTCAAGTTGGAGACGATGTACGCCAACAAGAGCAACGTGAGCCGGACAGTTCGCCTATATGAGGAGTTATTTGCATGTCGCCAGGGCACACGGACTCTCCAGACTTACTATGGAGCGGTCGATGCCATCTTTACCAACCTCGAGCTCTATCAGCCACTAGTCCCGGGATCTCGATACGCCGAGACGGTATCGCGATGAGCTCCGTGCGTGAGCATTTCCTAGCGGGCTACGTCCCGAGTTGGCGATATGATTCGTGGTCGAGTGCTTGGGGGATCCCGGGTTTTACCCACCGAGGAGATCTTTGCAGCCGCCCTTCGAGTGCAGGACAGCTTGCCCGCTTCACGCTCCTCACACCCCTACCGAGACTTCCGCACTCATCGCATCAGCGGGCTCCCCGTGGCATCCGGGAAGAGTGCACCTTCGGGAGGACCCGAACTCCTATCCATCCCGCAAGTATTCAGTGAAGACGACTCACCCATCGAGAAGTGCTGGAAGGAGTTTGGGAAGCCTGCCCGGGCTATGGCTGCCGCTGGAGGCAAGACGTCATGCGACTATGTCCCCCTGGGCGGACGGATTATCCTCGACTACTCCCTCGGCCGAGGAACAGCCGGCCTCACCCTATCTCCCTCGGAGCTGGCTCTATATTCAGGCATCACGAGCCTCCTCACTTTGTCCGCCCTACGGCTCCATCGGCCGGTCTTGCGGCACCGACGAGCAGCTTGGTGTCCTATGCAGCGGGACGGGGATCGTCTCTGCACGCCGTCTATCTCAACTCCTCATACTACTTCTTGGATTATTGACTCTGGGGCTTCTTCCCACATGACCTAGGTCTTTCTACTATCCTCACCTCTTATCGACTCGATACATCCATTCCCCGACGTCCGTATTGCCGACGGACGTTCTCGTCTCGTCCCTTGGCTCCAGCCGTCTAGTGCTACTTCGGCCCCTACCTCTACAGTAATGTCCTCGTATATTCCGAGATTTCCTGCGAATCTGTTGTCCATCGTGCGATCACTAAAGCCCTTCACTGCGGCAGTGTTTTTCTATCCTCATCACTGCGTCTTCCGTGATCTAGACACGGGCTGAGGATTGGACCGGGCCGTGAGAACGGCCGTGGCATCTACGAGCTGGTGGGCGACTCTCCATCTACTGTGACTTCAAGCCCTTTTTGCACTATCTGCTTCTTCTAGCTCCCTTCATGACTCCTTTTTGTGGCACTGCCGATTGGGGCATCCTAGTTTTGTCAAACTTAAAGAAACTCTACCTTGGTTAACCTTATCTGAGTTTCATTGTGAGTCTTGTGAACTTGGGAAGCACCATAGATCGTCGTATCCATCGCGCGCTGGTCCACCTACCCATCGCCCGTTTGACTTGGTCCACTGTGACGTTTGGGGTCCAGCCCCGCCTTCATCGCCTACAGGAGGAAAGTACTACATGGTGTTCGCTCGATGACTATACCCAGGCGAGTTGGACATATATCCCGAAGAGTCGCAAGGAGGTACTTTCTCGTGTCCAAAGACTTTCTACTTGAGATTATTACCCGAGACGCGACACCTGGGTCAAAGTTCTCCGCACTGACAATGCGCTTGAGTTTAGCTCTGAAGGCCATTGAGGACCTCTCGTTTGGCTCATGGCATCGTCTCATCGACTACCCGCCCGTATACCCTCGCAGCAGAATGGGGGTGGCGTAGCGGAAGCATCGACACCTCCCCGGACATGGTACGCACACTGCTACTTGCTATGAGGGTCCCTCGCATCTCCCGTGTGAAGCCGTTCTGACTGCTACCTACCCGGTGAACCGTCTTCCATCTCGTCGCTCTTGGAGGTGCTATCCCCCTTCGCGCTTGACTCCTCGCTCTGTGGATATCTTCTCATTACCCCCTCGAGTGTTTGGCTGCACCGCCTTTGTCCGAGATCACACCCCGCCTCCAAGCTAGCTCCTCGTGCCCAAAAAGGGTGTGTTCGTTGGTTACTCTCGGACTCGGAGAGGATACCGTGTGTACTTCCCCCGATCGGCACCAAGACGTTACTTCGGAAGATGTGACCTTCCATGAGGATGTTCCCTACTTTCCCTCTACTCGCCTGTCGCGGATCTCTCCCCTCCATCCCTCCTATCCTCGGTATCCGCTACTCCCGTTCCCGATCTCCCTATCCCTCGTCCCAATTACTTTGCCCGAGGCGCCACCCTCTTCGGCATCCCTCCCACCCGCGATCCATCCTCTGAGCCGAACCTCCTCCCTCGCCGCCATCTCCCGCTCCGCCACATTGTCACCTCCCTCCCCTTCACCACCGCCTCCCCAGTTTCCGACCTTGATCTTCCCATCGCTCTTCGCAAGGGCACTCCGCTGTACGCAATATCCTATCGCCCATTATGTCTCTCCCTGCCCGCCTTTCTCCTTCCTATCGCTCTTTTGCCCTTGCGTTGTAACCGAGTCAATTCCCAAGTCGTATCTTGAGGCGTTGCTAGGTGTCAGGCGTGGAAAGCGGCGATGGATGTGGAGTACGCGGCCTTCCTCCAGCGGAGACCCGGACGTTGGTTCCTCGGCCTCGTTGTCGCCAATGTTGTCTCCTGCAAGTGGGTGTACTCCCTCAAGTACAACCCTGATGGCTCCATCGCGCGCTACAAGGCGCGTCTCGTGGCTCGTGGCTTCTCTCAAGCCTATGGTCTTGACTATCATGAGACCTTCTCGCCTGTGGCGCGCCTCAGCTCCATCCGTGTCCTCTTCTCCATTGCTCTGGACCAGTCCTGGCCACTTCATCAGCTAGATGTGTCCAATGCCTTTCTTTACGGAGACCTTGATGAGCAGGTATTCATGGAGCAACCGCCTGGGTATGTTGCTCAGGGGGAGTCGTCTGAGGTGTGTCTCCTCAAGAAGGCGATCTATGGGCTGAAGCAAAGCCCGCGTGCGTGGTTTCACAAGTTCTCGCAGTGCTCTTTGCGTATGGCTTTGTCTCTACCGTATCTGATCCGACTCGGGCTCATGCGGAAACGCACCCCGCATGGATGTGTTATCCTGGCTGTGTATGTGGATGACATCATCATCACTGGTAGTGACGAAGCAGAGGTAGCTGCGACCAAGGCTTATCTGGCTCAGCACTTTGTCACACGCGATCTGTCCCCCCCCAAGTACTTTCTTGGACTTGAGATTGCTTATCGTCGGGGGCAGATGTCCATTTGTCGGCGAAGTACGTCATTTGGATCTACTGGAGGAGACAGGATGCTCGGGGTGCAAGCCGGCCTCCTCACCTATGGAGCGAGAATGTGGACTCGGTGGGACAATGCTACCGCACTTATTGAGGATGCAGGCATCTATCGCCGACTTGTGAGGAAATTGATCTCACCTCACCGTGACTCGTCCGGACATCTCCTATGCGGTTAGTATCTTGAGTCGGGCTTTATAGGTGCTCCTCGCACTATCCATCCGGAGGGCGTCTCATCGGCTTCGCGTACCTTAAGAGAGCTCGGGGAAGGGCCTCTTGTATCGGCGACAGGGGTCATCTCACACATTGAGGCCTACTCGATTCCCGGGTTCGCCGGTGACAAGGAGGATCGAAAGTCACATGGTGGCTATGCCACCTATGTTGGAGGTAACCTGGTCACATGGCGCTCTCGGAAAGCGATCTATCGTGTCCCGTTCTAGTGCTGAAGCCGAGTATCGCGCCATGGCAGATACCACGGCTGAGATGTTGTGGCTACGCTCCTTTCTCACTGAGCTCGGCTTCCCACCAGAAGGTCCTATGCAGATGTACTGCGACAACATAGCTGCTACCTTCATCGCCAGTAATGCGACGTTTCATATGAGGACGAAGCATATTGAGATCGACTGCCACTTCATACGACAGTACGTGGTTAACGGTACTATCTGTACCCCACACGTTGCTTCCGCACATCAGTTGGCAGACATCTTTACTAAGGCCCTACCAGGCCCTGCATATGAGACCATCGGATCCAAACTGGGCATGTTTGACCTTCACGCTCCAGCTTGAGGGGGAGTGTTAAAGCATCTCCTATTGGGCTGAAGCCCATTCTCTCTCTCCTCTCTCCTCTCTCCTTTCTTCTCTATATATTCTCCTATTCGTGCATGTATGGGTCACATCAAACCCTAGCCGTCATATTATCGTTTTTGTCTTCTCCCTCTCTCTTATCTCTCGATCGTCTTCTTCCTCTCGTCTCCTTCCTTCTAACAGCCCTTAATATTTGAGGAGAGTTACTCATGGATTAAGATACGATGAAATCCTTGACCAAGGCAATGGAAATATTACAGGAGCTCCCAATTTCCTCCACGCAAAAAAGTACTAACTTGAGTGACCTATTAGGGTTTGACAGTTGATTGTACTTGAACAAAGAGTTATATATGCATAGTAACCGATAATGCCAAGGTTTTAGACGGGGCTTATTAGATATTCTATATCTCCTAAAATATGTGTTGTATCTTGGCACCCAGTAGGATGGTAACTCAACATATCGATTGGGGTAAATCGTTCCTTGATTAATTAATCTATATTTTAATGTAGATAAAAAATAAAGGTTGACCAATAAGGTGTTAATGGTTTTATAGAGTTATTAAGTAACAAGATATATAAATCTAGAGGTCATATTGATAAGGTCTATGGATATTGGTATACATAGACCTAATTAGGAGGGTTTTATGAAAAATCCACATACCAAATATCTATAATAAGGGGATAATGACCATAACTCAACGTGCACATATAAGCTTGGTGAGAATTCTCTCATTTCTTCTATTTCTCTCTTGATGAAGAGCTTTGAAGAGGAGATCCAATTATCCAGAGATCGTGTGGATACCGCTAGAGGCTAGACACTTGAATAGCTTCAAGAACTCCTTAAAGTGAAGCTTGTAAATATGTTTTTATTGAACATAGTAGATGATAGGATCATCTATTCTTGGTGCCTCATTATTTTGAATATCCAATTTAATGTATTCTATTTATTTGATGTTTTGATCAAAAATTTGGGAGGCTTATCAACCTCATATCCCAACAAGTACTTTGTGAATGGAAGAAGGTCACTAGAGATCCTTTCAAGCCTAAAAAATGATAGTAGGTTCAAAAATCGTTGTCAAATGAAAATTTTACATCTAAATGAAGGTGTTGATGATATATTAAGTGTCATCATAGAAAAGTTTTTATGACTCCATGAGAGATGTGGGTGCTCTATTAAGTGGCATATCCCTACTATGAATGCATCTAGAAAGATTATGATGGTTGTACCTAAATAGATGAGCATATAGAAGAAATGAAGTATGCATAAATAAACATATTTATGTATATTTTGTTGTATATATACAATTTGAGATTAAGTTAACCTTGAGAAATGTTTGACACATAGTTGTAGTTATCCTACTAGAATAAACACATGTTGAATATATATAAATTCATGGTATATTTTTACTCTACGATACATGTACTGATGAATATTGGGAGACTTTCACAAAAAAATAAATCCATCTAAGGATGTATTCTGACTAACACACATATATATAGGGCTAGTATGTATGACTATGATTAACATGTTGTATGGGACTAACATGCTACAATACATTAATTTTCAAAAGAGCCTTACAATCCATACTTTCCATATTTCAATCATGCTAAGATACATATATATATATATATATATATATGCACATATAGACATATGGTCATGCTAACATGTATACAACCTCATACCTATTGAATTCTTAGGGTTGACTATATGGAACTGACATATTTTTTTACCTAATTCATCATAAATAAGCTACCTTTTATCATGCCTAAGCCATTTCAGACTGAACCTCAATTCAAGTGGGATTTTAAGTGCATCAATCCATTAAACTAACTCTTATCCTAAAATTCAATCTAAAAAAGAAAAAAGAAATATTATTTGTTCTAAAGCAATGTACAAGGACGAATGAGTATATCAATCATCCTTGTCCTCATTGTCATCTATGTGTATGTGTAAGAAAGAGGGGGAGGGGAGGGAAGGATGGGAGGCATGTGTGTGATGTTTCAAAAGGGGGAGGTCAGTCACATGTCCCGAACCAACTGATGCTTGCATGTATCAAGGATGGGAGAGCATTGGCATGGAGATTGGAAACTATGGAAAGAATTGTATTTGTATGGGTTAACTTTATGGGACAAAAGATGGCATCAAACACGTTAGGAGGAAAACATATTGCCAAGCGGAGGATGGAGATGTTCATGCTCTATTAATTGTTATGATAGAAATTTTAAAGATCTCTATGAATGATGTATTAAGTGGAGGATTTGTATGATGTATTAAGTGGCATAGCCCTCAATGTACCTACTATGAATACATGTATATAGTTAATGATGGTTTGTTCTAAACAGATGATAATATAGAAATCATGGCATATGCATTGTTGAATATGATTACATGGATGTCATTGCATGTAAAATTTGTGATTAAGTAAACAACATGATGTTGTTTGACTCCTAGTAGCCTATACACACAAATATATTTATTCTATAATATATGTGCCAATGTATTTTGGGATATATGCACGTCAACATCCATATGTATTAAGAACAAGGTAGGAATTTAAAGATAGAACAAGTATGCATGAACTATGATTTACATGTGTGTATTGTATGCTCATTAAGATTACTTTTGAAAAGAGCCTACACACAATGATGGGGACATGTCGACCATGCTAAGATTTATACAGCCTCGTACTTATCGGACTTCTGTTTTAAGAAAATCGCGAGAACAATAGCCAGAAATATCATTCAACATCAGATGGTGGAAAGATGTCTACATGATACAAGAGGGGAAGTGATAGTCACCTTAGTCATTTGGGGATGCTCCTCTAGATGCCTCATTCAAAAGGTGCCAACTCTCCTGTCAGTTTCCTGATTCTCTTCTTCGCCCAGATGCCTCCTCTAAACTTCACCCATCTTATCTGTAGAGCCCCCCTTTAACCACAGTTTGCACTTTTTTCTGTTATCGAGTTCCTGACATGTGCTCACTCATGTGAATCTTCCTCAGGAAGACTTCCATGGCTGGTTCTGGTATCACTCTTGTAACAAGGTGGCCTCATACAAGTCTGGAGGGGGATCATACCTTACCTACTGTTAACTTCTGACCTGAAGCACCATAAATAAACCACATTTTCCTTATAAACCTTATCTATGTAATACTGAATATAGATTTAAGTATGATTATAAGTGCACCAATTCATGAAAACAACTACTGTCCTAATATTCAATCTATAAAAGAAAGCAAAAATGTTGTTTATTGTAAAGCAATATGGTAAGAGAACCTGAAAAATTGTCTGTAAATGTATTTAGCTAACATGTACATTGGTTGCAGGAGCACACTATCAGTGTATGAATAATAGGGCCAGTTCCCTTGGTAGAAGGAAAGAATGTACAAGTCAATCCATTGTCGCCATCATCATCATCTCTATGTGTAAGTGTGTGATGTTTCAGTCTGGGAAGGTCAGTCACATGTACTGAGCCAACCATTGCTTGCACATGTCAAGGACAGGAAGAGCATTGGCATGAAGGGCCTGTGGCAATAGGCAGAGGGGAATGAGGCATGTTTTTTCCACACATGAGGGGCAGAGAGAGTACCAATACCTGATGGGCAACATATTCAACATCAGCCACGCTTCCACTGCGGGAGGCAATTTGAAAAGCGCTCTTCAGGCGACCACAGATAACACACGCCAAAACTTTCCTATCAACATCAGAAATCATTAAGGGACCTTCTCTTTCCTTTGTAGTGAGAGAGAGAGAGAGACCTCTAGACTGAGCTGAAGGAGGAAATAAGTTCTTTAAAAAAAAATTGAAAAACACCAGATAAAGTAATTAGCACAGCATGCATAATTTTAATATAACACGGGAGATTTTCTAGACCAATCAGACAAAAAAGAAAAGACTAAAATACCCTGTCAAAGATACGGCCACCCACATACCTGTGGCTACTGATCAACATATCTATAAGCCGGTCTGGACGTTCTTTGTGCTTATTGGCGTACACATTGATGGCAGCACCCACAACCTGATAGACAGAGAGAAAGAAAGAGAGTAGCGTATAAAGAAACAAAAAGTAAAAAAGGGTACTCCACCGAATTGTAATAACCTTGGAAAATTACCTGGTCCCAATCTTCTTCATTACTTAAGTTTTTGATATTTTTTAGGAGTTCTGTTAACTGGCCGCCTCTCTTTCTCTCTGCAAGGGATGCCGCTACTGCAGCATAAATATCAGCAGCTGCAATTTGCACAGTAGTAGCTAATTACAGAAGAGCAGAAACTGAGTTTCATAGAGTGACACTAAAATATTGAGTGAAAGAACCTGGAAGGATGAACTCATGAATTACGCGAAAGGCCAAGTCAAAATTCTTTTCAGCAAGTTTCTCCGCAATCTTGGAACGCCTCCTGTTCCAAGTTCAGTTTTGGTTTCAAACAATCAACATTAAAGCATAGAATCACCCCTAGTAGTACATTTGAACTGTAGTATTGCACAAAGAATACCTTTGGGATGAGATTGTGACAATCATGATCACAATAACAATCACTGAGTAATCCTGATTGCTGCCAAGTGATATTATCCCCTACCAGGTAAAACAATGCCAGAAGTGGAAGAGGCAGAGGGGCTTGTTTTAAGCCCAGACCAGGATCTGACCCATAACGGGCCCAGCACAATCAAAGCCTATATCACTAAGCAGCCCTCAGATGACTGCTTGATTAAGGTGATCAGCCAATAATATGACTGGTTGTAAGGGGTCTCTGCTCAGCATATAACAGCATGGCAGTCACAGAAGAGATCTTTCCTCTCGTTTCTCACTCTCTCTTCTCTCTCTAAATTTTTATGAGAAAATTGGGCCATTGGATCTGTCTGAAAACAAATCTGACGGGCCATATGGAATCTTCCTAGTGCATTACAACTGGCCATTGGACAGATGCTCACCAGACATGACTGACTAATTGATCAAACCCTTGATCCCATTCAATCAATCAAATAGACAAATCAGTCATGACTCATAGACCTAATGGAAATATTCTAACATCCGACAAAGACCATTCAAGATTTTGGTGTCTTTGACAGAAAAATGATAAATGCGAAGAACATCTGATGAACACAAAAATATTTTTTAGGGTTAAGAGAATTCTACTAACTAAAATGTTAAGAACTAAGAACAAAAAACAGAGACCAACCAGAATGTGTCTGGGTCATTTGGATTTCCAAAGAGTGAATGTTTCCATGGATGTTTTTCAGTATCGTTGAATGTTTTAACTACATCCACCTGACATAAGACATTAGTTTAGGAGCCCATACAAAACTAAGACCTTAGAAATTTCACAAATCAAACATTAAAAGTCAAGATGAAAAAAGAATCTAGTAGTTAGGTAAAAAGGAGATGGAAAAAAAATCTGTGAAGGTACCTGAATAGCCACAACAGCAGAAAGCTTAAGGAGGTCCCCTTGAGTGAATTTCTCTGAGGCACTTTTTCTACGAGAAACCTTTGGCACAAACTTCGTAGCATCTACTGCCTTTTGTCTTGTACCCTGTGCCTTGTGCCCTTCATCAAAATGAATCTACAGAAACAGAAGAATACTTCATCAAAACATAATTGCGACGAAAAATCATTATAAAGAGAAGTAAAGATTATACCTTGGCATGCTCTAGATGCCTAATTGCCTCATCTTGAGTGGTTGAATTCATGAAGAGTTGAATACAGCAAAGACCGGAAGCAACATGGTCACCCCTGATGACCTGGATGAGATACAATGGATGTCAGGTACAGGTGCTCCCTCTCAAGATAATAGAATGAATAGAAAAATCCCAGATAATAGGATGAATGTATCATTCATTGTGTACCTGAAATTTATAAAGATAATTGAAATGCCTATGAGTCTCGCAGTAACTACAAATGCGTACTAAGGCAGCTAAAATGTACTGCCTTGCAGCTGAATCTTCAGGGATCTTAGCATGTCTTTCAGATAAGACACCCTCTAGAACAGTCATAGCTCCATAACCAATACAAAAGTAACATAATTCATCGAATGTTCCATAATCAGTGGCTAAAGGATCAGATCTTTGTAGTGATGATGGCTGAGAAAAAGATGGAACCGAATTTGGAGGAAAAAATAGGGTGCAGGCATCCAAGTAGTGACCATGCCTGAACAAGAAGTCGAGCATTTTGGGCTGAGCAAACTGCAAAGATAAATTTTTGTAAGGACACTAAGAAGAGAAAACAATTCATGAAAAAAATCATTATATAAGCGAAAAAAATTTCCATAGCTTATTCGCAAATAGTTATCTGGATATATCAGACCCAAGTCCATTTATCGAGTTTGTTCCATTAAAGTTCAACCTGGCCATTCAATATTATCTCATAGAAGAATTACGAATGAATAAACTGTGATGTAGGCCCCACTATCGAGTGGGCCTGGCTCCTGTTATTGGGCAGGTTGTGATGGAAGCATAACAAGGCGCTCAGCACATATTGGATGGGTGAACCACAGCAGGGTGGGACAGCTGGCTCGGTACATGAGGGCAGCCTCCATGGAACCACAACACTCTTGAAAACCTTGTCGAGCTCTGATTCATCAACATCTTGCTTGTCTATCCCTTTACCCCATCCTTGTCTCCGTGTATTAGCTGATAGGCTAAGGACAGCCATAGGCGAAGGAATAAAATAAACAGGGCTTCCAAACCCAAATGGGCTACTACCAAATTGAACAAATCCAAGAGATTGAATGTGACAGAGATATGAAAACACAAAAACGGAACCAACAGAATAGCTCTAGATATATCTAACAGAAAGAATAAGATAGATGAGAAGCAAGCAAGGAGCTGTCTGAGCTATGGTTCCTCCGAGAGAGAGAGAGAGAACTCTAGAAATTGCTTAGGAGAGAAAGAAGGAGAAGCAAGCAGCCGCCCATCATTGCCATCATTCTCCACTACTGGAACACCAAACTTACTCCCAGAAAACTTCGATTACTCTCCCTAAACCCACAACACGCAATGTCCCCACCAGTCAGGGCATCTGCCCTGTTGAACCTATGGGGGGCTCCAGGGCAAGGTCAGACCTGTGTGCCTGGCACAATCCAACTTCATGGACAGACCCCAGATTCTGTTGCAAGCTGTGGCTAGCTATTGGGCATGTAACTATTGAAGCACTGCAAGGTGCCCAAACACATCTTCACTGGATGAGCACCAGATCATGGAATGGTGGCTGGTGCAGAATGCCAAGGCATCTGACATGGCATCTCAAAGTCAGCCTGAGCCGCAGTGCGACAGAGTATAGTATCAGGCCCAGTCAATTGTGGGGCCTACCAATATCGCCCATCACAGAAGTTACCTGATCTTCCAGATAGAAGTCAAAGTGATTCTTGTTCCTCTCAATCCTTGTTCCTCTCAATTCTCCCTCTCAAGAACCCAGAGAGCCGGTGGCCACCTGACATCAAGCGTAACTTTGAGATAGGGTATCTGGGATGCAACTGTGAATCTCAAGTTTTCTTTGGCGTGCTTCAACCTGAAGTGATGACTCACTTCAGATGGGGTGATAACTAGCCAACAACACCATCTCTTCTTGGCATGGAGCCACTTCCAACTATCTAAGTAAAATCCCAGAATCGCCTAGAGTACGGTCTCTACAGAGCTTCACCGTCTCCCTTCCAGTCATGACTGTCAAATCCAAGACAGCCCGTACTATAGAAGTAGGCCCCAATGTATACAGCCATTTCATTCCTAAGATGACATATTTTTTGTCCAAGGGTATCGAAAGACAGTCTTCCTCAACCTTAATTGCTTGGCAGTCAAGATTGATCTGCTGGTAGATTCCTTTGTGCTGCACTGAGACTCCACTGCTCTGGAAAATGTTCTGGTGACTATAGGGGAGGGGGAAGGTGCAGATCCACCAAAAGATTGGCTATAATTAAATCATAGATCCTGCCTCTGTCCAGTAAAAATGTCACAGGCTTGGTGCAGAAGTATCCCAGCAATTAACAACTGGACACTGTTAATTTCAGGACCTACTGCATCACAAAAGAAATGAGTGGCTCGTCGGGAACATCCCTGTCACTGTGGTGTGTAGCCATGCGTGACTTCTCCAATCTCCCCATCATCCTCTACATAGATCAGGCATAATTCTTGGCAAAAAATGTATCCTTGGGTGCAACACTCATTTCAGGACTAGAAGAGCCCTTTCACCTGCCTTGCCTGTACCTCAGCTGAAGTCAATTGGAGGTGGTGCTTCATGCCTCTTGGGCTAGGAGATGCCACAAGACTAGGTTTATCCCTGCCTGATGAGTCCTTTATGATTTGACCTCAATGCATGTCACCCCTTGGTATAGCTGAGATCTTGAACTGGAAAAATCACATGGATTATCTGAAATCCTTCACCACTTTAGGCATAGCCATGCAATTAGGAGGCCATAAGGGCAAATAATTTGATTATGCATGGTTGTCAGGGTGAAATTCCTAGAGAAGTACAGATTTGTGGGCTTTATTTGGAATAACCACCATGGCTGTTGAAACTACCTGGATGTAGAGTTCTCAAAACAGATATTTGGTTGTGCAGACACTAACAAATGGGCACCGAGCAAATAACCTTTTTTTATAAAAAAATTATAATATATGCTAATCCACTCGTGGCTTGACACAAACAGCATAATGACTGATGGGATGGCAGAGGTTCAGTATGGGTGTGAGGGACTTGGGAGGTACTGGGATGCAAATGAGGGGTGAGGGGACTCTGAGGGAAGTCTTAAGCCAGAGAAGGGGAACTCTGGGTTGGGATGCACACTGCAGCCTGCGCGGGAGTGGGGACTGGAGAGTTGTGGGGACCAATGACTTAGGATTTTTTTTCATTGTTTCCTTTATTTTGATTTGTCATTTGTGCTTTGAGCGAACCCCATGCGTTTGTGCACTGAACAGCTTAATTTTACAAGTGGGTTAGCATATCATGGTAATGAGCAGGTGCTATTATGTAAGATCAGCACAGCATGTGCCTTTTGAAAACCTTACTAGGAGGTATTGGCCATGATGAGGCAAACAGCATTCTATCTCAGGTTTATGACTTCTTCAAAAAAATTCAAGAAACATTATGGTTCTCCACCACCTCTGATTACAAGCCACTGGCTTACTGAATTTTGACATTGACTCAATGAATCAGAGCAGCAATCTAGGTCATTAAATGTTGAAGTTCAAATATTTTTGTTGGAATCCTCATTAAAGCCTCCTAATCACCACTCACGGTCCTGTTAGGCTTATCCAAAAAACGGGCAGAGTAGAACATATCAATTAAGTCAATTTTAGCTTACACGATCTGGGCTAGGCACTGTTAGAAAACAATTAAGTACCTAATTCCCATACGGGGAATTGGTAACTTAAGTGACTGTTGTAGTCAGACACTCATAGAGCAAGGCCCACTGATGTACTGTTATCTGATGGGTCATGTCGAGACCCATTTACTCTCTCTCCTCTTCTCTTACTTACTCTTTAATGTACAACCCTATAAGAGGGGTTAAAAACTCTTTTTTCTAAGTAAGTGATTCTCAGTTTCGCGATAGTCTCTCTCTCTCTCTGGAAACCCTAGGTATCTTTAAACATGTGGCTCCTCCTTCTTTACAATGTGATACATGCCAATTATCTAAACATAAGAGAGTTCCATTTAATGGCAAGGCAGAGAGATGCAAGGTTCCATTTCTGCGTGTTCATTGTGACATTTGGGGACCGTCCTCGACTACATCGTTAACCGGAGCAAAATGGTATCTTATAATTGTGGATGATTGTACCAGGTTGACGTGGGTGTACCTTCTTAAATCAAAGGGAGAGGCGTCTAACGCCATTGAGAATTATTTTAATATGATCAGGAGGCAATTTGATATTTCAATCAAACATTTCAGGTCGGATAATGCTCGGGAGTTCTTCAATCACCATTTATCAACATTCTTTGTGAAGCAAGGAGTAGTTCATGAATCCTCTTGCGTTAATACACCACAACAAAATGGTGTAGCAGAGAGGAAGATTGGCTATGTTACTACTATGGCTCGCACACTACTTCTGCACAACAACGTCCCAAAATATTTCTGGGGTGAAGCAATACTAATGGCTGTTCATGTGATAAACAGATTGCCATCGAAGACTTTAGGTGAGAGAAGCCCAGTAAACCTCATGAAAGAGGCTTATCCAAACTATTCATGGCATACCGGTCTAGCTCCTCGTGTATTTGGTTGCACGGCATTTGTGCATCTTTATAATCCCGAGGATAAGTTTAGTCCAAGATCTCTGAAGTGCGTGTTTGTGGGATATTCTCTCACCCAGAAAGGGTACAAGTGTTATCATCCCCAATCAAAGAAGTTCTTGATATCTGCTGATGTAACTTTTCAAGAAACTAACAAGTTTTTTGAAGTTTCAGATTTGGCAGCAAAGGAGAAAGAGGGGGACAAAGTAGAGTCCTTCCTTCCTCCAATTTTGATTCCTGAATCAGATGCGCAGCCGGCTGATGCAGGTGATCAGAGGGGGACAAATACTGGAGTTGAAACTCAGCCGCATATAATATCAGAGGCAGCTGAGGAAGATCCTGAGGAAATCGAATCAGATATTCCTAGGAGACAAGAGGTAGATGAAAATGCTCATGAAGAGGAGGAACAGGAGCTAGAAGGGAGAAGTCCAGACAGTGATCTGGAGTTGGGCTGGCCCATCGCTCTCCGAAAAGGGAAGCGAAGCTGCACTCAGAAACCAAGGTATCCTATGGCCAATTTGGTGGATTGCCAACATATTGGAGAGAAATATAAAGCCTTCATATCAGCATTGCATTCATCATCAATTTCAAATTCATATGACGAAGCAAAGGGATTGAATCACTGGCAACATGCTATGGATGTTGAGATGGATGCCCTGATCAACAACAAGACATGGGAGCTAGTGACTTTACCTCAAAACAAGCGACCAGTAGGGTGCAAGTGGGTCTACACTATAAAATATAATGCAGATGGAAGTCTCGAGAGGTATAAAGCACGGCTGGTGGCAAAAGGGTATACTCAGTCCTATGGGATTGATTATGGCGAGACCTTTGCTCCCGTGGCAAAGCTGAATACAGTACGATTGCTGATTGCTTTGGCCACAAGTATGGACTGGGTAATACTACAATTTGACGTCAAAAATGCGTTTCTCCATGGTGACTTATGGGTAATACTACAATTTGACGTCAAAAATGCGTTTCTCCATGGTGACTTATGTGAGGAGGTGTATATGCAACTACCACCGGGTTATTACCAAGAGGAGAGAGGAATGAAGGTCTGCAAGCTGAAAAAGGCACTCTATGGACTTAAACAGTCTCCTCGAGCTTGGTTCGGGAAATTTTCGGGCCGCATGAAGGAGCTAGGATATCTCCAAAGTAATGGCGATCATACCTCATTCCGGAAACACCACGAGAGAAAGGTAACTATCTTATTGGTTTATGTGGATGATATTATAATTACGGGGAATGACGAGTTTGGAGTCTCTTTCCTCAGTTAAGAGTTAGCTAAGGCATTTGAGATTAAACCCCTAGGAAGGCTCAGGTACTTCCTAGGGATTGAAGTTGCTTATTCTCCTCAAGGTATATTTATATCTCAACATAAATATATAATGGATCTACTGAAAGAGAGCAAGATGAATCATTGTAAACCCTCAGCTGTCCCGATTGATCCAAATATAAAATTGGGACTATGTGAAGAAGAATCTCCTGTTGATAAAGGCCAATTCCAAAGATTGGTTGGGAAACTAATATATCTAAATCACAAAAGACCCGATATTGCTTTTTCAGTTGGGGTGTTGAGCCGCTTCATGAACAGTCCAAGGAAATCACATCTTGAAACCGCCTATAAAGTGTTAGCCTACTTATAGGGATCAGTGGGACACGGATTGTTATTCAAAAGACATGGAGGCACTACAGTGACTATGTATACGGATGCAGATTGGGGAGGTTCCCCGATAGACAAGAGATCTACAACAGGTTATTGCGCATTCCTTGGTGAGAATCTCATTACTTGGAGGAGCAAGAAGCAAGCAGAGATATCACTCTCAAGTGCAGAAGCAGAATATCGAGCCCTTGTTAAGGGAATTAGTGAAGCCATATGGATAAGGAACATTCTTGGTGAATTAGCTTTTGAGCAATGTCAACCAACGACAGTCCTGTGCGATAGTAAGGCAGCAATTGATATCGCTCATAATCCTGTTTCACATGACAGAACAAAGCATATCGAGCTAAACAAGCATTGGATCATAGAAAAGATTGACGAGAAGCATGTTCAAGTTCAACACACTCAATCAGCTGGACAGCTAGAGGACGTGTTGACTAAAGGACTGGCCCGACCAATGTTTGAACGGCTCATTAGCAAGTTGGGAATTCGAAACCTCAACTCACCAACTTGAGGGGGGGTGTTATCTGATGGGTCATGTCAAGACCCATTTACTCTCTCTCCTCTTCTCTTACTTACTCTTTAATGTACAACCCTATAAGAGGGGTTAAAAACTCTTTTTTCTAAGTAAGTGATTCTCAGTTTCGCGATAGTCTCTCTCTCTCTCTCTCTCTGGAAACCCTAGGTCTCTCTCTGCTTCTCATTCACGTTTCACCTTCCTGCTCCAAGATCGTAGCATGTACAAATGAGATAGCTTAAATGTTAACCTGTTATTCAAAGGTTAACATTTTTAGTTTAGTCGAAGACTGTCCAATAATTTCTAATGTTTCCTCATAAACCTAATCAAGGCACAATCGGGAATAAGTGAGATTTTCTCTAATCTCCAGGCCAGTAGGGATTTTACTTTTGCTTGCCTACATGCATTTCCTGCTCTCTTGTTTCAGGGGATGCAATGAGTATAACAAGGATCAGATGCAATGATATGAACTTTCCTTCAAGCTCCATGGATCCTCTTGCTCCCTGGTGGGCTTCTCCTCCCAGCTTCAAGTCCAAACCCCTCTTTTCTGCTCAATCCTAACAGCCAAGTGCCCCCCTCCTTTTACAGATGTAGTTGATGTCGGAAAGGATATCACCTGACCATAATTCTTACCAAGATATGTGAGCATAATGGGATCATATCCATTTACTTGAGAAATAATGGTGATGTCCATATGATGGCCCTCGAACACAAACAAACATACAAATTCAAGATCTCCAACTCCAGTCTTCTAACCATGAATTATTACGCAGTTGAGCGCTGGAAGAACACTCTGATTTATTGAATATAGGAAAGTACAATTGTCCTCTCAAGAAATAAAAGAGTTCCGGATTCTTGATGCCAGAAATAGCACTCTGGATCGGCAGGAATTCTATGGGAATAAATCCCTAAGAACCTCCAGCGAATTCCTCCGTGACAGCTACTGTAACCGAAATAGAAACGCTCCAAGAGGGAACCGTTCTAGTTCCCAGACCTGATCCGTCGGCTCCACCAATTCCTTCCGTCGTCAACCTCCCGATCTTTCCCCTATTTCCCAGTGAAAAGATGTCCTCAAAATAACCGTCGTCCTCCTTTTATTCCCCAACTCCTCAGCTTCAAAGACTGGTCTTTCCCGCTCTTTCCTGACAGCTGTCATTGGTAGACCCTTCCGATGGACCTATTATCTTCCCCCTTATTTAAGCGCCTATGCTTACAACGATAATAGATAATTATGGGAGTCCTACCAAGCGCAAACTTGAAAACAAGAATCAAAGACCCAGTAAGATGTAAGGGTAGAGAACAACAAACCAAATGTATAGAAGACAATCCAACTTGTGGAAGATGATGAATTCATGAAAAGAAATGTCATTCAAGTTTTCAAAACAAAAAGATGAACTTACTTCTTGTAAGTAATATTTGCATTCAAGAAATCGGTTATTATCCAAGTTGCTGCGTGGACCATCTTCGGAATCTGAAATCAATTGGCTGGAAGCAGATCTCGCAGATTGTCTTGACCGCTCGGATCGTGGAAAGGTAGATGGCATATAAAGCACGTTGAGGTAAGCATCAGCAGACAGAGAATCATCTAAGATTGTGGCGGCACTTTTTGCCAGATGCTCATACCTACACAGCCACAAGGACATTAGCTGCACAGATAAAGGAAAAATCCAAGTAAATAGAAACACATTAGGAATGTGCAAAAGAAATTAAGTCACAAGGACACATCTCAAAATTTGACAATGCTACCTAGAGTTTTGCCTACATTTCTCAAAACAACATAGAGCAAATATTTTTGCATATATGAAGAAATAATTTATTTTCTTCGGTTCAGAGCATGACTGTGCTCGAAAATCATTATCCAAATAAGAGAACATCAAAGTTTCCTCAATATATGAGCTCTTTCACACAGATGGATCACAAATAAAGGAACAAAATTCTTTGATCCTTTTGAATTTATTGGGGAACCTGAGTATGAAAGTCTTTGTATCTCCATCAGAGAACACAGATCGGTCAAGGATCCATCCTCTAAGCTCAAAAATTAAACAAAAATTTAATGCAAAAATCTATTCATATAGTAAACATCTGCGAGCATTGCCTCTGGGGCTACTTACATTGAACGAACAGACGAAACATCCACAGGAGGTCCGGCTTCCATTGTATTAAGGATATCATCAACTATAGGTACAGGATCTCTTTTGTACAACTGAAGAGCTTGCCTGAGGTTCAAAGAAAACAAACTCATCTCAGAATCCCCAGGGGTAAGACATGATCAAAAGAAGACCAAAACACCGTGTGAATGGACCATCCCCAGGGTAATGAATGATTCGATTATAACATGAATCACATTTTACTCACTTGAATTTAACTCGAGCCTGTGTATACTGTTCTATTCGAAGCAGAGCATGACCCCATGCATTCCATACAGGAAAAGCATCTATCTGAAAACCAAGTGGGACAAAGAAAATTACACAAGTGAAAAGAGATACATCTACAAAGATGAATCTTCACCTTGCATTTTTTACAAGTGTAGACGGCCATGCTGTAATGCTCATTCCTAATCAACCTATCACGTAATTGGGCAGAAGATTCTGTATCAGCAATATCATCCAGAGAGGCAATAATTTCTGATCCTAGAAGACTCTGAAGAACCTCTGCACGTCCTAGCCATAAGTCAGCCAGTGTAGTAAGCTCTGACACTTCATCTGAATATTGACTAGAACGACAAGAGCTGCCTGCATCAGAAGATTCATCCTCATTATCTCTGTGTCTTTCAGCATTGATAGATAGATCATCAATGCCAGCCAGCTTCCTAAGCTGATTTTTTGCATAAGTCAATGCCTGAAAAATTTGTCAGAAACTACTGTGTTATTATAGATGTTCATCCAGAAAATATAAGATTAATAAAAAAATAATCCACCTGAACAAAAGTCTCTGTTCCATTATATGCCTGGCCAATTGTTTCCATGGACGCATCCAAAGGCAGCATTTGGGAACTCAACACCTTCTTCATCTGGGTAATGCACAAATTGAGGGCACCTCTGGCAGATATTAACTCACTCGAACATAGTGAGAGCAATTCCTACAATAAGAATGAAATTGATGATAATAAATGAGTACCACTTGAGTGTTTGGCCAAAAACTAAAAGGAAATGCAGTTTCATTGAACCCGTTTCAACTGTGAGATTAGCAATAAATCTTTCAACCCATCATTAGACATTGAAGCAAAAATTCTTAATTGCATAAATGTTACAAACATCAACCCCATATTTCACAAAAAACACCAGGTGACGTACTACTGTTCTTCTTGCAGGTCTTTCTTGTCCAGAGATTCTTTTCTGGTTATAAGTGGTGCATAAATCATGAAAAATAAGCAATTGATTTTCTCTGGTGGATGACAGGCCAAGGAATAACTTAAACCTAGTATTAGAGAAAAAATTATTTTAATGCTACAAAGCCA
Source organism: Lemna minuta (assembly GCA_024174645.1). Taxonomy (NCBI): domain Eukaryota; kingdom Viridiplantae; phylum Streptophyta; class Magnoliopsida; order Alismatales; family Araceae; genus Lemna; species Lemna minuta. Next base: position 19,403,921 of record CM044105.1, read on the forward strand.
TTTGACAATGATCAAAAGATATTATACACATAATAATGCCATAGTACACAGTAAAATACAGTTTGAAGGAACAAAACTACAAATTACAGCTGATACTTTTTAAGTCCATCAGCTATTGCTGAGTGATGAGGACAAAGAAACCACCCCTTAAAGTGTAGAATATATACCTTGAAGAGAATTATGTCAGGGGCACTTTCGTATTTGTGAGATGACCGAAGAGCAGCATCCTTACTGGCATCTCCAGTTAGTATCCATTCATTTGTGGCAGAGACAAATGCAGAACGTTCTTGTACATCAGTGGAGTGAGAAGAAACTTGTTCTGTATTTGTTCCTGTCGTCGCTTCCCAAGAAACCCTATCCGATGACAGGTGTGAAACTCTTTCTCTTCTGAATAAATTCTTTTGGCGAACTCTTGCTCATACTGTCACGCGACCAAGACAAAGCCTTGTAAGCCACCTGCAAATTAGATAAGCTGCTGGTGAAACTAGCCCTATTAACTGCTGCCCTTGATTTCTGGTTGGAACGTGGAGCAACTGTCGTTCTAGGTTCTCTTGGGGTTGTATTGACATTCACAGCAATCGCCTTTTCAGCATATTTAAGAATTAGGTTATCATCACATAGGGATGTAAATTTCTTTAAGATCTGCAAGTGATAAAGAACAATAAGTCAGATGAACTTTTGTTTTTTTGTGAAACATAAATCTAAACCTGACTTGAAAATGGAAATCTCATGAACAATTTTGTTATCCTTGTCACAGAGTATGATGATTGATTAGAGAGTATTGAATCCAAATAAACACTCTCATCCATAACACCATATATTTTGTGAGCAAAACTTTAGAAAATTTGCAAATAGAAAAGCAATGGGAAACTACCATGGACGCATATTGTAAATGCTTCATCATCAACAGGACTTCAACAATCAAATGGGGGTGCTCATGAAGAGCAGAACATTTTTGTTGCCAGGGTGAAGGCAACACAGCCAGAACCTTAAGGCCCATTGCCCATAAATTAAGCCTGGTGAACCCCAGCTCAGACATATTTCCAGCTCTTCTCTTTAGGAAAAAATGCACCTAAACAGACCAAAAAGAACAAATCTTAATGGAAAAAACAACCAAATCGTTACTTTCTACAGAAAATTACCAGAAGCTGCTTTGAACGAAGATCAGGTAAAAGTTGCATTGCACCAATGGCAACAGGGAAAGCATCATCAGGGTGACTTAAAGATGACAGAAACCGGGCTGCTTCTGCAGGGCCTCCGCCATTCAGAGGATCTGAGGTCAGCAGCTTGACAAGCTGCTGCCCTTGAAGCTCCCTTTTCAGGTCAATGGACAAAGCGGCATTATCAGCGACTTCTAAGGCAGCAGAGACAGCCCCTTTACCAGCAAGCCGGAGGGCTAAACCTTCTGGGTCTCCTTTAAAATAATCCTCCACCTGAGGGGATAAGAATTTAAAGAAAATAAAGTTGCAATTAATCATATTTCAAAGAGGAATCGATTGACTCAAAATCCATGATCAGAGTATGACAGATCACAATTAGAGAACTACAGTAGCCGATAAACAGAAGTTGATCACCAAATCGTCATAGTGGGGAAAATTATATCCAGAGACACCAGGCAGAGACTGACAGAGAGTGAGTGATAGTGAGAGTGAGATGTTGCGAAGTAGCGTTGGAGGCGGAAGGTGGCAGTGGAAGTGAGAAGAAGCGACATGAAATGGCAACAGCAAAGGAAGGTAACAGTGACAGGAGAAGATATAGGGAGCAGCAGTGGCGCAGCAGGTAGCAGAAGGTAGAGGCAGAATCAGTGACGGCAGAAGATAGCAGCGGCAGTGGTGTCAATGGAAGGCAATGAAAATGCTGGTGGTGGCGCATAGTAGAGGCAACATGAGTGGCGGCAGACAATGAGAAAGAGATCAACCATTCTGAGCTACCAGATCAGTGGCTAGACTGATCTGACAGGTCACAGGGGATATATGTGCTGACTGGTGCTCTCCTTGCCGTCAATTGAAAATCAACAGATATAAAAATTAACCACTCATGTTTTTCAGAAAAAAAAAAAAATTAACCACAGGTGAAAGAAACATCATATTCATAAGTTAGCTTTGACAACAGGTGGAAGAAACATCATATTACTCAAATGTTTGAGACAAGAAAAGGAATAGAACACCTTTTCTACTGCCTGTTAATGTATAATCAGAAAAAAAATTTCATTACAGAATTTGATAATAGCTAAACATAAAATGAAGCCCTAGGCAGGAGAATTTATCCTGCAGGGGGGAAAACTACGGAAACAAGGCGAATCAATGACAAAGAATTTTTGTTAAGCATTGCCTTTTTACTTTAAAAAGAAAGGATGTGTTCACATGGATCAAATTCAGCCTGAGAAATGAAAGCGATTTGACATAAACAGTAGGGGGGAGTTTAATACCTCTTGCCAACAACTGTAATGGTCATCTGCGCTTAGAATAAGTTTGTAGCACTGTAAGGCTTGCTTCCTTTGGAAAATCTGACATAAGTCATGCAATACAGTCTTAGAAAAAGGTATGTGATGATGAAGCACAGTGGATAAGTACCTCATTTCTAAGCAGAGAATCTGAGGGCAAGTGACAACTGCACATGAGTAGGACATCCATTACAGCATCAAAGTCCCATCTGCGTAAGTGCCTAAAACCCAATATAACATAATTGAAGTTAAAATTCCTGAACTCAAAAGTATAATATTTCCAGCTTCATAAAAACGGAACTTATCCTAGTGCTAAGGCCCTTGGCACTACAGTTTATCCCATAAAAACTGATACTTCTCTTTTTTTCCAAAGTTACCAAGGAAAATCACCGGAAATAAATGATCGACTGTACAATTACCCTCTTCCTCCCACCCTAGAGGTCACCCCTCCCAGGGCTGCCCAAGACTGAGAATCCTAAACCCCAGAAAACTTTTCACAGCAGATTCCCTCTTCCCATGGAGTCACCCATCCCTGTCGTGCCCTCGCCTGAGCATGCTTTACTCCAGAGTCTTTCTCCACCCCACTGCCTCTCTTCCCAGAAGGTCACCCATCCCTGCACTGCCCAAACCTGAGCAAGCTTAACTCTAGAGTTCTTCTCAAACCCTAGTGCCCTTCATTTATACTTATAAGGGACAAAAAGAGATACTTCTAGTGATCATAGGATCCTGTTTAGAGCAAGTTATGGGGTTAATGTCACAAAGGCCCATAGGCAGAATTTTCTGAGATCTAATAGGATTCACTCGAGGCTTATGCCAGCTTAAGAAACTCATAAGAATAGAAGTAATAGGGAATGGAAATCTTAAAACAGAAATAACCAAATAGCTAAGACAGTAAATGCTTGACAAGTTCCATAACAAGATACAGGGACACTTAACTGAAATAATCTTAATTGACATCTCAATAAGAAGCAAAAATCAGTATAAATTTTACAGAATTCGAAATTACACTGTAGTAACAATTCAAAGTAAGATAGGATTAATGTCCACAAAATAATATCATATTATGGCAGAATCTATAAGGAATGAAAGGTTAGGATATAGCATCAAAACACACTTTAGAGCAAGCCTGGCAGCAAGGTCTTTATCTTTGAGTCTAAGACAATATTGCCAACTGTCATCCACAAAATGCTGTGCAGAAACTAGTGGAAACTCAAAAACAGGAGAGTTTTCTTCTTCACGCTCAATTAGTAACTGGAGTAATCTGTCTGAGGCACCACAGCACAAGAACCGATCAGACAGAGCAAGAGCATCCATCAGCTTCCCATCCTCAATTAACCTGTTTAAGAGAACAGATTAAAAATATATTTATAAAGATAATTTACTACACCAAAAAGGTTATGAGTTCAGGAGACAGATGAATGATTAATAAATAAGAAATAGATCTTGCAGAACAAATGTAAATGAAACAAGGTGAAAGATTATTTAAAGTCACCTACCTTTCAACAGCCTTTTCATAAGGTCCCTCATTATCCCAATCTAGAGAAAGAAACATGCCCGGATCAATATCAATACCATCTGACTTAGGGGATTCCTCAACATAATCTGAAGCTTTATCCAATTGCACATGAACTTCCGATGAAAAATCAGAATAATAAACAGTCTCTGACTCAGTATCACTTTCAGAGTCTCTACGCCGTTTGACAGAAATTTTTTGCTCAGATATACCAGCAGCTATTTCATAACTGCTTACAGCTGCCTTAGCAGATTCAGAAACTCTGTGAAGGTTTGATTGCATTTGGATCCAACGGTTCAACGTTGCAAATCTGCCCAAAAACGAGAAACAATGTCAAGGTTACTAAGGTATAATTACATTAGAGATCAAAGAGACTAAGAAAATAACCTCTCAGACTGATCCAGAGCAAATTCATAGAATAACCTCTCCACATCAGGCACTTGCAGTGATCCTCCCATCTGGTGTAGACAAATCACTATTTCTGGATAATATGCTACTTCCAAAAACACATCCCAAAATTGCCCTGACAGGTGAGAGCTTAACCAAATGTTTCACAATATCCAGCTTAAGAGGATAAAGAGATGGTGAAGTTTCCACTGGAGATGAATCATATGACTGAATAGGTACATTTATATCCAGATCATCAGATGAAGAGCAGTGTAAAACCGGCACACAAGCCCAGCCCATGTCCAGAGCGAGGAGGGAAAACTGGTGGCACACAGGCTGATATTACTTCGTGAACAAAATCAACACCCATAATATCAGCAACTTTTGCAGCAGCATCAGTGATTCCACGTTCAAATACAAGACGGATTAACAGCTGTAAAGTAAACAGATGAGTTGGAGGTGTACAGTGATTGAGCACCACCAGTATTTCAGTATAAAAAAATCAGAACATAAACTCATCAGGAAATTACCTAACAATAACTTTTCTTTTAGAGCAGAAGGGATGTCACCTGAGATCGGTGATCCTCCCAATTGTAACAAAATATATTCTAGTCACAATATGTAAGTGACCATAATGGTCCCCCTCCCACCATCAAGCCCTTCTACTGCCATGGTACAAAGCACTACACATCGTGAACTATGATGTCCACCAACACTGCCCTGCCCTTCCCTTATGATGCAATCATATTGTGCATAGGACTACAAAGAGCTTCCCCTCCTCCGCCTTCCTCTTGTAAATGCCTCCCCTAGGAAAGCCCCAAAAGGCCTCTTCTGATGTGACATCCACCCATGAGATCTTCTGGCTGGCCCATATCATCCAACCAAACGAGCACTTGAATAATGGGTGAGAACAATCTTCATCCAAGCAACTGATCTGTGCAGAAACACCTGATACCATCAAGGCAGTGTTTGCCCTCACCCAGACAACTTGTATCCCACATGCATGTCTCAAATGTATTCAGGATTGTCGCATATTCATAAAATCCTCCACCCTCAGGTCTGACTAGGGTGTCCTCCAATAGAGTATTCCATGTGCTGTCCCAGCAAATCCCTGACTGACACCCAAGGGTTCTGTGCCAGGGCAAACAGATATGACGGTAATAAAAAGTTCTTAAAGCGATAATTTTCCACAAAATATCATACATTTTCTTAGTGAAGCTGTATGACGTTATGGTACTTCATTTAGGCTCTAACAACCATGAAATAGGATCGTGAAAGGTATGATACACTAGCCAATTAGGTTAAATTTCAGTTCTTTGTTTCCTTCAAAGGATTGACACCATAGCAAGGTGCATGATTACGCATCACTGGTGTACTCTAGCTGAATTGAATCCCGAGTTCCTTTGCCTGCTTATCTCTAGCTGAATTGGGATCACCAGAGATGCCCAAGCAGTACGACCTCTTAATCAGGGTAACTTGAACCATCAGACCAAAATATAAGGGAGTTAAAAAATGCTGAAAAAAATGTGGCGAAACCACAAAATTTGGAGTCAAACTCTATTTTGGAAATGAAATTTGGAGTTAAATCGGCCTTCTGCCTAACCAATAGATCTCCTCCCTTATCCTATTTTTATTTCTCTATCATCTCCACACAGAGTTCTTATTGCCTGATTCAAAAAGGAATTTATGAATTTCCATACAAAAATCAATTCAGAGCCATATCAACAATGAGACACATCTGAGAAGATAAACAGATCAAATTTTTAGTTTAAGAAAATGGTAATAGAAGAAATCTTACGTCTTTAGGCCATTCATAGATAAGAGAGAAGAAATTGAAGTCATGGGTTGTATCAATCCCATCGACAATGTCACCAATTGTTGCAATGTAAATGATAAATGCTGAAAGATATGTTGATAGCTTAGAGCTCAAGGTGGTTTCAAATAAGCTTATTCTGGAACCCTTCAAATGATCAACCAAAGCTTCTGTGTTATTTTTACCACTGATACTAGATGGAGGTTTAAGTCCAAGACCAAGAACTGTGACTGATTCCACACCCAGGGATTTTTTTCGATTAAAATCAGCCATTTCATCAGCTACTGCCCTTGAAAGGTTGTGAAGCTTACCTGAAAAGTTTCATTAAAAAAAAGTCATTCATGGATTTCATTTAATGCAACCATAATTGACCAAAAAAGGCCTTTTGTAGGACAAGATTCCTAGTAAATTATTCTTCAGGTGCTGAATAAATATGAAAAGATTCATATCTGATTAGAAATATATTTTCAAGAAAATCATTCTAACCACTGAGAAATTGCCGCTTTCCCTTATAAGCATCATCAACCATCTGATTGAGCATAGCAAAGAGCATGACGCCTTTGCCCCTGTCTTTTAGGTTCAACTGATGTTATTGCCCATTCCAGAGAAAATGTCCAGCGGAACCAGTCCTTTATCCTTGAGAAAAGAAGTTATCAAAGCACTATATTATAAAAACTGCAGAAGCTCAATAAATTTGGCAAATCAAATTACAACAGTTTAAGCATGAACTATGTCCAAAACCTTTAGAGGCTTAGCCATTTCATGAAAGGAAGAATAAGATGATCCACAAAGCAATTTAAAATAAACATCATCGAAAGAAGCATGTTTTGAAATAAGTATATTGATAACTATTCACAAAAATTAACTGATTTCATGCATTTAGCATTATGTGAAAGACAGTTTTATCAGACACTACCAGGGAGTAAATTACAAGCTTTTCAACGAACTCTTTCCATTTTTCGACTTTAAAGCTAATTTACATTCCCTATGTCTAACATTATTCTCAAAGCTATCAAAAATTTAACAAAGAGTAAAGAGTAGAAGTTCAATTCATCCATTTCAGCATAAAAATTGGGAAATGGAGCTCACCAGCAGTGAAGAGAAATGAAAACAGACAAAATCACAATAAACAGAAAAAGATGTATTGCATCTCTTGTGACATCTGTCAGATCAAAATTCTGTTCAACATTTTTTCTCTCCTCTTTACTGCTCTTCCTGAGGAACTACATTTTCCAGAGATCACATTGCAATCATCAAAGAGGAATAAGATTAAGGGGAAAAATGAGTCTATATCTGTTGGGAACTTTCTGATATCGTAAACTTCACAATATTTCCCAAAAGATGTTGAAAATCCTTTAATCTTCTTACAAGTGTAGACCTCTTGAATTTCAATCTACTTTTCAATCTTGCATGAACAAAAACAAGTGTCAAATAGGCACCTGGGTGAGGACCTTCATAAACGCTTCAGTGGGATGCAACAGTAAACTTAGATCGTCTATTCCCTGTCACTACTACTTCTGTCTTTTCTCCCCTTCTGATCTTTCTCCTCCTTTTATTGATTGACTTTCAGGGTCACAACACTCCTAGTAACTGTGCCGCCTTCCTGCTACTTTATTTCGAATGCAAGAGCAGGGTACACTAGCTCTTAGGCTTTTCCTCTGGCCTCTCTATCTCCCTTGCACCTTTCATCTTCTCCAGTTCTCCACATGAAGGCATCAGGTTACATCTCCTCTTTCCCAAATAAAGTTTAAAGAGGACCTTTCCACAGTGCTTGGCCAACATCGAGCATCATTTTGAAGAGAAGATGATTTTTTTTATGTGCCTCAGCAAGTTCTCTTTCCTCTAGCAATCTATTTATTTATTGTGTTGATGCATACCTTGAAAACTATTTAGAGATCTTTTATCCATATTTCTCTACACACAAGTTATTCAGTAACAGTTAAAAAAATGGCTAATCCAAAAGACAAGTACATAAAAAAAATCTGACTAAGGGTGATATTTATCATCTATACCCAAGAATCTATTACGTAGACGTTACTCAAAAAGCGCAGAATTCTGCACTGTCAACTAAGACGTCAGCCCTATGCATATCACAAAAAATATATATCTTTGTGCAAAGATTGACCTGTTCGAGAAGATCATGAAGGCGTTGCAATACACGTTTTATTGCCATAATTAACGTTACTTCTTGAATCTGATTCCAGTAACCAGAACCACTCTTCGGAGTTCCGCCTGGGAAAATATCTGATAGCATTCCCCTTGCCTACAGATATTCAACACTCAGTGTCATAATAATTTTTTTGAGCAGAAAAAGAGAGTCACCCAAAAATGCAGGATGATCCCCATGCACCCAAAAAGAGGTGTCATAATAATAAAGAGGGAATATTTAAAAATAAGGAAAAAGTGGCAGCAGTCCTCTATCATGGAGGATTCTCAGTGATGCATAAGAGAAATCAACAAAGATATTCAGCATTAAACATGGATCACTCGCCTTATTAAGAAGAAACCTGCACTTATTTGTAGAACTGGATGATACAGCTGCATCCACGCACAGAAGTATCTGACAAGCATTGGGGTGTTAGTGTTATTATGTGAATAGAATTTATAAGAATAAAATCAGACAGTTACTCACCATTCTTATGGAACCTAACTCAGAGTGGAATGAAGAAAGGTTCAACCCTTCTGTTGCATTTGATCTCCATTCAAGCTGAGAGAGAAATAACAAGAATTTAGAAAAATCATAAATTTTCAGCAAATAGTATTTTTAAATTTTTCTCTTTTTGGAATAGAGCCCGACGCCTTTACATTGTTTCCATTTTGCAAAACTATATCCACAAATAAGTAGATAAAAATGTTTTTCAAAAAAATATAAGTTGATAAAAATTAAGAAATGTTTGAAAAGAGATGTCAAGAACTGCAGGTCAAGATAATAGCAACATATTGAGGACTAAGTGTATTTTCTGATGATTTACAAATGCGGGTGATGGATCATTTCAAAGTGACAGTAAGTCAGCTATTGGAATTTGTCATCCTCCATAACCCCTAGAGAGATGAAGTAAAGAATACAGGAGAAAATATCTTGAGTAAAAGAGTAAGTGAATTGATTAGTAAATCCTACCGGCACTCTTCTAGCAGTCCTTGTCACCCATTCAGCTAGTTCAAGCACTAGTCTGTCTTCAGGAGGTAGAGAGAAATTGTGGACTGCCTCTTTCCCAATGTCAAATCTTGCTTGTTGCATACAGCTGTCCAAGTATGATCAAACATTTATGAACATGCATTGAAATTAAGCACATGTAATCTGAAAAATGTGGAAAACAGTATAACCAAAGAGCTTTCTAAGTGATAATCATTCAAAATCTACAATCAAATATTCCCATACGGACAACAGCAAAAGGATTTTCATTCAGCCCACAACGAATTATACACTTGTTTTACTTCTACCTGTTTCTGCATCAAAGACATGATATCTGCAGACATATATGGCCTTAAGAAGTAATAGAGAAAAATGAGGCCGATAATCACTGCACAGCTTCAGAGAAAATAAGTAATACCCTGAAGAATCCAATCATAATCCATGAACAACCCATCTCGTTCCCTCAATCAGCAACTTGATTCTTATTTTCATTTCGGTTGTATATTGTATTCCACACTACGGATAAGGATCCAGACAAATTCTGTTCTTTAGCCAAAAACCTCCAGTCAATTTCATAAGGAAGAGAGCAACAATGCAAAGTTTTGAATCAGATATGAGAAAACATTTCAAAACTAAATCCATAGATTAGTACAGGAAAACAAAATGGAACGGAGAAAATATAATGTATGTCTTTCATATCTCACAGGTTTAGCAATTTAGATGGAGCAGCACGAAAAATGACTAGTGCCTCCTTCCAATTCCAATGTTGCCCTGATAGAGGAAGAAGGCGCTGCAGAACAGAAAGACGCCATTTCCAGTCTTCAATCAAAACCCTTAATATTTGAAATACTCCATTCCAAGGCCCGTCTAGTACCAGTTGATATTTCACCATCACCCAGAGTTTCGAGTGCACAAATCTGCAAATTGTCGTACAAAGTATCAAGTAGCATCTGAGCAAATCGGACTACCATATTATTTCCATCCTTGTGAAGCAATTTGGTTGGTTCTAATGCAGCAGAATAACAAGGGTGCCAACCACTATTTGTCGAATAAGCTAAGTCATCCATACGTAACACCATGGTAAGAATACTCAGCATGAAAATCTGCAGTAAAGATGGAAAAAAGACATTTTTACTGCAAAGATACCAAAAGTTTCAGTAAGCCAACATAAAGTATGAAGATTTCCTAGGAGGTCACCATCCTAGCAGTGCTCTCGCCCTAACAACCAAATCACCAATGATGCTCTAAGAAACTAATAAATCCACAATAAAATAGAAATTTAGATTCATGCAAATTAAGAAATATATTGGTTCAAAGGAAAACATTTACGAGGTATAGAAGATCAAAGAAAAGGCCAAAATTATTTTACTTTTTTTCTTCGCTGCAAAGCCTTTCTATATTGTCTTCAAAAAGGAGATAATGATCAGAAATACATACCTCATTGAACAGATAAAGGAATAATATATTGAATAAGCTAGATAAGAGCCAGAAATTAAGGTCATTAAAGAGAGAAACAAACATACTCAATGCCATGAAGATCATTATATGGAGTTCGTTGAGACATTTTTCAATAGATAAAAAGTCCTAATCTGAAAGTAAAAATAAAAGTCACCTTACGAGGGACAGTACTGATTGCCTCAAGGTGATTTTTCAGATCTTTTAGATGCAAAAGTGCAACGCCATATTCATTTATTTCTCCATCTGTTCCCTTCTCCATGGTTCCTAGAGCATGTAGAGTAGATTCAAGACAATATCGCATGTGAATCAGCTCAGCGTCCTGCAACCTAGCACAAAAACCTTTTGGGTCAAGGTTTTCAACAGATGATGGGCAAAAAAATAGTAATAATCAAATTTCTTTTAAAGAGGACATCTTTAAAACAGATCTTTTTTTAAAGGCTGGCCAGCAAGAAAGAGAAATCAACCCAATCAAATGTCTTCTGGAGAATTTAAAGGAGTCAAAGCCTTAAAAAACACTATGGTTCCAGGTTAAGCAAGTGTTTCAAAAGAGCTAAATTGAAAATAAAGAGCCAGTATAATGTCAATGAAGTGATAGTCTTAAGGAATCAAAGGGAAAGATAATGACACAATAAATTTGATTCTTAGAAGATCAGTTAATGATTTTTTTAAATTAGTTTCCAATTCAATGATATAATTTGCTCATTTCATGAACCCTCTGGCTGTGTAAAACAATAACAACATATATGCAATCCAACTTGGGTTAGAATTTCCTTGTGAACAAAAACCAAGCACTCTGCTGACCTGATAACACTCCTGATGTTGAGAATCAGACATGAGAAACATGGAGGGATTTTTTCAATAATGTGTTTTCACTAAATTGATGCAAATATGTCACCAGTAATAGGATATCTCTGACCAGTAACACTGAGACAAACATGCGTACACACACTAGAGGAGACTTGATCTGGATTAGAAACAAGAAGATCACTGAGGAGAAACACAAAAACCCCTAGAAAATCATGTTAGAGAGATTGCATGACTCTTCAAGAGACAGAAAAAAACTTCCAAGGTCCATTCCATTCTAGGGCTTACACTAACTCAGCTAACTTCCCCTAATCACCTCTCATCATAGTATCAGTCATCATCTAACCTGTGTATGTTAGGTCAGTGGCCTAACCCTACCAAAGAAATCCTACCAATATAACATGGAGTGAAAGGAGGCGATGAAAACTGCACACATCTTTCTTCGAGTGCCCCTTTTCCAGGATGATTTGAACCAGACAATCCCATCCCATCAGTGGATGTGACCTCAGAGACGTCCGTTCGGGGACACAATCCAGAGGGGTGTGCCTAGAAGAAAGGAGGGGGAACACATACTTGCAGTGCTATGGGAAATATTGCTGCACAAGAACAACAAACTGTTCAGGGGGAGAGCTGCATCTATAGACAGAGCAGTCTATGATGAAGAGGGTCTTGTGGCACCATTGGTTTTCCAGGCCATGCAGGGATGGGGGAAGTTCAGAGTGATGGATTGATAATTGTATCGTTGAGTATTAGATATGTGGGTCAGTCACTGATTTTTCGGGTGATCGTCCCTTGGCCTTTCAAAAATAAAAACAACCCAGAGTGCAAGAAACAACCCATAACAAAGTGACAGGCTAACGTATGACAGGACTCTTGGCCTAAGGAGATACAGGGATGATGACGAGGATAATAAGGGGACTTCAAGAAGTCCATCTCCAGCTCCGGTAGGCCTGGGGTTTCCCTTCTCACATCTTGATTCCCCCACCCCCAAAATTCGGCCATCCTCGGAGGTATCTCAGGGCTCTAGTCTGGGTCCCTTAGGTGAGTGGGCTTGTCAGGCTCTTCAAGGCTCAGGGACAGTCACATAATGAATATACAAAAATTCAACAGAAATACCCAAAAGTTGAAGAGTTTGGCAGAGAAAATAGCACAGAAATGTTACAAATCATTGAAGCAAACGATATCTTACTCCTTCAAGCTCAATGAATAAATTTTCATGGTTGGATATCGTAGCCAAATTTTATTAACAAAAGTTCCATCTAATTTGTTTCGCCTTAGGGCTTAGAAAAGTTTGTAAATATCCAGATAATTATTTACCCTTGCATTATGTCCAAATTCCACAATTTAAAGAATATCCATACAACAATTCACAGGAGCACTATGGTACATATATACCTTCTCCACACTGCAGTCTTTGAAGGGAGAGGTTGCAATTGTATGAGCTCAATAGCATCTTTGAATTTTATTCCAGGAACTATGTCAAACAAGACCTAAAAGAAGACAAACCCACAGGATGACCTTCGCATATTGAATGGAGAAATGGAATCACAACTATGCTAAAAAGACAAAAGAAAAGCAAATTAAATGGCATAAAAAGAAAAAGTAGATTCTTCATAAGCATGGGAAATCTGTTATTGCCATGAAGTATATAAACTGATGAGTAAAAGTGGGCCAGAAATTACTTTGCCACCAAATGATCCAAAAGTACTTATAATGGATCAAAATTATAGTGTTCATGTTAAATAGGGCAGTTTATCAAGACAGCAACAATGCAACATGTCTTTTCAGTAAAGCTACTCAAGCATAAACCTAAAAGAAAGCTCAGTAAGGACAATCAAATCAACAATATAATATCGACTAATATTTCTAAGTATGCAGGCTTTTGTACGTCCATTATAGTGATAAGTAGGCGTGATAATAAACATGAGAATTCAACGTAAAATCTGTAAAATCTTCTGAACGGACAGGCAAACCAGGCATTAACATCATATAAGAATACAAAATCTTCAGAAGGAAGATGCAAAGCCAGCAATTGAATAAGAATGATCTTACTCTCATAGGAGTGTGAAGAGAAAGACGTTCAAGGACCAAATTTTCAACAAATTCATCTGAATAATCTTTGTCTTCAGTCATTGCCTTTCCAGTCTCTGGCAGGAGGGAAGATGATCTTGAATCCCAACATCCACCAGAATTGACACATGCAACAAAAGAAGCAAGATCCAGACGAAAGCATAGAAGGTCACAGAGATACTCCATGGAATCTATCTGCAAGGCAAACTTCCTTTGAAACTTAAATATGTGAAAGATTACTAAATTTTGGAAATATGCAAAAACAATTCCAAAAAATGCAACCTCATCCAATTGTTTGTTGCGTACAGACAGTCCTTCTAGTCTCAAGATATCTAATCTGCTCGTCCACAAAATGTTCAGCAACTTTCTCCGTACTGCAGTCTTCCCCAGCAGTAAATCCCACCCCATCACACAAGAAAGAGGTTGAAGAAGGGGATACAGATCAAGAACCTACATAATTAGATGAGAAATCAGGCATTAAATCGTGAGAGAGCAAAGTCTTTTTGATACATATAGGGCACAGATTGCATAACATACATCACTGGCATCTTGCAGCTGCTCTCTCTCAATTAAATATAGTGCAGTATCCATGACACAACCGAGAACATGGAGTTTTGAAATGCGTGCATAATGATACAACTCTTTCTTGGCAGATCTGGCTGCTGAATTTCTAAAATTTTCAGTATCTAACTTTGCACTCTTTGCAGAGCTCAAAGCTGCCAAGTATTTTTGAAGGGGCAAATGTAACGAGTGGCCACCAGAGAGTTTATGTATTTCGATTTCCTTCTGATATATTTCATCTTGAACTACCTGGTAACGAAACAAGAAAACTGCTCACTACAGTGACTTTACAAAGAGAAACACCAAAAGTGAAGCAGAACCAAAAGCCATGCATTTATTTGAAAAAACTTTTTTGAACATTTTTTAATAAATGGATATAGACAGGATAAATGTAAACAGACTATTCTAGGAGTCACAAGAATTATTAATGGTGTTATCTGATCTTGAAATCCGCCTGAGATTAGAAATCCAAAATATTTGATGGAGTTTCTATAGAACAGCGCATATTTTCAAAGCATTTTAATGACCCAATAAGAGTGAAAGCTAATTACTAATGACGTCCACATTGATGAAAAATAATAAGGGCATTGTCTTATATCACTAGAGAGACACATGGATGAGGAACAAGAAAGGAAAACTGATTCATTGCATCGACAAACCATCCTGCCCAGCCTTCGTAGGATCTCCGGATGTGATTCCCTAGGTCTAACTGGATTCTTGATTGATTCAAAAAATAAGTTTCCATTTTATTTATAGGCATCCGTTTGGGGCTACACACATGAAAATGTAGTCATCACCTCCCGATTTTTAGCAGGCTCTTTGCAACCTTTGATAAATTCAAAGAGGCTTAATAAATGCAACAAAACTAAATCAACAAATGTTATGCAGAAGACTTTAGAAGAGATCGTAGACAGTGTACCCTAACCAGGGAAGATTATAAAGATTAAAAACATTATGGAGGGTAGGTTCCTTAGAAAAAAATATGAACACAGGAGTTCTAAAGCATATCTTGAACTGGAAAATGAGCATTGCGTCAGAATCAATAAACCTGAATAAGATGCACAATTTCTGAGGAGGTGGAAGCAAGGGCTTCTGTGTACATCAGAAGAACATCAGACATCCCGGGGTTCCATACAGCATTGCCATCTTTGCAGAACGAGGATTTCTTAATTAGATGATGCAATGCCATCCTATCAGAAATTTCATCAGCAAAAAGACCCAAAGATAAAGAACCATCACAAGGTAATCAACTGTTGAACATAGCATAAAACAGAGAAATTAAAATCTAAATTATGGACATAAAATATTAAGCAAACGAATATCCACAGTCATCAAAGAACTTGAAAAGGGCTTGTTACACCGTATCACTTTGGATGCTGTCTACTCTCAATCATCATCATTTTCAATATTCACTGAGAAATGTAATAAACTTATCCAAAGATGCATCCTTCGAATTTTAGTATTATGTTTAGCCCCTGACGTCCTAATGATCAGTAGTGCCCATTCGCAGCATTGAAATAGACTACAAAGAGCTGATATTGTCGCATAGACTTAAAAATACCAATTGAATTAATGGATAGTCTCATGACACGTAATCCAGCTAATTTATAGTCATATTCCCTGTCAAACAGAGAGGCCTTACCACCACAGCTTATCAGGCGAACTACATCCTCTTGATAAGAGTGTCGTGCCACAGAGGATATCTAAAAGATCGCCTCCCAGGAATTAAAAAACCAAGCAACTCCATTTACTTTTGGTTCCTAACGTGCTAAAGCTTTGCAAAAGGCCGGAAGGAAAATATCAATCATACAAGGACTATTGCAGTCGGCGTTGATCTTAAACTATATTTGATTCAGAAATACACATGTAATCATCTTTATATGGGTTAAAGATTATATGAGAAGATTCAGCGACAAAATGTACGTCAAAATTAATTCATTCAACAACTGCATCAGTACGTGTCTGAGAAATCTTTTTCACCACATTTTTGGATTGGGTCATTCGATTCCTCACAAGATATTGAGTAAAGAACTAACCGGTACTCATGATCTTCCACGCCAAAATCCATATGAAGAAAACGGAGATGATATATGGCGCCAGCGAAGTCATCTGCCTCCAAACACTCATTCAGAACTTTCAAATGTGCCATCTGGACGTTCCCCGGTATGCCAACAAGATTCTCAATTCCTTCCGCCACCGAATATGCACTTCCGGATAGACTAATCGCCAAATTCGAGTCATTCTTAGAGCGTTTTATGAGCTGGTGGATATTCAAGCATAAGACGTCAAGTAGCTCGGACTGATCAAGAAGAATCTCGCACAAACCTTTCAACTCTTCATCCGAGAAAGAAAAACCCTCTCCGGTACCTTCCTGAACCTCAGAGGCTAATTCAATCTTCAATTTCTCTAGTAATTAAGTCCGATATGCTACGAAGAATATCCAAAGTTCGAGAAATTCTATCGTGGCCATCCTCCTTATCATCCAATTCCGAAATCCACGAACTTAAAAGATCTAAAATTAGGAGGCACTCCGCCTTCAATCTTAGGGTTTCGGGATCAAACCTCCTCTCCGGCGACGAGCTCGGAAACTGCAGAAGTTCAATAGCTGAGAACCAAGCGAGATGCGCGGAGGAGCTACCGGTTTTCGACCACAGGATTCCATTGATTCTCCCGCCTTCGAAGACAATCTTACTCAGTATTGCGCGAGCGACCTCGGGTTGCCTCCTTCTTAAGCTGAGGAGCGCGGCTCGGAGAGCCTCGAATTGTCCAAGGAAGAGGTAGTTCGTGGCAGCTCGGCAGAGCTGCTCCACATCCTCCTCCATTATTGATATCTATGCTGCATCAGCAGCAGGAAGAGGAGCAAGAATCTCGCCTCGACGAGCGATTCTTGCGAGGAAGAAAGCAGCTTGGGGAATTGAATGACGTCAATTCCGACCTCCGGCAACCGGGCGGTGAAGGACGTATGGATGCCGGATATCTGACGACTGATTGAAAATGGATATCGAAAAAGTCGACGGATATCCTCGGAAATTCCTGACAAAATGGCTGAAAACATAAAAATTCTAAAGAACGTGTAAAAGTTTTAAAAAATCATATAATTTGGGAACTAATAGTCTGTAAAAACTTCTGATTAACCATTGATGGAATAATTTTTAAAAATGTCTAAAAATATTTTATCCTCTGTCAATCATTCTAAGATTAAAAAAATTTATAGATCCTATAAAATGGGAAAATAATATTTAATTAGCACCTTATTAGCCATTCAATGGTAAAAGTGTTTGAAAATTTTTTCTAAGATTTCTTCATCATTTAATCCTAATTTAGTTTAAAGGTTCATAAAAGCCTATAATTGTTGAAGAAAATTCAGAAATTTCATCTAACAAATTATCAAATAATCATTATTAGGCAAAATGATTAGTAAAATTCTATAATTTGGGCATTAATGAATTATTAATCCAAGATTAACAATGTAACGAGGAAAATTCATTTAAATTAATCCAACTTATGTTAAAAATGTCAAATGACATTCGATTTGAGGACTTAATTCTGTGCAAGTGAAACTAGTTAAGTGGGTAAGTTTTTGAAAAATAAATTGATAGAGTTCATGTTAAAATTTTAGTGAAAAAAGGCTTGTGATTTTCATAAACTAGAAAGAATTTTGAAATAAATTAACTATAAACGTCAAAAAAATTTTCAAATTAGGTTTTTTCCAATTGCCCATCATTTGTCCAATTGCTCGAATGTTTAGTCGTTCCTTGCTTCGGAAGATTGTTAAGCATTAGAGGTCCCTCGACACTAGCCCATCTCCAACATGGTAAAATCATGATTGATCAGATCATAAGATTGACAAATTTAAATCAAGGATATGAAAACTTACTTGCAGCAAATGCAACAACTTCATCGAGACTGTATGTATCTTTGAGGACAACGTTGTACCACATCTTGTATGATCAGTTCAAGAAACTCATGATGACAAGTTCGTCTATGTTCATAGGCATTTGATTTGTAGGTAACAATGATGTTCCTTGCAAAGAACAAGCATTCCAAAGGAGAACTTGCAGCACATATGGACAATAGTTCTTAGGTCACTAATGCAACCTTCGAAGACTATTTTGTGATCTTATTGGACCACTTGGCAGCTACAATGTCTCCCCCTTTGTCCTTGAGGAGCTCATGAAGATATTTGGTGACTTATGTGTTTGGGTCAAGTTGCTTGACGTGCCTTTCTCCCCTCACTTCACCATCCTCAACCATGAAATCAAGTCATCATTAGATTGTCGAGGCCACTCCTCCCTAGTGCCACTTTTTGGTCTATTATCAATCAGCCCGAGTTTTTGAACAAACTCCATGGAAACCTCCCTCATCATGTTGTCTACCATGGATCTCATATGGAAGGAATCCATTAAAAAAACACTTTTAGGGTTGGCCATGTTGGCAAATAACACCTCCACATACAAGTCCAGCATGGTCTTCGTTGTAATACATGCATATGTAATCGAGTTTTTTCTTCGTATTTCACTCCTTGATTTCTCTGTGAATACTAATTCACGAATCGAGACCGTGACGTCATTGAAATTACACAGTCAAAAGTCAAAACAATTACAAAACTCACCAATTTTATTAAATAATCACGAATTGAGGGGTATAGTGGTAAATAAGGGTCGAATCCATTGGGAATTCAGATAATTTCAATGGAACTTTTGAAATTCGATTAAATCGGACAATGAAATTAGGATTTTGATATTTTTGGAAAGAAGACTCGAAGACAAATCCACATAATCAAAAATCACTCAATTTGGATCAAGATTCGCAAAGAAATCATTGAATAAACAAGAGAGAAATTTTTGAAAAATAAAATCACAAAAAATCAAAGTTAAATTGAAATTAACTTAAATTATGATTCGAAAATAAAATCTAAAGCTATACGAAAGAAGATTAGGATGAAACACGATCCCTAACCCAAGATTGTGCTCAAATTGATCCAATTAGTTGCCGGATCAAAGGCTTTTCATCCCAAATTCGAAAACACGATCGTTGATATTCAAGCGTCGATTTCTTCCTATTCTCTCAACAAAACCTCACTCTCAAGCACTCCGTGGACACGGAAATGAGTCTACAAGCAATTGGAAGCAAGAGATTCAAGGGAGTTGGTGTCTAAATAATTCGATTACTCGAATTACCCCGGAATGCTTTATAATGTCGAAGACCACCTCTATTTATATGGTGAATTGGGCGTAGCCGTCCAATCGTCAATTAATCTTTGATCAATAGCTCTGATGAAACGCACGATTGCAAATCGTTAAGATTAAGTCGTGGCCTTTGGATCTCCGATGGACCGCTGAGATTTCGCCACGTCGCACGCGTTATAAGTAACGCATCAAACGACCTGCCGTTTGATCTTGATCGGACGCTCAAATGCGTTTCTGTCGGTTTTAATCTCAGCCGTTATAACTCCTCAGATCAACAGTTGAGATTGAATCATTTTAAAAATGATTTGCTGACGAGTAGAAATGTGCCACGTACCCCCTCCCCCGGCCTTAAGTGACGATCAACAGATCACGATGAGATGCACGATCGGACGCTCCAGATTGTATCACTCACCTATGCACTTATAAAATCGATTTTAAATTAGAAAAGATCCTTAAAAAAATTCTTTAAAAATTCAGAAAAATTCAAGAAAATCTATTAAAAAATTTCATAACTTTCAAAATACAACTTCAAATTAATCCAAATTTATTTCATTGGATCAAAAATTAAATTATCTATCATTCTAAAAAGTCAAATTTAATAAACAATAAGAGATTTAATTTCTACTTTCAAAAATACACATTTTTTTATTTATTTTAAAACTTAGAAAATTATATGAGTGTATATAACATGATTTCTCTTAATATTTAACATTTAAAACTAATTATAATTTCAAGTAAAGATGGGTTATGAAATTATTTATCCTTAATTCATCATAATTAACCCTAAATTAATGTATTTTGAGATTATAATGACTTTTTTTATAGAATGATAGATAAACACTCAAAAATATGATAACATGCATTAGAATGGAATGGTGTATGCCTTCATATGCGTTAATAATCATGTGTTATCATGTCTAATTAGCATGTTATCACTAATCTAAATTGAGTGATTTTTATTCTGTGGATATGTCTTAGAGTCTTCTTTACAAGAATCTTCTCTAATTTCTCACCCCAATTTATTATCTAATTTGATCTAATTTTGAATATCTCTAAAAAAAATTCTAATTTTTCCGTGGATTTGACCATTACTCATCTTTATTCTCAGTTATTTGTAATTAAATCATACAATTGGTGAGTTTGGAAATTATTTTGACACGAAGAAGTGTGTTTTCAACAACGTTACGAATTAGTTTCATCAATATTTGGTGGGATGGGACCACAATAATCGACAATATCAATTAAATCCAAAATATGGACTCTCACCATTTGGCCATGTCGCCTATGATAAAATAAAAAGAAACATAGTCTCACATTCATAAATTCAAAGTAATGCGATGTGTACATAAGGAATAGTGGTTTTATTAATCAAAGTTGACCCATTCAAAAGGCACTTAGCACTCATGAGATCTGTTATGTGTGTGCCACGCATACGCCACGCGTGCTTTGCATGGTATGCTCACACACCGCCCCATGGCAACACGCATGAGTTTGTGCCACATCAACTGTCACATCAGTGCACACATGCCACAATACATTTGATATGTAATGTAATAAATTTTTAATTAAATTCAGAAAAATTATCTAAAACTCTATAAAAATCCCTACAAATTATAAAATTCATAAATTTCTAAATACAACTCCTTTTTAAGCCAAATTTTTTTGTTTGATCAAAATTTAAATGATCTATCATTCTAAAAATTCAAATTTAGGAAATAACAAGTAAATAAATTCTTAGCTAAAAAATATACTCATTTTCTTTGAAAGATAAAACTTATAAAAATAAATGAGTGTATATAAAAATGGTTTCTCTTGTTATTTTGCATTTAAAACTCAATTATAATATCAAATTTAAAATCAATATAATATACTATAAGAAATCAACTTTTAACTATGCATGATTATCCCTTAAAATAATGTACTTTGACATTATAATTTTAAATTTCATAGAATTATAAATATGCACTCGAAGTATGATAACATGCATAGGAGTGGAATATTTTATGCCTTACTTTGCATTAATAAAACACGTAATTACAGGTGTAAGTTGCATGCTATCACTAGACAATGCTAGAAGCAATCGTCAAAATGTTGACAACCCTCACCATTTCACCTCAAATTTATATTCAGCTAGCCACTATGAGAACATGGAACATGAAATGATGGTCATGCCCACCAAATTTCAGCTCTAAACTCCATCGAGATTGTCGAATAGTAAGACTTTTAATTCATAAAAATCTAGACCATTATTTTATTTTCTCTCCCCTCATTAGGGACCTCTACTTTTTGCACTAGTCAAACCACGCCCCAATCAAACCTCAAAAACAAATTAAAATTTTATCTTTTCTTCTCTCCTCTCTCCTCTCTTCTCGCTCTCCTCTTTTTCTTAGGTTATGAGATATACAAACATTCTGAAATTTTGATCAAAACATCAAATGTAGTGGAATACATTTAATCGAATATTCAAAATATTGAGGCACCAAGAACAGATGATCCTATAATCTAGTATGTATGAGAAAATATACTTACAGGGTTCCATTGTAGGAGTTCATGAAGCTATTCAAGTGTCTAGCCTATAGTGGTATCCACACGATCTCTAGATGGTTAGATCTCCTCTTCAAAGCTCTCCACCAAGAGAGAAAGAAATGAAAGGAAAGAATTCCCACAAGGTTGGCATGGGGACCTTGATTTGTGGTCATTCTCCCCTTCTTATAGACCATGACATAAATCAACGTGATTGACAATTAGGGATAATTACCATTCAAGGATTTATACTCATCGATTCATTGAACTCTTTCTCCAAAGAGCACCCACAATCTATCTTTAGCGTCTTCACATCGATGGCTACAGGATCAACCATACTCATCATTTGAGTTGAATCATATAGTACTATTCTTTTTTGCATAATTTGATATCCTTATCGAATATCTCATGAATAGGAATGTTTTAGAACATATGTTTAATGACTAGTGATCATTGTATTATGATCTCGTCATAATTCTTTTAGTCATTGCATATGCTCATGGACTTCATTGCAAACATCACACAACAATGACAATGAATAAATATCATTTCAAAGAACATAAATGAGATAAATAGAAGTGTGATTGGTTAATAGGCCACAGAATATCCATCACTTTTGACGGCGCATGAGATAGAAAATAGAGTGAGCACTAAAGAAGGAGACAAAAGAGAGAAATATGAAAGTGGAGAAAAGCGATGTAGTAGAAGAATTTCTATTACCGTGCAAGAGAAATTCTTTGGTGCACACATGATAGAAGAGAGAGGAGGTAGAGAGATAGAGATGATGAGGATCAGAGAGCGTGAGAGCAAAATAATTGGTAGTGGATAAGATTTTTCCTCCACCATGCGCATGAAACAAGGAAACGGGAAGAAGAGCAAAAAGTAGAGAGAAAGACTGGGAAAGAGAGGGAGATTAGAGAGGCGCAATGAAATTTTCTTCGATCACTAGAGAGAAAAGATAGATGAAGAAGGAGACAGAATCAGCATAAGAGGAAGAGAATGAGTGAAGAATGATGGCAACATAAGAGGTGCTGGAAGAAATTTTCCTCCATCTGCTCGTGCATGTGCAATAAAGAAAGTAGGGGAAAGATAGACAGCTACCCAAAGGAAGAAGATGAATAGAGAAGAAGAAGAAGAAGAAAGACGAGAGGGAGGCATCGCTGCAAGAGAGATAATGAGGCACACATGCGACATAAAATCTTTTTTCGTGATGAGAGAGACAATATATATATATATATATAATCATTTCAAAAAAAATTCTTAATGATTTTGACTAAAAAATTCCATAAAATGCACAAAACATAAAAAATATTCTCTTAAATATAATTTTATTCAATTTAAACCATAGAAATCATGTATTCATAAATCTTATTGCCTCATACTTTCTCAACAGTCACCCTTGCCTCACCAACAGTGCCCCTTCTTTTGGCTATGTTGGTCCTTTTCGCCACGATGATGACTATTGTCACTGCATGCTCATTTCTATTTTAGATATCAACCGATGACATGCACCCCATTTTAGGGCATGCCAAGCTAATGGCAGCGACGTCTTTTTAAGGTGTATGATGCCACCCCCACATGAGGAAGCTATCCCCCCTTGCATAGGAAGCCCTTTACAGAAGGCCATTGCCCTCAGTAAACATGGTGCCTGACTAACGAAATGAATTTGCATTATCGTTGAAAAAACACTTATTCATGTCAAAATACATACCAAACTCATCGATTTTAAGATTAAATCACGAATTGTTTAGTTTAATAATGAATAAGAGTCAAATCCACATAGATTTAGGATATATTTTTAGGTATTCTTGAAGTTCGATCAAATCCAATGAATGATAACATGCAAATTAAACATGAAATATATGATTATTAATGCAAATTAAGGCATAAAACATTCCATTCTAATGCATGTTATCATATTTTTTATATTTATCTATCATTCTATGAAAAAGTCATTATAATCTAAAAATGCATTAATTTAGAGTTAATTATGATAAATTAAGAAAAATATTTTTATAACCCATCTTTACTTGAGATTATAATTAGTTTTTAAGGTTAAATAATAAGAGAAATCATGTTATATGCACTCACATATTTTTCTAAGTTTAAACATCTAAAAGAGATAAGTATATTTTTGAAATAGAAATTTATTTTATTGTTATTTATTAAATTTGACTTTTTAAAATGATAGATAATTTAATTTTTGATCCAATAAAATAAATTTGGATTAATTTCGAGATAAATTTTAAAAATACGAATTTTCTAACTTTTAGGGATTTTCTAGATTTTTCTAAATTTTTCTGAATTTAAAATCAATTTATTCAAATTAAATTCATTAAAATAGATATATTTTTATATCGTGTGCTGACATGGCATGTGATGTGGCACAGACGAAAAAGTGCACCGCCATGTGGCAGCGTGTGGACAAGCCACGTGGCGTTGCATGTGTGTGTACGTATGTGTGTGTGCGCACGTGTGAATAGAGAGCTAAACTTCCTTTTCAGGATAACGCTATCTCCCTCTTAAGCCCTCACATTATATAAACGCCAAAAATTTTTTTTCAATGCCATGTGGGACTACGTTTTCACGCAAGCGATGTGGCGTTACGAGGAGCGTTTGATTCGCGTGATTAATGAAGACTGTGAAACTTCACTTACGGAGGGGGTACGCGGCGCTTTCTTATTCATCGGCAAATCATTTTTAAAATGATTTAATCTCAGCCGTTGATTTGAGGAGTTATAATGACTGATATTAAAACTGAAGGAAACGCATCTGAAGCGTCCAATCAAGATCAAACGACGAAGGTTTTATGCGTTATTCATAACGCATGCGACGTGACAAAATCTCGATGGTCCATCCAAGATCCAATAGACGCGACTTAATCGTAACAATTCGAAGCCTAGCGTTTCATCAGAGCCATTGATCGAAGAATTGAAATCTCGATCCGATAGTTATGCCCAATTTGCCCTATAAATTGATATGTTCTTTGACATTTTAAATCATTCTTGGGTTCTTCGAGTAATCGAATTGTAGAGACACCAAATCCCTCAAATTTGTTGCTTCCAATCGCTTCTAGATCAATTTCTGCGTCCACATAGTACTTGAAAGTGAGATTTCGTTGAGAGAATAGGAAGAAATCGGATCTCGAACATAAACGATCGTTTTTTTTGAATTCGGGAATGAAAAGCCTTTGATCCAGCAAGTAATTGGATCCGGCGAGTATTCACAACTTTACTTCTTAATTTGTATTAATTTCATAAAATTGGTGAGTTTGATATTAGTTTTGACATGATTTTGTGTGAATTTAACGACCACATAAAATCGTTTCATCAATGAACGAAATGAGTTGAAAATTTAAGAAAATTTGTTTTTTTAAAAGACTAGTAGATGAATCCACGGAATAAAAAATCATAATTTGCATCAAAATTGGTGGAGAAATCAAGGAGAAAAATTAAGAGAGAAAAATTTATTGCCAACAGAGAGAATTTGATAAATTTTCTTATAATTAATCTAATCTAAGCTTCAAAATTAAAATCTAATGATAAATGCCAAAAGATTAGGAAGAAATCAAATAATCTAACATCAAAATTATGCTCAAAATGATCCAATTGATTGCCGGATCAAGGCTTTTCATTACTCATTTTCAAAAATGGATATTCGGAGTTCAAGTGATGAATTCTCCCTATTCTTTCGACAAAATCTTGATTTCAAGTAATCCTTGGACGCGGAAAATTAGTCTAGAAGAG